>CAUOFW020009168.1:1359189-1400592 GCA_963454935.2 Ilex paraguariensis | reverse complement strand
GGGAAGAAAATCTGTTTTTATTATTTATTTCGTTGTCTAGTATGGGATGTTTATTACAGAACTAAGATTTATCATTTGATTTTTAAAAATGTGGATCAAATAGATTTTTTTTTGGAAAAATTTCAGTCACATTCCTTTTAATTTATTATTTCTTCAAGGACACCTGTTTTATTTTTTAAATCTTCATTGACACTAAATGTCGGATATTTTAGGAAATTTTATCCACACCCTCTCTAGATGAGCATATATTCAATGAGACATCATCTGTTTTATGAATTTTTTTACATATTAAAATTCGGGTCGATTAAAATTTAATTTGACTCGATTAAAATTCTTTAGCTTCCATTGAATTTTAATCGGCCCAAAATTTGATACGTAAAAAAATATAAATTTTAATCGACTCAAATTTAAATACATAAAATAAATTTTAATCAACTTGAATCGAATTTAAATTGACATGAATTTCAATAAGTAAAAAAAATATAAAATTTAATCCATTTGAATCGAATTTTAATTGATGCTAATAACTCAAGTTGAGTTGAAATCAACTTGAATTTTAATACGTAAAAAAAAAATTTAATAGGCTCAAATTTTAATACGTAAAAAATAAAATTTAATTAGTTTGAATATAATTTTAATCGGTTTAAATTTTAATATGTTGAAAAATAAGTTTTAATCAAATAAAATTTTATACGTAAAAAAGTGAATTTTAATCAGTTCGAATTTTATGTAGAAATATTGTTTAGGATTTATGTAGGCACAATTTTAGTATTTTATATAAAAAAAATTGTTAAATGATGGTTAACGGCATGGGGCATCAGTGATGTTTAAATATAAACTAAACGGGTGTCAGTAACATTTTGAATATGATAAATTAAAAAGAATGTAGTTGAAAATTTCCCTTTTGTTTTTTAATTAATAAGTGGAGAACAAGGTGGATTCGATTCAGAAAAGGAGGCATTAAGCTTCAGGTTTCTTCTTCATTGTATTTGGAGAGTTTGAAAGCTACATGACACTACAGGCCAGATCTTTCTTGTGGAATGTTACTAAATTCTGGGTAAGCCCATGTGACCTATTAACTGTAACGTCAATGGGAACTTCTTCCATTGGCCTCTCCATTGGACATGGTGGATCTAATTATCAATTAAATACAAAGTAGATTTGACCAAGAAAATAGAGTGGCCTAATTTTGCAATTCGTGATTTACGGTTTATACGAATACAATATATAAAATACGATATAATTCAATTGATACCTTTAATATTCAGGCCGGTTGACATTAGTTAGTCATTTGGCATAAAGACTAAGGGCAGTTGAGTAATCCAAAGACCTACACGATGCCTTGTCACAAGTAATTAGATAACTATTAATCACTTGTCAAATCAACCCTCCAACAACCTAATTCGAGAAGTTTTTTTAATTTAATCACTCTTTTTCCATAATTAAAAAGAAAACTAGAGGATGACTAAACTGAATTTGTATGTGGTGAAGTTGGGAAATGTTAGATGCTGCCGACAGAACTGATATTAAAAATTATAATTTTTCAAAGTTAAATTATAATTTTTTTGAAGTGTATGTTATAATTTTAAAAGATATGTATGATCAATCATAGAAAGTTGACATCGATACAGAGATTTTCATGATTGATTACGTGTTTAATTTTTTTTTTGGGTACGGTAGAGTTTCCCGGTGAAGTGAAAGTACTGATAAACTATGATTCTTTGAAGGATTTCATTTGTTAATTGCATTATTTGTCTAGTAATTATGGATTTGGATTGACTTAACCTGCTCTCTTTTATAATCTTTCCGCGTGCGTAATTGCACATAGGCCATCACAATTCTTTAGCATTTGATGTACCTGCTCTCTTATATTATTTGTATGGCTGTAAATGAATGTACTACATGCATAGCACTTCTTGAGACAACTTGTATAAGAAGAGGCAAGAAGCAGAAAAAGCAGCACAACCTTAATTGCATAATAAAGTAGCTCAGAAGTTAGATTCATGGCAGATGCTAAAGCCAGCAACTCCACCGTAGAAGGAGACCTTGAAACGGCATCTAATGGTTCCGACCGACGCAGCACACATATTGAACGAATGGATATCATAAACAGATCCTTGAGTTTTAGTGATATATACCAGACTCCTATAAACAAACCTAAGGTATTTTTTTTGTTGAATTTTTTTTCCTTCTTATTTTACGCATGCATATCAGTCCAGGTAATACAACTTAAGTTTGAATCTTGAAATCAACCTCTTTAAAATACGAGTAAAGTTGCTACTTATCTCTCTTAGACCCCTTGTAGGAGAGAGTCTCGGGCACTGTACTCCAATATTTTTCCCTCATACTCACCTTAAGCGGATGGTTGATCAATCGGTGAAGAAGCAAGAGGGACTTTGAATGTAGCTTTCAAAGCTCCATCTTCCACATTAAAGTAGCCTGAAAGTGTGTGTTGACATACTGAGAAAAGATAAGAAAGAAAATGGGCTGGGACAGGGATATATTTAAGTGGTGGAGTTTGCATTCCAAAGTACTTGGAATCCAAGACTTGCTGCATTGACTTTGGGTTCATTTGTATCTTATGGTAGTTAATAAGTAGCATCTTATCTAATATTCCACTGAACAGTCTATGAATTTAGAACCACTTGTATGAGTCACGATAATGATTCTTGGGTCTTTTTATGATAACATGATGACAATATCTTTAACTCACTACAAGAAATTTGGAATTTTTTGGCGTAAGAGTTTTCCTTACACTAGAATAGACGGCGTATAAACCAAACGCCAGGTATGATTTTTTCTAATGGTTGTTCAATTTTTGTTGTGTCTTATTAAAAGACTAGGGGTAACCCGTGCTTGAAGACACAATGCAATATAAATCAACCAATTAATTTGAAAAAGTGAAGAGTAAAAATCCCTAAAAGCAGTGGGAGAGCCAAAAATATGATTTAGGATGGACACAGTTTAAGTATAATAGATAAAAATAGTGTGATATATTTATATTTTTTATATTAAATTTGATACTTAAAAATTTATTAAACATAAAAAAGGTCTATTTGAAAAAAATTAATTAGATTACATCTATACATTAAGGATCAATAATATAATTTATGTTATACAAATAAAAATAATATTCTATAATTTTTAATCTTTTTATAGGTTCTATATTTTACTCATTTTTTGCTATATATTCTATAATTTTTGAACCAATAGAGACTTCAACAAATCATACAAATACTCTAAGGAATCAATTTTAATTTGCTAATTTTAAGAGATTTGGTATGAATTTTTTGTTTTTATTTTTTTGTTCTAGTACTTAACTTGTTTGATCCAATTAATTTTATTTTTCATAAATCATTACAGTGGACCCAAATAATCTAAAAAAATATATAAAACATATACAATTAAAAAAATATTATTTTTTCAAGGTGGCCACAGGCCCCTCCTCCCTTCGCCACTTCCAGAGAAAGAGAGTGAAAAGTGAGAAGAAGAAGGTAAAATTTAATATGAATGTTATGGAGAGAGATGTTAGTGGTCGTTGGATGAACTTATTTGAGACCGTCGGATGGACTTGTTGAACCCGTCCTATTTTATATTATAGAATCCACAAAATATAATAGAATTGACTTAAAAAATATTAATTTATATACATGTAATCAAAATCAAATATTAATTTATATACATATAATCAAAATTGAGTCAAATTTAATACAAACTAAAAATCTAATTTATCAAAAAGTATATCGCCAAAATATTTTCTATCAAAAAAAGATCTACAAATATTATTTATAAAATATTATTTTTTTAATTAGTTCAAGTTATTACAAAATTATTAATTTATAAAAATATATTAGCGTTGGGTTTTCTTAAGAGATAAAAAAAATTTGAACTTTTGATTCAAGACATGTGTAAGGCATGTTAGTTTGAGATATTTAATTAAATAAATAAAATTAAAATTAATTATATTCAATGTAAATGAGCAACGCCCTTGTTTTTTTTAATATGTTAAATTGATGAGTTTTTTTAAATCAAATATTATCATTGTCTCTTATACAAATTTAAAATGTTATACTATATAGTTGATATTAATGACAAATTTGAACCACATAATTATTATGTTAGAAAAAATCTTGTGATCCAAGTTAGCCATAATCTTTGACTGGTTGAAAGGGAAAATATTAAGGAAAAAATGTTAATTTTTTGACCATTGGATGAATAAATTTGAGACCGTAAAATGTATTCCAAGATCAGCCGTAATCGTTGACCAGTTGAGAGGGAAATATTACGGAAAAGATGATAATTTTTTGACCGTTAGATGAATGAATTTGAAATCGTAGGATAGACTTGTAGAAGTCACCCTGTTTTATATTATAGATTATAGTTTGCTAAATTTAAGAGATTGATATGAATTTTTTGTTTTTGTTTTTTTTGTTCTAGTACCCAACTTATTTGACCTAATTAATTTTGTTTTTCATAAATCATTGCAGTGGGCTCAATTAATCCAAAAAATATATATAAAACTTATAAAACTAAAAAAAAAATATTTTTTCAGGGTGATCTTAGACCCCTCCATCTCTGCCACAGCTAGAGAGAGAAAGTGAAGAATGAGAAGAGGAGGATAAAATTCAATATGAATGATTTTAAGAGAGATGTTAATGGTCGTTGGATGAATAAATTTTAGATCGTAGGATAGACATGTTGAAGCCGCCTTATTTTATATTTTATATTATGGATATTATAGATAAATCCACAAAATATGATAAAATTAACTTAAAAAAAAGTTCATTTATATACATGGAATTAAAATCGAGTTAAATTTAATTTATCAAAAAGTCTATCGCCAAAATATTTTCTATCAAAAAAAGATCTATAAATATCATTTATAAAATAATATTTTTTAATTAGTACAAGCTATTACAAAATTATTAATTTAAAAGAACATATTAGCGTTGGATTTCCTTAAGATATAAAAAAAATTAGTCTTGAATTTTTGATTTAAGATATGTATAAGACATATTAGTTTGAGATAAATAATTAAATAAATAAAATAAAATTAATTATATTCAATATAAATGTGTTAAGCATCGACCTTGTTTTTATTTTATCTTAAATAAATTGATGAGCTTTTTTTAATCAAAATATTATCATTGCGTCTTATACAAATTCAAAACATTACACTACACAGATGATATTAATGACAAATTTGACCTATTTAATTATTATGTCAGAGAAAATCATGTATTTCAAGATCAGTCGTAATCGTTGACTGGTTGAGAGGGAAAATATTAAGGAAAAAAATATTAATTTCTTGACCGTTGGATGACTGAATTTGAGATCGTAAAATATGTTCTAAGATCAGCCGTAATCGTTGATTTATTGGAGGGGAATATTAAGGAAAAAAATTGTAATTTCTTGACCGTTGAATAAATGAATTTAAAACCGTAAGATTAACTTATTGAAACTGTTTTGTTTTATATTATAGATTAACATAAGTAGATCGAAACATATCACTTAAAATAATTAACAAAAGTCCAATTTAAGAAGAATTCCAACATTTTACTAAGGGGAAGATTTGGTTCTCTCTCTATGATCTTCAGGAATATCCTACACTGCAAACATGGATGCTGGCATACCAAGCTCTGGGAGTTGTATATGGAGACCTGGGAACATCCCCTGTCAACACTTTCTCTTCCACGGCCATCACAAACCTTAATGAAGACGACCTAGTAGGTGTCCTAAGCCTCATCTTTTGGACTATGACATTACTCTGTCTGGTCAAATATGTGTTCATAGTTCTTCATGCCAATGATCATGGAGAAGGTGGTACCTTCGCTCTGTACTCGATTATCCGGCGACATATAAGTTTTCACAGCAGACTCACGTTTCAGAACACAAGGTTGGAGTCAGTTGGAAACCTGACGTATTACCGGCCTCCGGGGAGTCCTCTCCGATCAAAGACTAAGAAGTTCTTGGAGAGAAGCTCGTTGCTCAGAATCTTCTTACTTTTGTTGTGTTGCTTGGAACTTGCATGGTCATTGGCGATGGGGCACTCACTCCTGCAACTTGTGGTAAACTTCCAGTTTTATCACCAACACACACACACACACACACACACACTAATATATTTATAGGTTATATGTGACACTACGATGCTAAATCGTTTGGTGTACTTCTGCAAATATATATATATATATATATATATATACATGATTGATTTTTTCTTGCAGTTCTTCCAGCTCTTCAAGGATTAACCCAAGCAGGAACCTCAAAAATAACACAAGGTACCCTTGTTTCTAAGTTCTCTAAAAGGCAACAACATATGTGATAGTTATTTGCCAAAGAGTAAACTACACATGTGATTCTCAAACTATGACTCTCATGTCAAAGTTTCTGAAATTTTTTTTTTGATCAATTGAGTTCCGAAATTCTTTACTTATGTCAATGGAGCTCTTCTATCTGCATTTGTTAGATTTTATAATAGAAAGTGACAGACTATATTACTCACGTGATTTAGTTGTAATTCATTTATGTTTCGTGAGCGTCACACTTCTCCACTTCCTGTTAAAAAGTCTGACAAAGGCGGACAAAAAAGTTCAATTGACAATTAAAAAAATTTAGGAATTCAACTGACACACAAAAAAAAAATGTTTAAGATATTAATTGACACAAAGGTCATACTTTGAGGTTGATATGTGCAATTTTGTCTTTGACAAAAATAGAATCAGAACAAACCCAAATAAAAAAGAAAAACATAAAATATAGAACAAAATGTAAGGTCAAGCGAGTAGAGACTACAGAGGATACTCCCTCACACACACACTACTAGGGAATGATCTATGTTATGTAGGACTTGGATTGGATGGAAGGAGTCAACCATATAAAAAGTTAAATTAAACAAAATATGCTTAAGAAATATTGTCTAACGATACCTTAATCTTGACTGGACCATCAGCTATAAAAAGCAACTAAACTTCAAAATAAAAAGGATCAAATAGAGCAACTGACATTTGATTTCCTCGACCAGATATTTCTTTTATACTGTCCTCTTAACTGTTGTGTTTCTAATATTGAATTTACAACTATGTTATTAATTCTGTATTACCTCAATGATTAACATCCGTTATAAATTAAATTTAAAACTATTTTATTTTGCCTCAAACTATTTTCACGTTACCCCCGGCATATTGACAATTTTCATTCACAAGACTACGGGCTTGTGCGATTGGGACATTGCGAAATCAATTCAAGTAGTTAGGGGGAATGTAAAAAATTCAATAATTCAATGGCCAAATTAAAATTGATTCCATAATTAAAAAGGGGTCAAAGTGTTATTTTCCCAACAAAAACAAATTAGAGATGCTTCGAAAACTCACCCAGGTGTTCTGGTTATTGTTGTTGCAGACCAGATTGTTTTCTTGGCGGTTGTTGTTCTAATAATCCTCTTCGCCTTCCAACGTTGTGGAACAAGTAAAGTCAGCTTCGCATTCTCTCCAATTATGCTGTTGTGGTTTGTTACAAATGCTGCAATCGGAATCTACAATATCTTCAGACACCAACCATCCATTTTGAAGGCAGTGTCACCTCACTACAGCTTTCAAATCTTCTCACGCAATGGCAAGACTGGTTGGGATCTCCTCGGTGCAGTGTTCTTGAGCATAACAGGTAAATAATTTCTTGTTATTGGGGTTGAAGCTGATAATCGATCATATTATATTGAGCCCGTATCATATTATATTAACATTTATTCAATTCATTTTTGATCTATTTAGTCTTGCAAAGTCTAATTAGTATGGCGTATACTTCAAAGATGGTTCATGTCATGTCTAGTTGGGTTTATTTACCCAAATCTGCTCATTGTCATCCTTTTTTATAATCTCCCCTTGTTTTTCAACTTCTATCATTGTTTATATAAAGCACGGTTTTAACCTAAACTTTTCAATATAGAGGTGTGACATGCTCACATAGAATGATAGAAAGTATTGTAGTTTAAAAAATAAACCAAAAATCAGGTGCTAGGTTGAAAATCATAATACTTTTGAGAAAAATTTTGCTAATTCTATGTCCATTTTGCGTTATGTCGCAAATCATGCATGAAATTGTCACGTCTAGAAATCACAATAACAAAAATCTTTTCAACTTCCTTAGTAAAAAGAGAGACTCATTGCCAATCTTTTGTAAATTATGTGACAGGGGTTGAGGCCATGTTTGCTGATATGGGTCACTTCAACAAGAGAGCAATTCAAGTAAGTTTTCTCAAACCATTAGAGTAGGTTAACTGGGGTGAGAATTTTCTCCTTTTGTTGATTAAAACAGCATTGTTTTAACAGTAGAGGAGCCGGATTCGGTTAACTAACTCTGATTCCTGTTTTAAATTGTCTGTTATTTCATTGGAATATATGGCTTGGTGCAGTTCTCTTTCTCTTTCATCGTTTATCCGGCGATGGTCCTGGCTTACGCCGGCGAGACAGCCTATTTAATCAAACACCCTGATAAAATCACCGACGCCTATTATAGTTCCGTTCCAAAACCCGTGTACTGGCCGATGTTCATTCTCTCCAACCTCGCCGCCATTGTTGCAAGCCAGTCTATGATATCTGCGTGCTTTTCTATAGTGAAGCAGTCTCAGGCTCTGGGTTGCTTCCCTCGGGTTCATATAATTCATACTTCTTCCAAGCATGAAGGACAAATCTATTGCCCAGAGATAAACTACACTCTCATGATTCTATGTATTGGACTTGTCATTGGGTTTAGAGATGGTGTTGCTCTAGCAAATGCTTACGGTAAGTCACCTTCAATGATCTTAGTTTTCTGGGTAGTTCAAACTATTAAATTTGATTACATTTCGGAGAAGGGAGACTTGTTTCAAGTCAACGCATTATCACGATGAGGGGTGTCATTCAAATCCGGTTAAACGGTTGTGGTCTAATCGAGTTTGTATAAAAAACTTGTAAACCAATGCCCAACTTATTTAAGTAAACGGGTGAAAATCTTCTAATCGAACATGATTTATTTATTAAATTGGTTGTATAACACAATTCATATAACTAATTTAATAAACGAATCGGGTTGATAAGATAATCTTTTAACTCGTAACCTGTTTGTTTTAAAAATGTTATAATTCACTAAAAAAAATTATTATTAATTTTTTAAAAAAAAATTGATTTAATTAATAGCTATATATATTATTCTGGCAATAATTTTTAATAATTATTATTTTATTAATTTTATTTAAATGGATTGATATGTCTTGTCCAAATATAACCTGTTTATTAAACTAATGTTACGGTCTACCCATTTATTATTAAAATCTAATAAAAACTCGCCTAAATCCTTTTAACTCGTGTCAATTAATTGTATCCAATCAAATTTTGAGAGGACTAAATTCAAATATTCACAAATAGAAGGATAATCATTTAAATCAACCCCTTTTTGTTTGGGTGGGCCTGGCAGGTGCGGTTGTTATCTGGGTGATGATCATTACAACGTGTTTGACAACGTTGGTGATGCTGCTCGTTTGGAACACACATGTTCTTCTCATACTAACGTTTTTTGTGCCCTACATACTGATTGAAGGTGTCTTTATGACATCCTTGCTCACCAAAATCCCACAAGGAGGATGGGTTCCATTTGCTATCTCAGCTTTCTTCTTGACAGTCATGTTCTCTTGGTTATATGGAAGGAGTAGGAAGAGTGCATATGAAGCCGAGAGGAAGATGAGCTTGGGTGAACTGAACCAAATGCTAGCAAGAAATACGGTTTATCGAGCATCCGGAACTTGCTTCTTCTATACTGATCTTGTCAATGGGATTCCACCCATCATCCGGCATTACATTCAGCACACAAGTTCTGTGCATGAAACCATGGTGATTGTAACTTTTAGAACACTCCCAGTCAAAAAGGTTTTACCAGAGGAAAGGTTTAATGTTGGAAAACTGGGAAGTGATGGGGTTTATAGGTGTTTGGTTCAGTTTGGTTACAATGATTCACAGAGCATTGCAGTTGCCGGAGATGAATTTGTTGCTTCAGTGCTGGCAAAACTCAAAGAGCACGCTGAATCCACCGGCGAAATAGAAAGACTAGATTCAGCAGCAGAAAAGGGAGTTGTTTTTGTAATAGGCCGGACAATTCTGAAGACAAACCGGAACAATGGATGGTTTGTTCGCTTCATAATAGATTACCTGTACAGATTTCTGCAGAAAAACTGTAGGCCTGAACTTTCCATACATGAAGTCCCACCGGGAAAGACCTTGCAAGTCGGAATGCTTTATGAAATTTAGTAGGCAAATTGCAGAGAATTACCGGGGGTTTGCAGCTCGTTCGAGCCTAAATTCATAGAGCAAGTTCCAGAGCTGGATCTAAAGTGGTCTTGCAGTGCATGCATCTGTCTTTGGCAAGGGTCCTATTTTGGTTATTGCTCTTGTTTACCTTTCCTTTTGTTTTCTCTGCTTTTTCAGAAAGGAAAGTAGAACTACTTGTGTAGACAAATATGATATGGAAACAATGCTTAGTTTAGGAGATTAAATTACATATGCCAACGTTCAGAAGTAACATCTGTGTTAACTTAATACAACGAATAATAGATATTGCGGCTTGATGGCTCTCTGTGCCTTTCCCCAACCTCCTTGAACCCTAGAATTTCCATGTCAATTTTTTTCTCATCCTCCCCTAATCTCCTTCAATTCTCCATTTCCTACCGCTACCCACCTCATTTACTCAAATCCCCTATTCTTCTCGTCCTCTGGTTTCTTCTGTTTATCCTCTGCCCAACCTTCCTTCCAATTAATTTATGCAAACCATTCCAGCTCAGCCATGATAGGGGAGGCATTTACTTCCAAAGATCCAAAGAAGATCGACGGGGCTCCTACTTGTTCTGCCAACTACCAAACTATTAATGAAAGTGGGTCAACCCAATCTCTCACTAAAACATCACTAGGCAGTGCACAGAAAGATACTCCACCAAACCCACCATCTTTGCCGAATGAAGTTATTGCAAACAAGACTCCATCCGCGACTTCAACAACAGTTGATGTTGAGATAAAGGACCACCGTGGCATCCAAGTAACAATGTTCGGGACTCTTCCCTACAGGTAACAATGTTCGGGACTCTTCCCCTGTTCCCCCGGTTTGGGGATCTTCTAATAGGCAGCATCCAAGCAAGCATTTGAGTGTTCCACAAACTAAGCCCACACCTGAAAAGCCATGGAGCCAAGTATTAAAGCAGAATGCTATGGAAAAATCCAGCTCTCTGCAACAACACCCTTCTGAGGTAATGAACCTTCAATACTTTAAACCCAAAACAGAGAAGAATAGAATCATTGTCCATCCCCCCATGGAAGTTGTCTCTAAGGGCTGTCATGAGTGGAGAAACTGCCTTGTTGGTTACTTCATAAAAAAAAACTCCCCTTCACATCTATTAGCTTTATAGCTCACAGGATTTGGGGCAATATGGGCCTTCTTGAGGTTTATGCAAATGAAAAGGGGTTCAATTTTTTTAAGTTCATGGATGATGAGTATAGAACCAAAGTATGTGAAGCTGGCCCTTGGATTTTTTCTGGTATGCCACTCATCATCAAAAAGTGGCATCCTGATCTTTGCCTAACCAAAGAGAACCACTTTGTAATTCCACTATGGATTAAGTTGCATAACATCCCCCTCCAATTTTGGAGTGATGAAGGACTTAGCTACCTTGCTAGTGCAGTGGGTAAACTGCTTTATGCTGACATTCTTACTGCGAGTAAGAGGAGATTAAGTAACGCAAGATTATGTGTAGAGCTGAATGCTGTTGAAAAACTGGTTGAAAGCTTTGACCACCTCATGGACATCCAGGGGAAAATTGAAACCATAGAGATCAAGGTGGAGTACCACTGGAGACCTAAAATTTGTCATAACTACTGCATTTTTGGTCACAACGAGTCAACCTGTCCCAAACAAAGAACTGTGGAAAGCTGGAAATCCAAACCAGCTCCTTTACAAGCCAGCTCAGTTAGGCTTGATAAGGGAAAGGCAATTGCAACTATGATTGGGTTAGAGCAGCAAGAGGCTGGTCAGACTCAAGCAGAGGAACTGATAGGAGGTTACCAAGCTTCTTCCTCGGTCACGATCAAGAATAATATGGGAATGGTTATCCAAGGTGGCGCCTCTAACTCTTCTCAACAAGATATTTTGGGTCATGATCACCATATCACTAAGATAACAGTCAATGAGAGTACCCCTCCTCAACTGCTCATGCAAGTTGGTGTTAATTTGGCATCTAATAAATTTGAGGAGCTCAACAAAGAGGGGGCAAATTGTGGTTGATTTAAGAGTAAAGATTGAGCTTGAAGCAAACGTACCAAATGAAACAACCGAGGATGTCCATAAGGAGGAGGAACCAATTAGTGCTAAACTTCAACAAATGCCAAACAAAAAAAAGAAAGGGAAGAAGAAAGACTCAAAGTCCAAGGTGGCTGAGCACCACTTGCTCAGAAAAATTCAACCCCCTCAATGAATTGTGCATGTTGGAACATTAGAGGTCTTAACGAGACTTCTAAATATGGGGAGGTTAGGAAAATTATTTTTGAGCAGAAGCTTGATATATTGGGGTTGGTTGAAACAAAGGTGAAACCTGTAAATAAAAATAGAATCATACAGGGGGTCTTTAGAGATTGGAATTGTCTAGCAAACTATGATAGTCATAATTTTGGAAGGATATGGATTGGGTGGAACCCAAATAATGTGGAGCTTAGTAAGATCTCTGAGTCTAATCAAGTTGTCCATTGCAAGATCAAGCATCTTGAGAGTAGGGTACAATTCATAGCCTCTTTTGTCTATGGCCTTAGTGATGATAGAGAAAGAAGACCATTATGGAGCAATCTTATCTACCATGCTAGTATCTTCTCCAATGAACCTTGGGTGGTTTTAGGTGATTTTAATGCTATTAGGAGCTTACAGGAAAATGAAGGGGGACATAACAGATGGAACTCTAGAATGGAAGAATTTGATAAATGCTTACAGAATTCCGAGCTTATCGATCTCAGGTACTCAGGTATTCAATTTACATGGCGTAATAAGAGGGGTGGTCATGGATGTGTGGCTCGTAAGCTGGATAGAGTCCTGGTGAATGAAAAATGGAGTCTCACCTTTCAACAGGCTATGACACATTTTTTACCTCTTGGTGTTTCTGACCATAGTCCTGTTGTTGTGCATATGGGACTTCAAGTGGAAAGGAGAAACAACCCTTTCAAATTTTTTAACTTCCTTGCTGAGAAAGAGGATGTCTTAAACTTAGTGACTCAGATTTGGTTGCAACCTATTCAAGGGACTTGTCAGTATCATATTTGCTACAAACTCAAACTTCTCAAGACAATGTTTAAAGTGATAACCAAGAATATTGGGGAAGTTATAGTTAGAGCCAAAGAAGCTTTGGAGAGATGTCAAAGAATGCTGGATGGTAACCCAAGTGACACTGCCATGAATAAAGAGGAACAATAACTCCTTGCAAAGTACATTCAAGCTGCTAACATTGAGAAGGGATTTTACAAACAGAAATCTAGGGTCCAATGGCTCAGCGAAAGGGACAAGAATACATCTTTCTTCCACAAGACTATAGCTAATAGAAAGAACAAGAAAAAGATTTTGGCTCTTACGAGGGCTGAAAGCACAAGGGTTGAAGGGAAACTAGCTGTGAAAGTTGAGACTCTGGATTATTTTCAGAAGCTCCTGTGACAGCCCTTCTATTCAAATGAGAACAGGGATTTGTTGCAACCGATTATCCAAAACAGAGTTACTGATCAACAAGCCGCTGAAATGGAAAGGGAAGTCACTGAGGAGGAAATCAAGAAAGTTTTTTTCTCCTTCAATGACCAAAAAGCCCCAGGTCCTGATGGGTTCAATGTTGTGTTTTTTAAAAGCGCTTGGCATATCATAGAGAAGGACATTGTTGTTGTAGTGAAGGAATTTTTCTCAACGGGAAGGTTATTGAAGGAGGTAAACAGTACCATCATTGCGTTAGTTCCCAAAGTTCCCAATCCTACTACTATGGGGGGCTACAGACCTATTTCTTGTTGCAATGTCATGTATAAAGCTATATCCAAGATTATTGCCAATAGGATTAAAGGTTCTCTTCCCAGTCTTATAAACCCAAACCAAGCAGCCTTTGTCCATGGAAAGAAGATTGGTGACAATATTCTGCTCACTCAAGAGTTAATGAGGGATTACGATAAAAAAAAAAAGGGCCCCCCCAGATGTGCGCTAAAGGTGGATTTGAGGAAAGCTTATGACACACTTGACTGGACTTTTCTGTTTGAAGCATTGGAGGCTCTTAATTTTCCTTACACCATGAGGAGATGGATTCAAGCATGTGTTACCTTTGCTAAATTCTCAGTGAATATTAATCGTGGGTTGGTTGGATACTTCCCTAGTAGGAGAGGTTTAAGGTAGGGTGGCCCTATATCCCCTTACCTTTTTGTCATTGCAATGGAGTGTTTATCTCTTCTTATCCAGTTCAACATTAGTTCAAATCCAAGCTTCAGATTCCATTGGAGGTGTAAAACTCTCAAAATTGCCCAACTTTCATTTGACGATGACTTGATGTTGTTTTGCTACAATGACATGAACTCTGCCTTAGTGATCAAGAATTCCTTGGACCAGTTTAGTGTGACTTTAGGGCTCTAGGTTAATGCAGGAAAGAGTAATACTTTCTTGTGTGCAATAAATGAAGATACTGCTTGTCATATCAAGAATTTGTTTGTTGTTGATGAGGGGAATTTGCCTATCAAATACTTAGGTGTTCCACTCATTTCGTTTGGTTTGAAGCATCAACACTACTCCAGTCTTATTGAAAAGGGGGAATCAAGAGTTAAGTCTTGGGTCAATCGATCACTTTCATATGTTGGTAGAGTTCAGCTGGTCATTTCTATTCTATGCAGCTTGCACATATTCTGGGCCTCTCATTTGAGTCTTCCACAGAAGGTTATTCATAGAATTGAATAGATCTTGAGATCTTTTATCTAGAAAGGTAATGATCTTAGTCATACGGGAGCAAAGGTCGCCTGGAAAGAGGTATATAAACCTAAAGAGGATGGAGGGCTTGGTATCAAAAGGTTGAGGGAATGGAAATGAGCACTGCTTATGAGGCATCTGTGGCAGCTTTTTAATGACAAGGAGAATTTATGGTCTCAGCCGATTCATGCCTATTACGTCAAGGAAAGAATCCTTTGGGACCTCAAAGCCACCCAAACATGCTCTTGAAATTGGAGAAATTTGCTTAAACTTAGAGAATTGCTCAAGCCTTGTATTATCCACAGGGTAGGTAATGGGAATGCTACCAGCCTGTAGCTGGATAACTGGCATCCCCTTGGTCCACTCCTTCAAAGAAGAGACCCAAGGATCTTGCTAGAATCCATAATTTCAAGAAACGTGAAGGTTAGCAAAATTATTTTGAACAACCAATGGAATTGAACAATTGGTACTTCCATTCAAGTGCAGGAAATCATCGATGCAATGCCAAGCTATCTTTCTGACCAAGATACTGAGGAATCAGTCAAGTGGACCTTAACTGCGGAGGGTAACTTTTCTACTAATTCTGCATGGGAACATATCAGGAGTGAAGATTCAACTGTGCAATGGTATAAACTTGTCTGGTATGGTAAAGCTATCCCTAGATTGGCCTTCATCCTTTGGCTTGCTATCAGATGTAAGCTAAGCACCAAGGACAGAATTCAAAGATTTGTAGCTCAGATTGACCCACAATGTGTTTTATGTAGGAGAGCTGATGAAACACACAGCCATTTATTTTTTGAATGTAATTTCTCTAACAAGGTTTGGAATGGTATTATGCTACTGAGCAACCAGCAGTGGCAGCAGAGACAATGGACTGATTCAATTTCTTGGGCTACTCAACAGTGGAGAGGGAAATCAATGAAGACAACTATTTTAAAGCTTGGTCTTTATGTTACTGTCTATTCTTTGTGGACTGAGAGGAATGGGAGAATTTTCAAAAAGCAGAGCAAAGACCCAAGTTCTCTTCTCCATTCCATCACACAAACCATCAGAGAAAGGCTCATATCATTGACATTCAAGAAAACTCAATAAAATGCAATTCTGCTGCAACAATGGAACCTTCTTGAAGCTTGTTTGAGATGAGCTGAACCGTGGATCCCTCGGTTTGCTTTGCATCTTTCTGGCCTTTTGTTGTTGGTCTATATTGCCTTGTTGTGTTGCTGCTTGGGGTTGTTTTGCCTTTTCTGTAAAGGGCTGTCTACTCTGACTGTGCAGCGGCTTGGGGTTGTTATGCTTGCGCTGGAATGTTATGGTTGAAAGGTCTCGTTTTGAGGATTTGGTAGGTGGAGGGTCTCTTATATGCTAAGGGCATCTTTGGTTCCTCTCTTCTATTCTTGTTTGAGAAATTTTTGCGTTGTTATGTTGAGTTGGGATGTTTTGCTTTGGCATGTGGCCTACTTGCTGTTTAGGGCTGTCAGATTGAAGGTTGTTGCTACTATGTTGAGCTGGAATGCTTTGTCGTATTCTGTTTTTTCTTATGCATATGGGTTATTGGTGCTATGATGAGACGGGCTGGCTTGCCTTGTCCTGTTTTCTTCTTCTGCAAATTGTTTGCTGCTGCTATGTGGAGCAAGGCTATTACTGCTATGTGGAGCACTGGAGCAGGGCTGTTTATGCTTGTTTTGGGTTGGTTTGCTTTGTTCTAAAGCTGTCCGCTTGCTGCTACTATGTGGTGATGGGCTGTTTTGCGTTGTGTTGGTTTTGTTGCTGCTATGGCGTGCTATGCTACTGTCTTTTGGCCTGCTCTTTGTTGCTATACTTGGGCTGCTGTGTTTTGATTTATTGGTTTCATGATCTGTATTCTTGTCAACAATTCTGTGGTAGATGCTCTTAATCAGGGCATTTCTTACAGACTTGTGTCGTGAGCCCTGGATTTTTGGATTTCTTGTCTTGTATTTGGGTCCTAAGTGACTCCATTGTACATTTTGCGGGCGATTACCCTTGTATATCTGTTTTATATTAATACATTTACCTTCTGGAAAAAAAAAACATCTGTGTTTTTCCCTCTTTTAAAGGGCATATCAGGGACCTTTCTTTTGTGCGGTTCGGATCAACCGACAGATCAAACTAATTCACAAATAGAATGGGAACACCAAAGTATTTGAAAGAGTAATACTTCCTCTGTCCTTAGACATAAGATGATATTCTTAGCCCATGGCATACTTCTGGGTCTAGTTCCTTGCAGTAGTTTCATACTTGTTCTTGTCTGTCTTGTACATGTGAGCAATCTCTGGCACCAAGGGATCATCAGGGTTTGGGTCCATCAACAAAGAACAGATTGACAGTAAAAACTGTAAATGCAAAGGGGTTGTTTGGTTCGTTTGTTGAAAAGGGTTTGAATTGACTTGTCCAAACCCAAAGATGGGATTCAATGATGAAATTCAACATTCAATGCCGTCTATACCCATATTTGATATGCGCACAGATATATGACTATTATGATAATATATTTGTATATAAATAACTATTTTGCCCCTTAACCAATTTAATTTAAACTCATGTTTGTTTACGTATATGAAATATATGGGGGTATAAATGTCATTTGCTAGTGTAAACTCATTAACCCACATATGAAACCCGCTCCCGATGGGTTTCATGAAACCCATGAACTTGGGTTTAATTCCCAAGCCTAATGCGGACTGAGTTTCAAACCCTGAACTAACTATGTATTTACCAAACATGGGGTTGTTGGATTTTATTTCCCAACTCATGTTCCAAAACCACCCAAACCTACATACCAAACAAGCCCAAAAATGAAACCCATGAACTTGGGCTTAATTCTCGAGCCTAATGAAGACTGAGTTTCAAATTCTAGACTAACTATGCATTTATCAAACATGGAGTTGTTGTATTTTATTTTCCAACCCCTGTTCCAAAACCCCCAAACCCAGATGCCGAACAGGCCCAAAAAAAAGTTTAAGATTTTGGTCCACTTACATATAAATACAAGCAATCAACCTGCACACCAGTGTATGTATCATTTTGGGAGCATCAAAAACCTAACTAGCAAAGCAATAAGCAAGAGATAAAAAGACAAGGACAGGGTCAGTCCCAAATGAGCTCCAGATCTTGGAATAGATAATACCCCTGATTAGTGCCCAGAGCACAAACTAGGGCAATAACATGTGATCTACCAAGTTTTCAGGGTGTTTATGTCGGGAATATCACCAACTGGAATTCAATATTATTGTGAATTATTTGTGGTGGCTTAGTCAAATTTCCCATGTTAGATGTCTATGGTTTAGGATGAGAACCTTGGAAATGGTTAGAACAGGGCTCCACTGTTCCTTCAAGATGTCAAGGCATATGCTTCCATTGCTATTGATATTTGGGTGAAAAACCTTTGTCCCGAATGCAACCTGCACGTTTCATCCACATGAATACACGAGAAATGTCGAGTTTAACTTTCAACAATAGAATCAAAAGGATTATTGAAACAATGGAATATCAAGCAAAAACACACGGAACAACCATAATAACATTTGTTACGCAGTTCATATTTTGGTTTAACCCATAGCTAAAAAAGGGCAACCTAATGAACAAGACTCCCACCACTTTAGGATTGGGAAGGATTTGATGTATACAGTTTTCATCTTCATGCAAAGAGGTTGTTCCCTAACCGTGGCAGTCATAATACAGCATGCAAGAGGGTTAATGGACTAGAAAATGAACTAATTTAAGTAAATGATATTAGGGAGCCTTTATTTTGTTTTGGAGCACAACAATGAAACTATCTAACTTCAGAACACAAATGCATGTTGCTCCATACAAGAAGGTGAGATTCCTTCAATTCAAGCTACTCAAAGCATTAATCTCCATTCTTCGTGATAGATATAGCATGTAAGATGAACTAAAACGAGCTCTTAATTCGTCAATAATTAAATGGGGACGAGTTATACATAAACTAGTTTCTTATGTTGTTCTTGGGGAACAACTATAACGTTTCTTCAGAAGAAACAAATCACAATTGCACCACTGTAGGAAAGTGGGGACAAGCTTAAGGAACGAATTCACTCAGACATTGCAACTAACACTTTACCTACCCTTAAATGCTGAATCCATTCTAATTATTTTAACATTAAACTACACTATGTTTTGCCAATATTTAGTGACATGTATTCTCTATCATCTCAGCGTATTGTTTCTAGTAAGGATTTCTATTATGAGCTCTTGAATTTAATTGGTGTTGTATTTATCTGTTGCAGTGCAAAGCCACCGTGTCCTATGGACGGGCCTTGGGGCACCGCTCTCTCGTGATGTGCCTTTTTGTGCTATTTGTTGGTCGACCCTTGAACCGGTTAGATTTTATTCTTCAAAAATGTAGTGTAGTTCTGGCTGTGAGTGTATTTTATATAATTTAGTTTTATTTTTTCAAATTCTCTGTACAGATGAAAAGACGACTTCTTGGTCTGGTGGGTGAGGAAGCTAATGCAGCCTGTTGGTTTTTTGTGGAGTCTAATTTGTATATGTGATCCGGATGATGACCCGACCCAAAGTAATGTTGTGTGATTTTTTAATGAAAATTTTTTTGAGGCTTAGTCCATGGAGCAAAGGCTTGGGCCTATCATGGACAAGCCTCGTGGGGGTTCGGGAGCAACGCCCCCGAGAAAAATTTTTGGGCCCGTTATATAGCCCAGTGCATAGGATATATAAAACCCGTTGTTGTTGGTGATTAGGGTTAAGATGGTGGATTGTACAGCCGCTCTCTGTATTCAACTCTCTCAATAGTGAAATTCCTGCAGCTTCGTGGACGTAGACAAATTGTCGAACCACGTAAAATCTGTGTCTTATTCTTTCTTGTTTCTTATTGTTTTATATTCTTAATTTGTTTTTCGATTATGTGTGTTTGTTAAATCCCAACAACAGTGTGCTTGGTGCAACTTTCTCTGCTGGTTTTGTTGCAGGAAGCCTTGCTGCTGCTGCTACATCTCCACTTGATGTTGCGAAAACCAGAAGGCAAATTGAGGTTTATTCTCATGGCTAGACTCATCTTCACCTTTTTTTTGCTAGTATTGGTGTGTGTCAAGTTATATAAAAAAAAATCACCAACAGGTTTTGTTACATGCTACTATCATTGACCATACCAGTAGAATCAGTGTCTATCCTCCCTACTCCATGTTATATCTTCTGCCTTCCTAGTTTGCTGTGGTAAATAAAGCGGACTAGCTTTTGAAACATAATACTCTTCCCCCCCCCCCCCCCCCCCCGCACAACAAAAAAATCAATATTGTGTCCCCAATGCCGACTATTATCTATTTCCTCAAGTGGTATCTTCTTCCACTCTAAGGGGAATAATGAAAGGTTTAAAACCTAGTTGGAGCATGTCGTTAATGTAGCATTTATCGGAGATAATAGTCAGTGATTTTTATTAATATATGTAAACTAAGGCCAGAATCTTATGTCTGAACAGGACTTCTTTAATTTATTCTAAAGTATTCTGTTTTTTTATCCTTACTTTTAACAGAAAGATCATGCCAGGGCATTGAGGATGACAACGAGACAAACACTAATGGAGGTTTGGAGGTAGATCTCTATAATTAATTGCCAATTAGCCTCAAAAAAACCGGTATAATGGGTGCATGGAACACTACAACGTTATATAGCTAATGTCATGTGTAACTGGAATCCGAACTTGTCTTTGCAAATGTTGTTCTATCTTTTACTTTGTTTGATGAAAAAATAGAGTCCCATCTGTGAAATTTCACACTTATTCGTTTTTCTTTGCCAACGCCATATAATCTTTGTTAATTGCAGCTAAATGAATCCTGAATTAGAATTTGTTCCTGGTGCAGGGATGGTCGGATGAAGGGACTATTCATGGTTGTTGGTCCTCGTGCTGGCCGTGCAGGACCTTCCGTGGGCATTGTGGTTTCGTTTTACGAAGTTGTGAAGTATGTTCTGCATCATCAGTATGCTACTTAAAGATAAGATTGGGGAAGCTGCTCAAATCCATATTTACTGCAGCCTGCAAAGCACGTCTTACCCAAATGGAGGTAGACCCACTTCTTCCTGGTATAATGCAACCATGGCTCTTATTTAGTTACACACGTATACAGATGAGCGGTTTTGTTCATGGTAGATGCTCATCTCATCACCACATAGCACAGGAAATACTCTCTCTTCTCCTTTTCCACCCCTTCTGGTGGCTGCTTAGTTGTAGTTCAAGTTTTAGATCGAGAATAGATTTTGACATATTGTGTTACAATCAATTTTTACACAGTTGATCTCAGTTTTGCTTAATATATCTTTTCTAATTCCTGTTGTCGATCGCTTTGGGGATATTGATGGACCATTAATTTTTGAAGTGTTTGTGAGAAACTTTAGCTAATGGGTAATCTCAATTGTGTTCTATCTTCACGACGTCCCTCAATTGCATAACTGCATTACCAACAGTATCAGGAACCCATCTACCATATAACTAGTTTTCAGTGTTAAGGGTGACAATTTTTTGCACGACCCATTACGTTGGTGAGAACTTAGAAAGGAAGAAATCAAATGGTAAGTTTGTTTGATTCTGATACGATAAATGTCTAAGTGGGGTTATAGGAAGAAAATCTGTTTTTATTATTCATTTTGTTGTGTAGTATGATATGAATTGCTAAAGAACTAAGATTTTATCATTTGATTTTTTAAAAATGTGGATCGAATAGTTTTTTTTTGGGAAAATTTCGGTCACGCTTTTTCTAAATTATTATATGTTTAAGGACACTTCCTCTATTTTCTAAATATTTACTGACATCTCCTGAAGGCCTTCACTAAGGTACAATTTTATTAAATTGTCTATGATATGTTTTAGGAAAAATTCAATCTACATCATCTCTAGATAAGTATATCTTCAACGAGATCTCCTTTGTTTTATAATTTTTTTTATGTATTAAAATTTTCGGGCCGATTAAAATTGATTTTAATCGGCTTGAATCAAATTTTAATAAATAAAAAAAAAAAAATTTTAATTGACTTGAACCGAATTTTAATTAGCGGTAATAGTTCAAGTTGAATTCAAATTGGTTCAAATTTTAATAGGTTAGAAATTTAATACATAAAAAAATAAATTTAATCAGTTTAAATTTTAATATGTAGAAAAATGAATTTTAATTAACTTGAATTTTAATCGGTTTGAATTTTATGTAGACAGATTGTTTATGGTTTATGTAAGGACAATTTTGGTATTTTAGATAAAAATTTTTTTTTTTAAAAATGGAGGTTTAACAGAGGGGGAGTCAATGATATTTAAATATAAACTAAAAGAAATGTTAGTGATGTTTTGAATATGATAAATTAAAAAGGATGTGGTTGAAATTTTTCTGTTTTTTTTTTAATAAATAATATGTGGAGAACAAAGTGGATTGGGCTCAGAAAAGAAGGTATTAAGCTTCAGGTTTCTTCTTCATTGTATTTGGAAAGTTTGAAAGCTATTTGATACTGGCCAGATCTTTCCTGTAGAATGTTACTAAATTTGGGTAAACCCATGTGACCTATAAACTGTAACGTCAATGGGAACTTCTTCCATTGGCCACTCCCTTGGACATAAAACTAAGCACATTTTTAATTTATAAGAATCAATACGTGGTGGATCTAATAATCAATTAAATACAAAGTAGATTTGACCAAGAAAAAAGAGGGCCCTAATTTTGCAATTCTTGATTTACGGTTTTTGTTAATGTAATACAGATATAACACGATATAATTCAATTGATACCTTTAATATTCAGGGACGGTTGGCATTAGTTAGTCATTAAGTATAAAAACTAATGCTCAATTTGGTACGATGGAAAAGTGGGAGAATGGAAAGTTGAAAAGATAGAAAGTTGGAGGGATAAATAAAATATCATGTTTGGTAATGAAAGAAAATAGGAAAGATGGAAAAGTGGATGGATTAACATTCCTTCCAACTCACCAAAATCAATTCCTCCAAAATCGGAAGGAAAATAAATAGAAATTTAATTATTTGTGTTGAGATATATTTTATTTGTCTATATATTTTATGTATACATTGATTTCACTTAAAAAATACAATAGTAAAATATGTATATATATTTTAAAAAATTTAAAAAAATTAAAAGATAAAAATTTTAAATTAAAAAAAAAAAATTTCATTTTAACTAAAGGTGAAAATTTTCGACTCAACATAATGACACAACTCGAACTCGATACGAAAATAAACAGGTCAACTAACAACTCGACACGACACAATTAATTAAATTAGTTAAGTTAGGTTTGACTAATATTCGACATAAACTTGTAATGACTCAACACAAATCTGACACGACATGACTCGACTCGATTATCACCCCTAATCTTAACCAACACCAAAAAAAAAAAAAAATTGTCATTTTTCCATTCATCTAACCAAACACAAAGAAAGAAAAATATATTTTTTTTATTTTTTATCCTTAAAGAATAAAAAATGTATCTCTCCTATTTTTCATCTTTCGTATTTTTAATCTTTTCTATCAAAGAGCATAAAGGCGGTTAAGTAATCCATAGACCTACACGATGCCTTGTCACAAGTAATTAGATAACTATTAAGCACTTGTCAAATCAACCCTCCCACAACCTAATTTGAGAAGTTTTTTAATTTAATCACTTTTTTCCATAATTAGAAAGAAAACTAGAGAATGACTAAACTGAATTTGTATGTGGTGAAGTTGGAAAATGTTATGATGCTGCCGACGGCACTGGTATTAAAAATTATAATTTTTTAAGGATAAATTATAATTTTTTTGATACGTATACAAGTTGCAATTTTAAAAGGTATGCGTGATCGATCATGAAAAGTTGACATCGATACCAGAATTTTCATGATTGATCACATGTTTTTGAATAATTGTAATTCTTTTTTGTTAAAATTATAATTTTGTCGTAAAAATTGGTAACAGATAATACCGATATTAAAATATTTTTTTGGGGGAACGGTAGAGTTTCCTGGTGAAGTGAAAGTACTGATAAACTATGATTCTTTGAAAGGTTTCATTTGTTAATTCCATTATTTGGCTAGTACTTATGGATTTGGATTGACTTAACCTGCTCTCTTTTATAATCTTTCCGCGTGCGTAATTGCACATAGGCCAATCACAATTCTGTAGCGTTTGATTTACCTGCTCTCTTATATTATTTGTATGGCTGTAAATGAATGTACTACATGCATAGCACTTCTTGAGACAACTTGTATAAGAAGAGGCAAGAAGCAGAAAAAGCAGCACAACCCTAATTGCATAATAAAGTAGCTCAGAAGTTAGATTCATGGCAGATGCACAAGCCAGCAATTCCACCGTAGAAGGAGACCTTGAAACGGCATCTAATGGTTCCGACCTACGCAGCAAACATATCGAACGAATGGATATTGTAGACAAATCCTTGAGTTTCAGTGATATATATCAGGTTCCTATAAACAAACTTAAGGTATATTTTTTGTTAAATTTTTTTTTTCCTTCTTATTACACGCATGCATATTAATCCAACTAATATAACTTAAATTTGAATCTTGAAATTAACCTTTTTAAAATACGAGTGAAATTATTACTTATCTCTCTTAGACCCGTTGTAGGAAAGTCTCGGGCACTGTACCCTTGTCTTTTTCCCTCAAACTCACCTTAAGCGGATCGGTGCAGAAGCAAGAGTGACTCTGAATGTAGCTTTCAAAGCTCCATCTTCCACATTAAAGTTGCCTGGAAGTGTGTGTTGACATACTGAGAAAAGATAAGAAAGAAAAGAAAATGGGCTGGGACAGGGATATATTTAAGCGGTGGAGTTTGCATTCCAAAGTACTTGGAATCCAAGACTTGCTGCATTGACTTTGGGTTCATTTGATTACTTCATGGTAGTTAATAAGTAGCGAGTAGCATCTTACGTAAGATTTCACTAAATTGTCTATGAATTTAGAACCACTTCTATGAGTCACGATAATCAATTCTCGGATCCTATTGCGATAATATAAGGATAATATCTTCCTCTTATTATAAGAAATTTGGATTTTTTTGGTTTGAGATCTTTCTTAATGTCAGAATATACGGCGTATAAACCAAACGTCGGGTACGATTTTTTTCGATGGTTATTCAATTTTTGCCTATTTTGTTGAAACCTCTTGTTGTGTCTTATTTGAAGATTTACATAAGTCCATCAAAAACATATCACTTAAAATAATTAACAAAACTCTAATTTAAGAAGAATTCCAACATTTTATTAAGAGGAAGATTTGATTCTCTCACTCTGTCTCTCTCTGATCTTCAGGAATATCCTACACTGCAAACATGGATGCTGGCATACCAAGCTCTGGGAGTTGTATATGGAGACCTGGGAACATCCCCAGTCAACACTTTCTCTTCCACGGCCATCACAAACCTTAATGAAGACGACCTAGTAGGTGTCCTAAGCCTCATCTTTTGGACTATGACATTACTCTGTCTGGTCAAATATGTGTTCATAGTTCTTCATGCCAATGATCATGGAGAAGGTGGTACCTTCGCTCTGTACTCGATTATCCGGCGACATATAAGTTTTCACAGCAGACTCACGTTTCAGAACACAAGGTTGGAGTCCGTTGGAAATCTGACGTATTACCGGCCTCCGGGGAGTCCTCTCCGATCAAAGACTAAGAAGTTCTTGGAGAGAAGCTCTGTTGCTCAGAATCTTCTTACTTTCGTTGTGTTGCTTGGAACTTGCATGGTCATTGGCGATGGGGCACTCACTCCTGCAACTTGTGGTAAACTTCCAGTTTTATCACACACACACGCACACACTCATATTTATAGGTCATATGTGACACTACGACGCTAAATGGTTTGGTGTATTTCTGCAAATATATATATATACATGATTGATTTGTTCTTGCAGTTCTTCCAGCTCTTCAAGGATTAACCCAAGCAGAAACCTCAAAAATAACACAAGGTACCCTTGTTTCTGAGTTCTCTAAAAGGCAACAATATATGTGATAGGGATTTGAGAAAGAGTAAACTACACGTACGATCCTTAAATTATGACCCTCGTATCAAAGTTTTTGAACTTTTTTTTTCGCCAATTGAGTTCCGAAACTCTCTATTTATGTCAATTGAGGTCTTCTATCTACTCGTTAGATTTTCTAATAGAAACTAACAAAATGTACTACTCACGTGATTGAGTTGTAACTCATTTGTGCACATGAGCGTCACATTTCTCCACTTCCCGTTAAAAAGTCTGACTAAGGCAGACAAAAAGACTCAATTGACACAATTAGAAAATTCAATAACTCAATTGATACCAAAAAAAAAAAAATTCAAGAAATTAATTAACATAAGAGTCATAATTTAAAGTTCATATGCATAATTTACTCTTTCACAAAAATAGAATCAGAACAAACCCAAATAAAAAAGAAAAGCATAAAATATAGAACAAAATGTAAGGTCAAGCGAGTAGAGACTAGAGAGGACATTCCCTCACACAAACTACTAGGGAATGATCTATGTTATGTAACACTTGGATTGGATGGAAGGAATCAACCATATAAAAAGTTAAATTAAACAAAATATGCTTAAGAAATATTGTCAAACGATGCCTTAATCTTGACTGGACCATGAGGTATAAAAAGCAACTAAATGTTGAAATAAAAAGGACCAAAATAGAGCAACTGACACTTGATTTCCTCGACCAGAATTTTTTTATATTGTCCTCTCAACTATCGTGTTTTTAATATTGAATTTACAACTATGTTATTAATTTTATATTATCCCAATGATTAACATCTATTATAAATTTAATTTAAAACTATTTTATTTTGCCTCAAACTAATTTCACGTTACCCCCGGCATATTGACAATTTTCATTCACAAGATTACGGGCTTCTGCGAATTGGGACATTGCGAATTCAATTCAAGTAGTTAGGGGGAATGTAAAAAATTCAATAATTCAAGGGCCAAATTAAAATTGATTCCATAATTAAAAAGGGGTCAAAGTGTTATTTTCCCAACAAAAAAAAATAGAGATGCTTCGAAAACTCACCCAGGTGTTCTGGTTATTGTTGTTGCAGACCAGATTGTTTTCTTGGCGGTTGTTGTTCTAATAATCCTCTTCGCCTTCCAACGTTGTGGAACTAGTAAAGTCAGCTTCGCATTCTCTCCAATTATGCTGTTGTGGTTTGTTACAAATGCTGCAATCGGAATCTACAATATCTTCAGACACCAACCATCCATTTTGAAGGCAGTGTCACCTCACTACAGCTTTCAAATCTTCTCACGCAATGGCAAGATTGGTTGGGATCTCCTCGGTGCAGTGTTCTTGAGCATAACAGGTAAATAATTTCTTGGTTTTGGAGTTGAAGTTGGTAATCCATCATATTATATCGAGTCCATATCAAGTTATATCAAAATTTATTCAATTCATTTTTGATCCATTTAGTCTCGCAAAGCCTAGTTAGTTTGCCGTATACTTCATAGATGGTTTATGTCATGTCTAGTCCGGTTCATTTACCCAAATCTGCTCATTATCATCCTACTACGTTTTTCTAATCCCCCCGAGTGTTTTTCAACTTCTATCATTGTTTATATAAAACGCGGTTTTAGCCTAAACTTTTTAATATAAAAGTGTGACACACTCACATAGAATAATATAAATAATGGTAGTTTAAAAAATAAACTAAAAATCAGGTGCAAGGTTGAAAATCACAATACTTTTGAAAAAAATTCGGCTAATTCTATGTCCATTTTGTGTTATGTCGCAAATCATGCATGAAGTTGTCACGTCTAGAAATCGCAATAACAAAAATCTTTCCAACTTCCATAGTAAAAAGAGAGAGACTCATTGCCAATCTTTTCTAAATTATGGGACAGGGGTTGAGGCCATGTTTGCTGATATGGGTCACTTCAACAAGAGAGCCATTCAAGTAAGTTTTCTCAAACCATTAGAGTAGGTTAACTAGGGTGAGAATTCTCTCCTTTTGTTGATTAAAACAGTATTGTTTTAACAATAGAGGAGCCGGATTCGGTTAAATAACTCTGATTCCGGTTTTAAATTGTCTGTAATTTCATTGGAATATATGGCTTGGTGCAGTTCTCTTTCTCTTTCATCGTTTATCCGGCGATGGTCCTGGCTTACGCCGGCGAGACAGCCTATTTAATCAAACACCCTGATAAAATCACCGACGCCTATTTCAGTTCCGTTCCAAAACCCGTGTTCTGGCCGATGTTCATTCTCTCCAACCTCGCCGCCATTGTTGCAAGCCAGTCTATGATATCTGCGTGCTTTTCTATAGTGAAGCAGTCTCAGGCTCTGGGTTGCTTCCCTCGGGTTTCATATAATTCATACTTCTTCAAAGCATGAAGGACAAATCTATTGCCCAGAGATAAACTACACTCTCATGATTCTAGGTATTGGACTTGTCATTGGGTTTAGAGATGGTGTTGCTCTAGCAAATGCTTACGGTAAGTCTCCTTCAATGATCTTTTCTTGATTACATTTCCGAGAAGGGAGACTTGTTACTAGGTATCGCATTATAAGAAATTAAAGGTAAGGTTGACAACTGCGACGAGTTAGACGGGTACAAGTAGAGTCTAATTGACTTCGTGTGAAAATCAGTAAATTTGTACACAATTCGTTTAAATAAACGGGTGAAAAATTTTAAATTGAACACGATTCATGTATTAACTGGATTATACAACATAACTCGTTTAACCCGTTTAATAAACGAATCAAGTTAACACGATAACCCTTTTAACTTGTCACCCGTTTGTCATTAAAAATGTTGTAATTCACTAAAAAAATTTATTATTAAACTTTTAAAAAAAAATTGATTTAATTAATAACTACATATATCATTTTGGCTCATTTTTTTAATCATTATATTAATTTTAATTAAACGGATTGACATGTCTCACACGAACACGACTCATTTATCACCAGAATTTGTTAAAACCTCACCCAAGCCCAATTAACTCTCTGTCGATTCGTGTCATTTATTTGTTGAATTTTGACAAATCTAGTTTCTGTAACTTCAGATATTCAAAAATAGAAGGATAATCATTTAACTCGGCCCCTTTTTGTTTGGTTGGGCCTGGCAGGTGCGGTTGTTATCTGGGTAATGATCATTACAACGTGTTTGACAACGTTGGTGATGCTGCTCGTTTGGGACACACATGTTCTTCTCATACTAATGTTTTTCGTGCCTTACATACTGATTGAAGGTGTCTTTATGACATCCTTGCTCACCAAAATCCCACAAGGAGGATGGGTTCCATTTGCTATCTCGGCTTTCTTCTTGACAGTCATGTTCTCCTGGTTATATGGAAGGAGTAGGAAGAATGCATATGAAGCCGATAGGAAGATGAGCTTGGGTGAACTGAACCAAATGCTAGCAAGAAATACAGTTTATCGAGCACCCGGAACTTGCTTCTTCTATACTAATCTTGTCAATGGGATTCCACCCATCATCCGGCATTACATTCAGCACACAAGTTCTGTGCATGAAACCATGGTGATTGTAACTTTTAGAACACTCCCAGTCAAAAAGGTTCTACCAGAGGAAAGGTTTAATGTTGGAAAACTGGGAAGTGATGGGGTTTATAGGTGTTTGGTTCAGTTTGGTTACAATGATTCACAGAGCATTGCAGTTGCCGGAGATGAATTTGTTGCTTCAGTGCTGGCAAAACTCAAAGAGCAAACTGAAACCACCGAAGAAATAGAAAGACTAGATTCAGCAGCAGAAAAGGGAGTTGTTTTTGCTATAGGCAGGACAATTCTGAAGACAAACCCGAACAGTGGATGGTTTGTTCGATTCATAATAGATTACCTGTACAGATTTCAGCAGAAAAACTGTAGGCCTGAACTTTCCATACATGAAGTCCCACCAGGAACGACCTTGCAAGTCGGAATGCTTTATGAAATTTAGTAGGCAAATTGCAGAGAATTACCGGGGGTTTGCAGCTCGTTCGCGCCTGAATTCATAGAGCAAGTTCCAGAGCTGGATATAAAGTGGTCAGGCAGTGCATCTGTCTTTGGCAAGACTCTTATTTTGGTTATTGCTCGTTTACCTTTTCTGCTTTTCAGAAAGGAATAGAACTACTTGTGTAGACAAATATATGGAAACAATGCTTAGTTTAGGTACTTGTGTAGACAAATATATGGAAACAATGCTTAGTTGGGGAGACTAAATTACATATGCAAACATTCAGAAGTAACATCTGTGTTTCTCCCTCTTTTAAAGGGCATATCAGGGACCTTTCTTTTGTCCAGTTCGGATCAACGGACAGATCAAACCAATTCACAAATAGAATGGGAACACCAAAGTATTTGAAAGAGTAATACTTCCCCTGTCCTTAGACATAAGATGATATTCTTAGCCCATGGCATACTTCTGGGTCCAGCTCCTTGCAGTAGTTTCATACTTGTTCCTGTCTGTCTTGTACATGTGAGCAATCTCTGGCACCAAGGGATCATCAGGGTTTGGGTCCGTCAACAAAGAACAGATTGAAAGCAAAACCTGTAAATGCAAAATGTTAAGATTTTGGTCCACTTAAATATAAAGGCAAGCAATCTACCAGCACACCAGTGCATGTATCACTTTGGGTGCATCAAAAACCAAATAGCAAAGCAATAAGTGAGGGATACAAGGATAAGGACAGGGTCAGGCCCTGATGAGCTCCAGATCTTGGAATGGATAATACCCCTGATCAGTACCCGGAGCACAAACTAGGGCAATAACATGTGATCTGCCAAATTTTCAGGGTGTTTATGGCAGGAATATCACCACTTAGAATTCAATTTTGTTGTGAATTCTTTGTGGTGGCTTAGCCTAATTTACCAAGTTAGAGGTATGTGGTTTAGGATGAGAACCTTGGAAATGGTTAGGGCAGGGCTCCACTGTTCCTTCAAGATGTCAAGGCATATGCTTCCATTGCTATTGATATTTGGGTGAAAAACCTTTGTCCTAAATGCAACCTGCATGTTTCATCCACATGAATACACGAGAAATGTCGAGTTTAACTTTCAACAATAGAATCAAAAGGATTATTGAAACAATGGAACATCGAGCAAAAACACTTGGAACAACCATAATGACATTCCTTACACGGTTCTTATTTTGGTTTAACCCATAGCTTAAAAAGGGCAACCTAATGAACAAGACTCCTGCCACTGTATGACTGGGAAGGTTTTGATGTATACAGTTTTACAGTTGCATGCAAAAAGATTGTTGCTGTGCAGGAATATAGTTCCCCAACCGTGGCAGCCTTAATACAGCATGCAAGAGGGTTAATGGACTAGAAAATGAACTAATTTAAGTAAATGATATTAGGAAGCCTATATTTTGTTTTGGAGCACAACAATGAATTTCCTTTGTGTTGGGATTTTACAACAATTTAAATCCACTAACAAACACACACAATCGAAAAACAAATCAAGAATATAAAGCAATAAGAAACAAAAAAGAACAAGACACAGATTTTACGTGGTTCGGCAATTTGCCTACGTCCACGAAGCTGCAGGGATTTCACTATTGAGAGAGTTGAATACAGAGAGCGGCTGTACAATCCACTATATTAACCCTAACACCAAAATAACAATTTTATATGTCCTACGCACTGGGTTATATAACGGGCCCAAACCTTCGCTCCATGGACTAAGCCTCAGAAAATTTCCCATTAAAAAACCACGCAACATTACTTCGGCTCGGGTCATCATCCGGATCGCATATACAAACTAGACTCCACAAAAAAACCAACACTTTGGACCCTCTTCAAAAAATAAAGAAACTATCTAACTTCAGAACACATATGCAAGCTGCTCCATACAAGAAGGTGAGATTCCTTCAAGTCAAGCTACTCAAAGCATAAATCTCCATTCTTGGTGATAGATACAGCATGTAAGATGAACTAAAACGAGCTCTTAATTCATCAATTGTTGATTGGGGACGAATTATACATAAACCAATTTCTTATGTTGTTTTGGGGGCACAACTATAAAGTTTCTTCAGAAGAAACAAATTGTAACTGCACCACTGTAGGAGAGTGGAGACAACCTTAAGGAACAAATTTACTCAGACATTGCAACCAAGACTTTACTGACCCTTAAATGCCGAATCCTTTCTAATTATTCTAACATTAACTAAAAATGTGAAGATCATGATACCTCCACCCTCCAACATTAAACGTGACTTATTTTTTAGTGTCTCAGACAAGATCAACGGCCCTTTATGGGCCACAATAAAAAAAGGGTATCAAAACAACGTCCATATTCACACTTCAAAACCAAGTTCAGAGTTGGGAAGAGCCAAATTGCAAATGATTCAAAATATCTGCACTGGGAAAAAGATTATTCTGCATATAGTAGGGAAATCAGAGTACAGGAGCAACTTAATGAGAGAAATAAGAACAAATGAGGTACCTTAGGTGGCTTGAATGGATAATCTGGAGGAAAATGGATGGTAACCAGAAAAACTCCACCAGCATAAGGACTATCTGGAGGACCCATAATTGTTGCTTGCCAGTGGAACATGTCCTCTCCAACAGGACCTGAAACATACACAAAATAACAAGATAAACAGACAAATAACACAGCTGACAGTAAACGAAAGGCAAAGTTGCAACATGAGTAAAACTGCTCACAGAAAAAGACATTAACCAAAATCATACAAGTGCTGATTTAAACAATCAACATTTTGAAACTTAGAAGCACACAAACAATCCCACAGATAATGAAGAAATGAGAGATGACAGAATAACTTGCAGAAGTGCAATACTTCATCAGGTTCTCTTCAGCGTGTAGAACCAAAAGAAAGATGGGAAAAAAATGGAAGTTCTTACCAACTAAGACCATGATTTAAAAGCTGGAATGGTCTGGTTTCTCAGAATTTTAGGCCCTTCACAGATTCAGATCTAGCAAAACAAAGCACATTGGTTGATCGCCTAAGTCGACAAATCAAAGCCCTAGACAGAAAACAAACTGCTCCATTGATTGGTTGGCTATCTCAATTGTCAGTGCTCAAATAAATATTCCTATTTCCATTTGATCACTTCTTAATAGGCGTTGTTATCTAAGAAGATTTTATATGTGACAATGTCAAGTCACTCTAAGTTGTACACATCATATCAATTCTCTGTACCTGGGTCCAATACATTAGGACTCCACATCCTGTAGCTCAATCATTATAGTCACAGTAACAAGAACATAAATCTAATTAAACCCATAGAAGTATGATCCTACCCACAACTTGGATCAGCATATAACCATTTAGAAAGTGCTATGCACAGAAATGCTAGCCATATATTTAAATGGAAATGTAGATCATACTGCAAGATGTGAACATCAAAGCAGAACAGTCAAAATGCTATCTTTCCGACCTTGCTATTTTGTAACGATCACAAACCAGATTTTCGAACACGACAGCAGAAACCCACATATATTCAACAATTACAAAGACATACCCAAACTGATAACCCCAAAACAGCTTCATAGACAACATAAAGGGTAGAAAACCAAAACCAAGTAGATCAAACCAAGCAATACTAAGACAGAGTACCTGTGCGTGGGTATGTATATATATATTTGCTTACGAGAGCATGCCTATATATGGATACATGTATAAAAAAATTTCTTTTCTGAGAAGAAAGAGAGATTACCAGCGCTGCAAGAGGTAGGAGGATCCTTCTGGAGATCCTTGAGCTCCTTTAAAATCCGCTTTGAAGCCATGGCAAGTCCTACGATTTCAACACCTAAATCACCTCAGATCGACTTCAGAAACCTCAAAACTCAAAACATAAATCGAAAAGAGGCGCATACACGAAAAGTATAAGAAAAAATTAGCGAGCTTTGCGGATCGTTGGTGATTTATTTACCTGCGAAGAAATGAAAAATCAATCCTCCCACAATCCCTCCGGCGCTTTGTGATCCGACGGAGGGCGGCGGAATTTATCTTCCTTTTCCTTTTCCGATGAAAAGAAGAAGAAAGAGGCGGCAATTCGGTGGGCGGTGGGTGCTGGTGGTGATGACTTTTTATGTGCTGAATGTTCTGTTCTGGATTGATTGATTCTTATGGAGAGAGAACTAGAGATTCTTCGTCTCCATCTACTTTCACCTCCTCTTCTTCTCATTGGCCAATTGGAGTTCTCCTCCCATTCTCGTGGGACCCACCCAGTCCTCCAACATTTCTAATTAATTAAATTTTTTTCATCAAAAATTACCACACTAACACTTACGAAAAATTAAAAAAAAGTCACATTATAATATTTTAAATATATTATGAGAATAATATGATAAATTTAATTTTTAAAAATATAAAATATAAATTTTAAAATTTTATAAGCTATAAAATACAATTTATCCTATTATTTATGGGAGCAATTGTGTTATTTTCTTGTTCATTTCAAGAACGGGTCAATCTTAAATCCACTAACTTGTATCGGACTGATCTCGTGTTGTCAAAAGTTAAAGTAATGTTATTTGAACTTAAAAATTTGATTTAATTTATTGACATAATAATGTGCCTTCAGTAGAGTCATTAGATCAACACCAAATTTCAATATTTAATGGACTCTACAGTTAATTCAAAAATTAGTAAATTAAGTCGTTTTAATATCGTTACTCCAAAAATTATCACCCTTAGGCCTTAAAGCGTGATGACCGGACTACGTCGTTTGGGGGACATAACGAAGGGAATATCGCTTTGGCCTTCTTCGTTTGTGTGGTTTAGTTGGATCCAGCGATTGGCCACCGGGCACGGTGGTCGGTCGCACTGGTTGCTTCCTTGTCGTTAGCTTAACGGTTCAACTTGTTTCCTAATTCCAAATGATGGATCAATGAATGATTTAATTGGGGAAACTTAATCTTAAATTCGAATCTTAGTAATTTTTTGAGATTAAATCGTTAAGAATTTATTTTTTGGTATAAACGATCTGTTTTTGACCAAATCAAAAAGATAATTAATCAAGGTACACATAAATTGATCCAGACATCCTTAATTATTTAACCAAAAAAATAATCTAATTGTAATTTTATATATTGTTAATTGTGAAATATTAACAACCTCATCTTCAGATCCATTATTTTAAAAACATACTCATCCCTACATTTTTCTTGTTAAAACAATGACACTATATGTGTCATTATTAGTTATTGGGACACATAGAACGATATGTGTCATTATTAGTTATTGCGACACATAGAACGATTTAAGTGGCACAGATTCAATTCAATTTTGTTTTTATTTATGCTCATTAAAACTATAAAATAAATTAAATTTGATTAAAAATTTTAAAATCATCTTGTCAACGAATTTAATTCAATCAATATGTAAACCGACTGGAATAGATATTTACTCTTAATAAATATAACTTCATTGTCAAACAACGGTACCGACCCAATATATATTGATTCAATGGTTAAGAGTATCCCTCGCTTAATGTCAAAGATGTCCTGACCCAAAAGATTTGTCGAGATTCAAATTTAGAACATTTAAGTTTACAGTTTATCCCTATTATCACTTGAGTTATTCCTCGGATTAACAACCCTAATATTTACCCATTACACAATGCCTTTGACTTGTCATTACTCTTTTTTATGAAGTGGTTGGAGAAATGTCTTCATAGAATCAGTTAGATACAATCATATTACAGTGGATACAAGCAGGGAGAGAAGGAGAAGGTTCCATTATTCAGCATCACTCAAAACTATAATAAACCCAGTCCCCATCAAAGAATTCAGTAAACCAACCTGACTTTTGGGCTTTTAGCTGGATCAGGTAGGTAAACTGATCTGAGGCACCAATTTNATTCAGCATCACTCAAAACTATAATAAACCCAGTCCCCATCAAAAACCAACCTGACTTTTGGGCTTTTAGCTGGATCAGGTAGGTAAACTGATGTCAAAGAAAACCAACATACACAGACTCAAAAAGTACTACAGATTTTAGGAAGACTGACTGTGGTAATGAAGAACCTAAAAGAAGAAAAAAAAAATGGCATCACAACTACTCACCCTAGTACGAATCTCACTATGAAACAGAAGAGGATCCTAGTTCAACCACAGGTGGTGTCAAAGAAGTTGGCGTTGAACCTTCGGTAGATGGCCGGTTACCAGTATTGACCCTTCTAATACCCTCTACCATCTTCATTACATCTTGCATTTTCGGCCTCTGTTCTGGCATCCTCGTCACACAAGTCATGCCTATTTGCAACATCTCCACCATCTCCTCCTCTATATTAGGATACCTCAAAAGCTCAACGTCGAACACCTCAGCTGTCCACTCTTCTCGAACAACAGAATGAACCCATCTGACCAAGTGGAAAACTTCCTCGCCACCCGTGGTAGGTATGGGGGACTTTCCAGTAAGAAGTTCAAGCAGCAGGACCCCAAAGCTGTAAACGTCAGATGCCTGGGAGACCTTCCGGCTGTCTGTCACTTCTGGGGCTCGGTACCCTGCTCTCCACATGACTGTTGAAGTAATTTGACTCATCAGTGTTCCCAAGCCAAGATCAGAAACGCAACCATATTGTTGGGAGTTGAGGAAAATGTTTGAGGCCTTTATGTTCCCATGGACAAGCTTCCCACCATTTTGGGTGTGGATATGAGCAATACCTCTTGCTACACCAATTGCAATTCTCAAACGGGTTTCCCAGTCTAAAGGAGTACGGTCCTTGCCTCTTTTTGCTACAAAAAATCACAGATGCATGAGAATATAATTACATCCTTGTAACCAAGTAAAAAATTCATAAACTTGTGACAGCTGTGTGATAGAAAGAGGATCTTCTTCTGATACCTAAGGTTTGGGTAAGATTCAGCTACTGCCTCCTGTTGATTACACTTTATATAGACGAAACCCAAGTTAGCCAAGAGTCTATCAAGAATTTTTGGTGATATTGAAAACGTATTCAATATCACCAAAAATCGACTAACAGAAGTTATTAAAGATAGACATTTTTCTGAGAGAGCATAAGTAGCTGAAATTTCAAGGCCTGACATGAAGACAGGACTTGGTANAGTTAGCCAAGAGTCTATCAAGAATTTTTGGTGATATTGAAAACGTATTCAATATCAACAAAAATCGACTAACAGAAGTTATTAAAAATAGACATTTTTCTGAGAGAGCATAAGTAGCTGAAATTTCAAGGCCTGACATGAAGACAGGACTTGGTTAACCTACCCAGAACCCATATTCTCTGGCATTCATAAACAAAAACCTTTGGCTGATATGATAGGATGAAGGTTCAGGAAAACTTTGTAAGGCTTCTAATGGAAACAGAGGAAAAATAAAGGAAGAAAGAAAGAAGTAGAAACAATCTTCAGAAACCCTTTTTTGTGGTGAGGATAATTGATACAAACCTAGCTTTCAGACGAGCTAAGCATCCTAAGATACAGACCTCATTAACCTGTTTGGCAAGGCTTGAAGTATCGTACTCACAGACCTCCTTAAACTGTTTGGCAAGGCTTTAAGTATCGTATGTACAGAACTCCTTAGCCAGTTTTGCAATGCCCTAAAGTCTAACACTTTAGGTCTCACATAGGAGAAATGAGTTTCATCCCAATGCCCTACGGAAAGGGCCTGTGTGTCTACAAGATATAACAAGCTTAGTAGGACACACTAATAGATATAGGATTCACCTATATCAGAAACGAAAGCATGTTACGAGTACAAATGACTACTTTTATGCTTCTCTAGTCCATACGAGCAGAAAGGATACAAGTGAACAGACAAATCAACAGTATTAGCAAGGGGGTAATGTTTAACATACCATGTAACATGGTAGACATGCTTCCCTGACTGTAATAGTCATACACCATGAGCTTTTCATCCTTTGAATAGTAATATGCTCTTAGTGCAACCACATTCTCGTGCCTAATACTTCCAACAACCTCCATCTGCTGCTCAAACTCTCGTCTCACCACACTTCCTTCCTTCAATCTCTTTACTGCCACTGTGGTTGCATCCTCCAACGCTGCCCTATACGTGGTGCCAAAGGTTCCCTTCCCAAGCACCTCAGCAGAAGCCCTCAACAAATCTTCCAAGTCAAATGCAAGATTGCAACCCTCAAAGAATACAAGCCTGCTGTTCCCATCTTGCTTGTTGGAAACTTGTTTCTTTACAATCCCTTCTTTCTTCTGGGATTTTTTCGGGACCTCATTTTTTCGTTGTTTGTTTGAATAGCAAACAATCAGCAGCAAAGCAATTACTACAAACCCCAGAGTGCAACCACCAATTATGATTCCCAGTATTGCAGGCTCACTAAGTTTTGAGGATTTGCTTACTGGTTGAGCGTTGGGGGGAAGAACTGAAGGCAATGGAGGAGATGAATTTTCAGGGGAAATATTATTTCCCAAGAAAGCCGAACTGGGAAATCTCTGAAGAGATTGAGGCACACTCCCAGTTAGCCTATTGTTCGATAGATCTAGCAATTGCAGACTAGGTACATTAAGATCAGGAATTTCACCAGATAGCGAGTTGTTAGCAAGATTCAATGCAGTGAGGTGAGTCAAATTTGAAATGGAAGAAGGAATACTTAGATTAAAATCATTGTTGGACAAATTGATAATTGAAAGATTATTCCAAACTGAGAAATCTGGTGGCAAAGGACCATGGAAGTTATTAAATTGAAGAAAAAGGGCAGTTAAGTTTCCGAGTCTGGCAAAATCAGAAGGGAAAGGACCCGATATGCCATTGGATCTTAGGCTTAAGATCTGAAGTGCTGATAAACGACTCAGAGTGTTTGAAGGAAGCGGGCCACGAAAGCCAATTCCAGGCAATCGAAGGGCTATAACTCTAGATCTATCATGATTGCAGGCCACTCCAGTCCAGTTATTACAGACAGAAGAATTCTGAACCCAATTGAGATGGCGTGAGAGATGAATGCCACTGTAAAAATCAAGTAGAGCTTGTTTATCTTCAGTGGGTTCGGTGGTTACCAGCAAGAAAAAAGTTCCAAGCATGAAAATTGCCAAGAAAATGAACTTGATGTCCATTGCTTCACTCTGCTTAAGATCGAATTTTGATAATCTCCCAAACCGCAATAGCTCTTTCACATCTACAAGAATTTGCACAAAGAACAAGCAGAACTATAAACCTCAAATACAATTGAAACGTATGCTGTAAATTGTAATTATAAATGATTTCCTTTAAACAGAGAGCCGTTTCTTTGGAAATTTCGAGTGACATATGGATGGAATAGACTGATCAAGAGGTTGGTATGAGCCGTTTTGGTCAAACAAGCAAACATTAATTGGGTATGAATAGAAAATTGAAATGGAGCTTTTTCTTCAGTCTATTACTGACTTTGCTCGTTCATCTTTTTTATCTTCCTCTGTTTGGATGGCGAGAAAATTAAAGAAACATNTTTGGTCAAACAAGCAAACATTAATTGGGTATGAATAGAAAATTGAAATGGAGCTTTGTCTTCAGTCTATTACTGACTTCGATCGTTCATCTTTTTTATCTTCCTCTGTTTGGATGGCGAGAAAATTAAAGAAACAAACAGAAAATCCATTTACTATCTGCTTTCTCCTTTTTCTATCATATCAAGTCTGATAGAGGCCTCATCAACCAAACAGAGCCAAATCAAAATTGACAGTTACAGAAGCAAAAGACTAACCTCAGCTATCAGATCGCTCCCAAGAAAAACCTTCCCTGCCCGAAACTTGCTTAAACACAGACGAATCGGGATCAGCCCTCAATCCCACTCTCTGCTTTGAATGGCAAACAGAGAGAGAGAGAGAGAGAGAGAGAGGCCGTACTGAACGGTGATGATTAATGTCAACTGTAATAGCTTGAGAACCCAGAAATGATTGGGATGATACTAAAAAATGGGAATTGTTTTGAGAAAGCAAAACAGCAAAGTGTTTTTAATGGTTTGTAGGAAGCGAGAATTGCGGGAGTTGCACGTGCAGACAAAGCGGAACAACCATGGAGAAGAAGAAGAAATTATTATAAGACTGAAAAGAGGAGGAAAGTGGGAAGAGCTGGTAATTGTGGGGTAGGGGACAGTAATTCCACCATTTTCGATGGTATTATGAAAGCCCAGGAGAGAAATCTCCAGTAAAATGAACACTGTTTGAGCGGGTTAGCGTTTAACTGCTTTTTTTTTTTTGAACAGAAGGTTTAACTGTTTCTGAGACACTCCTTTGTCTCTCTCATGTTTTTTTTGGTTGAATGGTAAGGACATCTTGACCAACTTGCTTCCTTTATTTTTTCTCCAATTAAATGAAAGAAAGATCATTTACACTTAACTAAGACATTCAATTAAAATAATTTCTTGTGACTTAATTTTAAAAAATTATTAAAATTTAAACTCATGACGTTTGATTTAAAAACTCATTAGAACTAACTTAATGGGTTTAAATCTGGGTTTACAAGGTCCATGGATTTTTCGGCAACTTCCAAAAACAATCAGATAAATGAGAGAGGAAATGAGTTGATTATTATGTTTTATAGAGTTTCAAAACGAATAAAAAATATAATTGGAGGGTCATCTATGATATTAATCCATTACCAATTACCCAAGCTTAAACTGTAATCATTTTGATTAGGACTCACTTGAAATCAACAAATCACAGTCAAGCATCAATTTTGTCGGCTTGAGAAAACTTTGAGTAGAGCTTGAAAAAACCCATTATTCAACACCTGATTTACAGTAGCTGTATGTCATAAAGGCCAAGAGCTCTATTGACTTTTAGCCTCACTTTTTTTTTTTTTTTTTTTTTGGGGGGGGGGGGGGGGGGGAGAGAGAGAGAGAGAGAGAGATTTCAGTATTTGCTATAATTTGGCAAAGGAATAATTTGGCAAAGGAATGTGGCAGTTGTGTTTAGTTCACCTAAAAAGGAGACTAATTCTGACCCTCCTCAAACCTGATATTAAGATGGGGATTTTGACTACGATATCAAAATTATTTATCTTTTTTTAGATTATTTATATCATTTTTTTTTTTTATAAAACTTACTAATTTTTTGGTTGCACTTACCTTTTAGAAGCACTTATATTAGTTTTTGGGTTCATATATCATTTTGTAAGTAGCGTTTATTATTACTTTTCGAAACAGAATTTCTTATATTGAGTTATTTTTTGTTTTGCATTAGTGGGTGTGATGAACATTTATCGCACTTAAACTTACATCGCAGAATGTTCAGATGAGTTTCTTACTTTGAAGAGTGTGAAGGTTCCCATCACTCAAAATTGAATTATTTAGTCTCTTATGAGTTTCAAAATTTATATTATTTGCTAATAATAATTAAATAAGAGAGTTAATATACTATTCTTGAAAAATTATGTTAATGTTAATGTGTCGATATCCTTGTAAGAATTGGTTAAATGATTTAAGTGTGTATTGGTTTGATATGTGTGAACTTTTGGTGTGATATCGAATTTTACTAATTTCATATCATTGTATTTTCCATAAGATTGGGGGGGGGGGGGGGGGGGG
>CAUOFW020009168.1:1338783-1358674 GCA_963454935.2 Ilex paraguariensis | reverse complement strand
CCAACTAAATTTTTGAAGGAAATTATATATTGCACTAAAGGATAAAATTGATTAAACTGCAGAATTTGGGACTAAAATGTAATTAATGTATAATTAAGGATGGAAAATATTATTCTTCCTAAATTCCTTTCGCATGGATAAGAGCAGAAATATGTAATGCTTTTTATAATATTTTGAATACTCATATACCAATAAATCAGAGTGGCGCAGCGGAAGCGTGGTGGGCCCATAACCCACAGGTCCCAGGATCGAAACCTGGCTCTGATAAAATAGAGATGGCTTCCGATGTTCCCTATTTTATTTTTCTTTTTTTTGTCTTCAACGACGTCACATCGAAACAAAACGACACCGCATGTTTCATGTTATTCACAAGAAATCGGCTACAACCCCAATATTAACCAAAAATAAACACAATAATTTCCCTAAAAACGACGAATTTGAACTTGTGATTTTTGATTTTATTCTTTGATTTTTAATGTCAGGTAAATATCGGAATGCCGTTGTTTGGTTGACGAGAAAATGTAGGAACTGAAGGGAGAGTTTGGAAATATGTTATGAAATGTCAACGACGGGACAAAACCAAGAAATAATTCCTCAAATGCCAAGAACATAAGATCTCTACAATCAAACAATCCATCTAATTAAGTATGAGTTGTAATAAAATCTTAATTAACTTAATAAAATGTTTTCCAGATCAGCCTATTACACCGCAAGCTATGAAGGGATACTCAAGAGAATTAATTACATTGCTATAGCTGTTTATATCCTTGAAAGGCTTTCACAATCATGTACCAGAGTATCTCACTAAAACTGTATTATAAACAAACTACATATGCAATTTTATCGTACCATCACTCCAACATTTGACAACTCTATTCCCAGCATTTTTAGGATGAACCACTCAGAAAATGAGCTAATGCCTTATCTGTGTCATTATCGTACATGAGTAAAGCCTCTGCAACGTTGTTTGATGAGAATCCCATATCTCGCAACAGAGTATACCCATTGGCAAATTCCCTGACCTGAAGATATCAAGATAAATTCATTCTCCTTAATCGGATAAAAAAAAGTTCCTATAATGTATTGGAGAAGAAATATTTCATTCCTTTTTTTGGAANTAAATTCATTCTCCTCAATCGGATAAAAAAAGTTCCTATAATGTATTGGAGAAGAAATATTTCATTCCTTTTTTTGGAAAAAAAAATCATCGGAAAAAATGTTCGGCCAAAATGACTTGGGTTGATTTGATCGCAGAGATTAGCACCCCCGTAGAGTCATAAAACAACACCATTGCATAACAAAAGCAATAGAAAAGACAATATGTTAACAGACTATGCATGAAAAGGCCACAGGTTATATAATAAAGATAATATTGGGATGGAATCCTGTCAGCCCCCTAAAGTAAATGAACATTAAAATGAAAGATAGCATCGACTCAAGGATCTGAACTTTGCCAAAACGTGTGTAGATGGAGAGGCAGTACATACCTTGGCTGGATTGTCTCCAAAATTGGCAACTGCAAGAGGAACAGCCTCTCTGCTGAGACCAGCTGCAATGTATTTGCTCACTACAGGATCAGCCCTAGAGCCCTGCATTTGAGTAGTATAATGTCTTCTTATCAACCTCATCAATGACAAACTATTTTATAAAGAACCAATAAAACTTAACAAAAACATGCATGAGACGACATCTCTAGTTTGTAATGGTGTGTACACCAAATATTCAGATCCGATGAAGAAATTTCTTTATCAAGAGCAGTTCTGGACATTCAGCAACCTAAAAGGCTCCAATTGGTTACATTTGTCACCTGAAGGTACTCATCCATCATCAACTATGGGTTAGTGGGCTCTTAGCTGATTATATAGTGTAAAATCATCAATCAGGATATAAAAAATCTTGAGGTCAGGTCATCCTATTAAATGGGCTTGGGGACAANCCTGAAGGTACTCATCCATCATCAACTATGGGTTAGTGGGCTCTTAGCTGATTATATAGTGTAAAATCATCAATCAGGATATAAAAAATCTTGAGGTCAGGTCATCCTATTAAATGGGCTTGGGGACAAGATTGGGTGAACTTTTTTTTTTCGTAATTTCTTAATATTCTTTTGAAAAGTGAGAAAAGTGAGACATTGCCCCACTTAGCCTAAGACAAGATGGATTGCCCCACCCCACCAGCACATGCAGCAAGCTCTGAATGATCTTCATGCCATAATGGCATACCACCCCCTGAACTATCATAAAAGATGCTCCCTTCATAGTATAAGCCAACCACCCTGCACCCCTCACCCCCCCCCCCCCCCAAAAAAAAAAAAATGAAAGATTAATGCTACTAAAAGTTTATGACTTCTACAGCTTCTCCTCTGAGTGTGAATCATAACACTCTTCTTGCCCTTAATTTTATTTTTCTAACATTAGCTCCTACACTTCAAGTATTTTACACATACTCTTTCCCCTAATAGTTGATAGACACTTACTTGCATATTAACAATTGAAAAAGTAGAAACTTTCATGGAAAACTAGCTCTCTATATTATCTCATAAAGTACATAGATGCAATGCAAGCTAATAAAATACAAGGCATCATAAATGAAAAAAGATCATACCAAAGAAGATGTTGATTCTGCAGGTTTAGATGGAAGGTTTTCCAGTCCAAGCCTACCCCAATTTTGGGAGTCCTTCTGTGCCTCAGCTAGTATCTTCCTTTCCAGTTCAAAGTCAAACTGGAAGGTGCTCCTAGGAATATCTCCAATATCTGGGGACAATTGAGGCTACAAATTGGCAATTAGCAGGCCAATAACAGAATCAGACAACACATACATAGATATAAAGACATCGGATTATGCACGCCTTTGAAATCATTAAAACTAAAACACAATAACAGAATAATCAAATGGGACATGTGCTTGGAGTAAAAAGTATGTTGTAAAGTAATTTTGAGATAAAATTTACAACGTCAGTAAATTGTGCAATAACATTGCAGCAAAAGACATACAAACAAAGATAGTAATAACTCCATATTGATGCATCACAATTAAACAAAGATCACATGAAATACATTTTATAGCATATGTGGTCTGAAGAATTACTTACCTGTAGGGAAGGTTGCAGAATGATAACAACCTAGCTACTAAAAGAAGAAAAGAGAAATCCTAACCCTAAGAGCTCCAAGACCGCTTTTGTCAACCTAAGTATCGAATAGTTTATTTTTCAACCCCTTGGATATAACAAAAGTGCTCCCCTAAACCATTCTTTAGAACTATCTGAGCATTTTGAACCAGCAAATTCCAGAGTGTCTCCTAAATAAAAAGCTCCAGCTTAGATGGTGCAGTGCCAAACAAACATGACATTAATAAATGTGCTTTAACACAGAATGAAGGGCATCACTTCCCAACATATTATGTTTCAAAATTAGAGCATCCAACCTACAATTAGTAGAGTGATCTCTCAATTATATAAACAAATCTTGGGTCCATTTGAAACAACTCTCTTCACACTCTCCCTCAAGTAAACCCAAACTTGCATGTTAGCTGACAAACTGAAATGAAAAGGACAAACAAACAAACTAGAGCTGAGCCAAAAGGCACAAAAATGACGAATAAACAGAACAAGAAATTTAGGCTTAACTCACCAACTACCAAAGACCTAATTATGATACTATGTTAGAGCATCTAATTCAAAACCAATTGGCAATGGAAGAAGTGGCGGCTCAAGTATATAAACCAACTTTGGATGTACTTGATTTTTTCTTCTAAGGTCCTTTTTTTTGCTGTACAAAATTGAAGCTTATATAGCAATCCTTCTTACATATGCACAATGCACTTGCCAATAATTATCTTATTTCTATCTGAGATACCCGGTAATGTGGGTCTCCAACCCAATCAAACAATCTAACAACAGAGGAAGGTAATTGTGAAAAGAGCTATCCCACCTTCAGAGCCTATGCGTGCTAAGTCCTCGTGTCAAGACCATATCTGTCTTGGATCATTAGAGCTGACAAGCGACACAACTTCCTCTGCTATTCAATGAAGCTTCATTATCTGACTCGGGCTTTTGATTTTTATGACTTGATGACTGAAGAAAATATTTTAGGGTAATTATGAGGGGTCTGGAATATTTTGGAAGAGATTATGAATATTTCTAATATCTCAATGTTCTATATTTCCAACAATCCCAAAATTAAAAGTTCATATCCTTGCAGAATTGGGTGGATGCATTTATAAAAGGTTTCAAGGTTGACTAAGCTGATAGTTTGCTCCTCTGAAAAGATTTCTATATCTTCCTCCTCTTCTGCATTTTGATTAACAATTTCTTCACTACATCAAACATTCCTCTACTAATTTATGATTGTTGCAAGTAAGCAGTCGCAGCTAGTTGTACCTATAGTATTTAAATTCTTTGAAGCTTTTCCCAGAATACTCATTAATATATAAGAAAAGAAATAAATCATGATGAAAAAAATGCAATCACTACAATATATATAAAACAATCAATTTTTTAGAGAGAGGGCTTGAGAAGTCTTGCCTGCCACTTTTCTAATTTTTAAGAATTTTGAATTGTTAAATTCTCTATTCTCCAACCACATTCTATCAAATGCCTCCAATAACTATTCTAAATAACTAGCCATACACTCCCTCTAACCACCATTTATTTAAAAAATTTGTAATCAAATAATTCCTACAATATTTTTGCTAACTTATAAAAGAATGGGTGCGAAAGAGTAAAGGGTGAAGATGGGGATTGGAGGAGACGGGGATGACCCTAGTATGATATGTAATTCAGCTCAAATCCTCATGCCATATTAGCTTCACCAGCAGCGATGTGCATAAGATGTGCCGGCCATTGAAACCAATCCAATACCAAAAGAGCCTTTAAATACCTCCACATACAATCAAAATCAGATATTATGCGTAAAATTAGGAAGCAGAGCATTCATACCGGTGGTGTAATCCGGTATTCCGGCTTTAAGGCGACCCTAATGCCTGTTCCAGCTGAAAATTTTGAAAAAAATACAACAGAAACAAGCAAAGCTATTGTAATTGAGCCATCAGGCTACATAAAAACAGACATAAATTGATCAATATATATATATAAACACAGAAATACATGCACAGCGAGACAGGATTGAAATTACGGACTTACAAGAAGATGAAGGAGAAGAAGTCGGATGAAAAGAAGGGGGACGAGCGGCGGGAGGGTTGACGGAGTGACCACTGATCTTAGGGTAGAGAGAAGATGGTCCGTACATCGGATGGCTCGAGCTTGAGCTCGATGAGGGAGTGGTCGTTGTTCTGTACATGGGGACTTGAGGATCGTATGGTAGACCCGCTATGTTCCTGAAATCGTAGTCCATACTCGATCAATTAAAGAGGACTCCTATTCAAGAGAGGGAGTCGATACAATTGCAGAGAACTGCATAAAGAAAGATGATGAGAGGATAAATCCCATAAATACCCCTGATCAAGGCATTGTGGGCTTTTTGGAGACGATGTCGTGTACGGAGAGGAATAGATTTTGATATATGGGTAGGCCCATTACTATGCTTTTAATTTGGACTGGCCTTTGGGTTTTATGAACAGCCTCATTCTTCTCTGCATGTTAGCCATAAGGCCCCCAACAATTNCTACCAAAGACCTAATTATGATACTATGTTAGAGCATCTAATTCAAAACCAATTGGCAATGGAAGAAGTGGCGGCTCAAGTATATAAACCAACTTTGGATGTACTTGATTTTTTCTTCTAAGGTCCTTTTTTTTGCTGTACAAAATTGAAGCTTATATAGCAATCCTTCTTACATATGCACAATGCACTTGCCAATAATTATCTTATTTCTATCTGAGATACCCGGTAATGTGGGTCTCCAACCCAATCAAACAATCTAACAACAGAGGAAGGTAATTGTGAAAAGAGCTATCCCACCTTCAGAGCCTATGCGTGCTAAGTCCTCGTGTCAAGACCATATCTGTCTTGGATCATTAGAGCTGACAAGCGACACAACTTCCTCTGCTATTCAATGAAGCTTCATTATCTGACTCGGGCTTTTGATTTTTATGACTTGATGACTGAAGAAAATATTTTAGGGTAATTATGAGGGGTCTGGAATATTTTGGAAGAGATTATGAATATTTCTAATATCTCAATGTTCTATATTTCCAACAATCCCAAAATTAAAAGTTCATATCCTTGCAGAATTGGGTGGATGCATTTATAAAAGGTTTCAAGGTTGACTAAGCTGATAGTTTGCTCCTCTGAAAAGATTTCTATATCTTCCTCCTCTTCTGCATTTTGATTAACAATTTCTTCACTACATCAAACATTCCTCTACTAATTTATGATTGTTGCAAGTAAGCAGTCGCAGCTAGTTGTACCTATAGTATTTAAATTCTTTGAAGCTTTTCCCAGAATACTCATTAATATATAAGAAAAGAAATAAATCATGATGAAAAAAATGCAATCACTACAATATATATAAAACAATCAATTTTTTAGAGAGAGGGCTTGAGAAGTCTTGCCTGCCACTTTTCTAATTTTTAAGAATTTTGAATTGTTAAATTCTCTATTCTCCAACCACATTCTATCAAATGCCTCCAATAACTATTCTAAATAACTAGCCATACACTCCCTCTAACCACCATTTATTTAAAAAATTTGTAATCAAATAATTCCTACAATATTTTTGCTAACTTATAAAAGAATGGGTGCGAAAGAGTAAAGGGTGAAGATGGGGATTGGAGGAGACGGGGATGACCCTAGTATGATATGTAATTCAGCTCAAATCCTCATGCCATATTAGCTTCACCAGCAGCGATGTGCATAAGATGTGCCGGCCATTGAAACCAATCCAATACCAAAAGAGCCTTTAAATACCTCCACATACAATCAAAATCAGATATTATGCGTAAAATTAGGAAGCAGAGCATTCATACCGGTGGTGTAATCCGGTATTCCGGCTTTAAGGCGACCCTAATGCCTGTTCCAGCTGAAAATTTTGAAAAAAATACAACAGAAACAAGCAAAGCTATTGTAATTGAGCCATCAGGCTACATAAAAACAGACATAAATTGATCAATATATATATATAAACACAGAAATACATGCACAGCGAGACAGGATTGAAATTACGGACTTACAAGAAGATGAAGGAGAAGAAGTCGGATGAAAAGAAGGGGGACGAGCGGCGGGAGGGTTGACGGAGTGACCACTGATCTTAGGGTAGAGAGAAGATGGTCCGTACATCGGATGGCTCGAGCTTGAGCTCGATGAGGGAGTGGTCGTTGTTCTGTACATGGGGACTTGAGGATCGTATGGTAGACCCGCTATGTTCCTGAAATCGTAGTCCATACTCGATCAATTAAAGAGGACTCCTATTCAAGAGAGGGAGTCGATACAATTGCAGAGAACTGCATAAAGAAAGATGATGAGAGGATANCAGCAGCGATGTGCATAAGATGTGCCGGCCATTGAAACCAATCCAATACCAAAAGAGCCTTTAAATACCTCCACATACAATCAAAATCAGATATTATGCGTAAAATTAGGAAGCAGAGCATTCATACCGGTGGTGTAATCCGGTATTCCGGCTTTAAGGCGACCCTAATGCCTGTTCCAGCTGAAAATTTTGAAAAAAATACAACAGAAACAAGCAAAGCTATTGTAATTGAGCCATCAGGCTACATAAAAACAGACATAAATTGATCAATATATATATATAAACACAGAAATACATGCACAGCGAGACAGGATTGAAATTACGGACTTACAAGAAGATGAAGGAGAAGAAGTCGGATGAAAAGAAGGGGGACGAGCGGCGGGAGGGTTGACGGAGTGACCACTGATCTTAGGGTAGAGAGAAGATGGTCCGTACATCGGATGGCTCGAGCTTGAGCTCGATGAGGGAGTGGTCGTTGTTCTGTACATGGGGACTTGAGGATCGTATGGTAGACCCGCTATGTTCCTGAAATCGTAGTCCATACTCGATCAATTAAAGAGGACTCCTATTCAAGAGAGGGAGTCGATACAATTGCAGAGAACTGCATAAAGAAAGATGATGAGAGGATAAATCCCATAAATACCCCTGATCAAGGCATTGTGGGCTTTTTGGAGACGATGTCGTGTACGGAGAGGAATAGATTTTGATATATGGGTAGGCCCATTACTATGCTTTTAATTTGGACTGGCCTTTGGGTTTTATGAACAGCCTCATTCTTCTCTGCATGTTAGCCATAAGGCCCCCAACAATTAAAAAATGTAGGTCGGAATTGGTGAGAATGTGAAGGACCTTTTTTCGGAATAAAGACAATTCAATTTGAATTCAAACTTTTTTTCTTTTTAATTTGAATTCAAACTAACAGTGCCTTCAACAAAGAAATTGTGAACGGCCCTGACCAGGGTAGGTCATTGGTTTTTATATGAGTTGGATTAGATTTGATATTGATAATATCAAAAATCAAAAAGAAAAATATTACGTAACCTAAGTTTGAATTCCAAATGAACTAGGATTATTGGATGAGTGTGTCTTATCAATTTTTTAAAATAAGATCCACTAATCCAATGATACTTCTTAATTTGAAATTCTAAATTTGAATCGCATAGTATTGCTCAATCAAAAATTGTGATCAACTGGTTTGGGGTTGTTCTACCTTAAGCAAGGTCTTTAGTTAGAGACTTGGGAATACAGCTGCATTAAATAATCTGTAAGGAGAGCTTTGCCACCCTTGTGGTCCTGTTAGGTTCGAATTCAGATTAGCCCGAGCTCGTTGTGTCTACTGGACATCGAATGGTTTACACCAAAAAAAAATTATCAAAAATCGTCATATTTGATGTAATAAGTTCAAAAATCAAAGTTAGTAGTTTGTTTGTTGCGACAGATCTAACGTTTGGCCTGTTATGGTTTTTTTTTTCTTAAATCAGGTCAACTTATATGTATTTCGATTAATTTTTTTTTATTTTGATAAAAAATAGACCATTCATATGGCAATAATTTTTTTATAACTTCATTCTAATAAATTATTAAGACTAAAATTCAAAATATCTATATTTGTGACTCATCTATCCTACTACGTGATATATAAAATTGGCTTGTTACCGTCTTTTGTGGGTGAGTGTTGGACGCTTCAAACTACGTCCCGAGCCCCTAGACAACACAAAAGACGGAGATCCTACGCATGGGCGGCCCAACATATTTGGGGGCTCTAGGCAAAAATTTTAAATTATGTCCCATTAATATATTTTACAATAATATAAATAATTGTTAAAAATTAAATTATTATTATAATTTTTTTTTTTGAGATTCAAAAATATTAATTGAAATTTTAAATTTAAGTTTTATACATTAAAATTCAATTGGTAAAAGTCGAACCCTTGACCAAATATAATTAAATTAATTTTATATTAAAGATAATAAGAAAAAAAATGAAAATTTAAACTAACAAACAATATATTTTTTTTCAGAACAAATGTAAAAGTTAAAATTTGTATACGTTAAATGATATTAAAATATGTGAAAGATGTTTTAATATTGCAGAGAACTATCGAAATGGTTTAACTAAANATGGTTTACACCAAAAAAAAATTATCAAAAATCGTCATATTTGATGTAATAAGTTCAAAAATCAAAGTTAGTAGTTTGTTTGTTGCGACAGATCTAACGTTTGGCCTGTTATGGTTTTTTTTTTCTTAAATCAGGTCAACTTATATGTATTTCGATTAATTTTTTTTTATTTTGATAAAAAATAGACCATTCATATGGCAATAATTTTTTTATAACTTCATTCTAATAAATTATTAAGACTAAAATTCAAAATATCTATATTTGTGACTCATCTATCCTACTACGTGATATATAAAATTGGCTTGTTACCGTCTTTTGTGGGTGAGTGTTGGACGCTTCAAACTACGTCCCGAGCCCCTAGACAACACAAAAGACGGAGATCCTACGCATGGGCGGCCCAACATATTTGGGGGCTCTAGGCAAAAATTTTAAATTATGTCCCATTAATATATTTTACAATAATATAAATAATTGTTAAAAATTAAATTATTATTATAATTTTTTTTTTTGAGATTCAAAAATATTAATTGAAATTTTAAATTTAAGTTTTATACATTAAAATTCAATTGGTAAAAGTCGAACCCTTGACCAAATATAATTAAATTAATTTTATATTAAAGATAATAAGAAAAAAAATGAAAATTTAAACTAACAAACAATATATTTTTTTTCAGAACAAATGTAAAAGTTAAAATTTGTATACGTTAAATGATATTAAAATATGTGAAAGATGTTTTAATATTGCAGAGAACTATCGAAATGGTTTAACTAAAAAATTTTAGTAAGACAATTATGGTTACAATTAGTTTCAAATAGTGAGATACTTCTACTCACTCTATTTTATAGTCATTTTTATACATTTTAAAAAAATAATTAAGTAAAAATCTATCATAAATTTAAAGTAACTTCAATTTTAATCTAAAAAAATATAAAATTATAATTTATAACTATTACTTGATAGATAATGAATTATACATTTTTTTTTATAATAAGATAGTAAAATATTTTTATTAGGCGATAACATATTTTTCATGTACCATAAAATATTGGACAAAGATAAAACACATAAGCTCAAACTTTAAGACTCTAAATATTTTTATAATAAATTCTAAAAATTTTATAATACGATTACTTGTATTTAATCTAGGGACCTAATTTTGACACTTAATAAATTATGATTATTTAATTTTTAGTAAACTTATTCAATGATATTTTTTTTTACTAATTTAATGATAAAAATGTTTCAAGTTCTCGAATCAAACCTAAAAATTAAGTCTAATAAAATCGTATAAAAATTTAATTTTGAGCCCCAAAATTTTTGTCTCATTTGGGGCCTAGGCAATGCATTAATGGCCTAGTGCATGGGCGGCATTGATCCTATGTCTGCCTTGACTAAAGATTACAAATGTATTTTGTAAATCATTTTTTTGATTTTATTATTTTTTAACTCTATAATTGCTTGAGATTGACGAAGGTAACATAAATTTGTCTCGTGCTTAAATAATGTCATATCAGATATTATTTTATTTATTTTCAAACCTGTTTATAATTATTAATTGTATCTTTAATTGTCCTGTCTAACCAAGCACATCATACTGCCTAACTTGGTGGCTATTCAAGGATGTTTTTATAGAACGAAAGACAAAATCAAATTTGATCCAAACACATACAAAGTCTTCCATATTCTTATGCCTCCTTGACAAATCACACCCACCAACCCCCACATTCACAAACCATCATTCGAAATGATAATTGAGCTGAATTTTATCGACTTAAATCGAATTTGTCGAGGATATGCCTAAAATATTATTTAAACTTCACTCATTTAAAAAATTGGTCGAGTTCAATACGAACCTGAGTAACTCGAGTATTTTACATATAAACAACCTGAGTCTTTTAAGAACAAACTTAAATAATTGTTCAAATTCGATTAATTTAAACTTATACGAATTAAATCTGAATCAAATTCGAGTAATTCGACTTGATTTATCAGCCCTACGTCCACCCACCCAACCCAACCACCTCCTAGGCCACCAAAACCACAAATACACCAGCAGGTCAAACATAGATTTATGTATTTTTAATTCTATGAATTCATGGTGTTTGATTGTGTAGAAGGGGTAAGGTTGGTGGCAACGAGTAGACTTGTCAACGAATCGGGATTGAATTAAATTATAGTCGATCTGAATTTGATTAAAAAGTTTTGATCCGTATCTAATTTTGTTATTTAACAAATTTTATTTTCGTGGCTAATATTCAAATTCGTTAAGATTCAAATAATCGACCTGCATCAAATTACATCTAAATCTCAATACAACTTCATCAAATAATTTCTTTTTTTTTTTTCATAAATTTATACAAAACATAAATTTATAATTTACTAAATTATAATTGGATCCAATATTAATTTAAGGAATCCAAGTTCAAATCTGAATTATAGGTATTTATTGCACTAGTAGAAAGGTGTACCAGAAAGGGATTGCACAAGTAGAAAGGTGTACTGGAAAGTGAAAGTAAACAGCTCACATTGTAAATTTCACGTGGCGATTATTACTTTCACAGAAAAACATAAAAGTTCATATGACGTGAGAGGTGATGACAATCTGTTTGGTAGTAGGAGTGCAATCATATATTTTGCTCAATACCCATAGTACCCCTGATATACTAAAATTTTATTTGTTCTTTTAAATATCTAAAATCATTTCAAATATTTCACTTGTAATTGAAATTTAAAAATAGAAAGAAATTTCAAAAACATTACTGTTTTTTATATAAATAATTTACAATTATTAATTGAACAAATGATGAAGTAATAAATTATTAGGAAAAGTTTAGAGACCGTGATTAATCTCTGATAATTTAGATATTTCAGATTCAATATTTTTCATATCGTCTAAAGATTAGTCACCCTTATTTTTCATGACACATGTTTTAAACTCATTCAAATTATGGTGACTAATATCAGAGTTTAAAGGAGTAATCGACAAAAGTTTAAACATATTATAACAAAAAAAAATGATGAAGTAATAAAGAATAATAGAATAAATAATTTTACATACATGAGACATTTTTACTTGAGGGAGAATAAAAGTAAAGCATTAAAAAATGAGTGGGGTCCCACATTAGAACTACAAAACTTTCTTACTTACTAAAGACAAAATGCACTAATAATAGCATTGATTGGGATCATTATCCGTAATCACCCTTTTGATGTAGTCGATGTCCCAATCAGATGGATGCTGCGGTTGGTATAATTGTCCATGGCAAGTTAATAACCATCCATTTTCGTGCTTGTGGACCCACTTGCTCCTTTTTTTTTGTTTTTTCAGATGAGGACCCACCTTCTTTCGGCGTCATGAACCGGACAATCCTTGTTCATTGATGCACAAAATCTATTGGAAAAGGTGTATTGTCGTTTTCAAAGTCCACCCAAGTGCAAAGTGTAGTAATCTGTAATTTAAAAAACAATAGACAAACAAGGTAGACAAAGTATGAATCCTTCTGTCTGAGTATGTAAATAGTTGATGAGGTGAAATATTTTTCTAATTAGTATTCTAAAGTGTTATACACGAGGTATGAAATGAACAATTTTATGAAATAAAATATATTAGTGAAATAATTTTAAGGGATAAATCAATAATATTATTTTCTTTTTGAGAAATTTAGGATATGAAAAATATTAATTTTTGGAAGGACAAAAATAAATTTTATAAATCATTGGGAGAATAACCCTGTATTTGATTTGAAGGAAAACAGAGAAAATAAAAAAATAGAGTGACAAATAGGAGGGAGATATTGATTTTCTACCATTTGGTTTCGAAGGTCTAATGGGTGGAAAAGAAAAATAGATAAAGAGACCATTCATCCCGCCCACCAAAAATAATCCCTCCGATTGTGGGCAAAAATTTGAAGAAATAATGGGCCAATTGAAGTTATTTTGCTCTAATTATTTATTTGCCCATGTCAAATTTCTTCACTCTTCATTCTTCAACTCTTCCAAGTGTTCAATATTACACCAAATTTAATTTGGTGAGGCATTTGACTTGTCTCATGTGAGCCGTTAAACGACAATATACTCTCTTTTTTTTAGTGTTAATTATAAATTACACCTTAAAAGATCGTTTGAATATCAATTTATACGTCCAAAGATAAAAAATCTCAATTTATACCTTCAAAAATAGAAATTTATATCAATGTGCACCTCCAAAGATCAAAAATCTCAATTTGCGTCCTCAAAGATAGAAATTTGTATCAATGTGCAGCCCCAAATATTAAAATTTTCAATTTGCACCCTCAAATATAAAAATTTATATCAATGTACACCTAAAACTAATCGCCGTCAGTTTACTGCCTAAAATTAAATTGATAAATTATACTTAAATCCTCTCATACTTGTCACTTAATCATTTGGACCTCTCCACATTTAAAATATTATTCCTACATCTCATGACGTTTGTGCACGTGTAACATGTAACCCTTTTTAGATGATATATGTTAATATAACTGTTAAAAAATATGATTTTATCATAATAAAAATGTAACACCCCAAAAATCGGGGGTCCATAATTTAACAAAATTCGGACAGAGTCTCCTTATACGGGGAACTCTACCCAAAATNCAGGTCAAACATAGATTTATGTATTTTTAATTCTATGAATTCATGGTGTTTGATTGTGTAGAAGGGGTAAGGTTGGTGGCAACGAGTAGACTTGTCAACGAATCGGGATTGAATTAAATTATAGTCGATCTGAATTTGATTAAAAAGTTTTGATCCGTATCTAATTTTGTTATTTAACAAATTTTATTTTCGTGGCTAATATTCAAATTCGTTAAGATTCAAATAATCGACCTGCATCAAATTACATCTAAATCTCAATACAACTTCATCAAATAATTTCTTTTTTTTTTTTCATAAATTTATACAAAACATAAATTTATAATTTACTAAATTATAATTGAATCCAATATTAATTTAAGGAATCCAAGTTCAAATCTGAATTATAGGTATTTATTGCACTAGTAGAAAGGTGTACCAGAAAGGGATTGCACAAGTAGAAAGGTGTACTGGAAAGTGAAAGTAAACAGCTCACATTGTAAATTTCACGTGGCGATTATTACTTTCACAGAAAAACATAAAAGTTCATATGACGTGAGAGGTGATGACAATCTGTTTGGTAGTAGGAGTGCAATCATATATTTTGCTCAATACCCATAGTACCCCTGATATACTAAAATTTTATTTGTTCTTTTAAATATCTAAAATCATTTCAAATATTTCACTTGTAATTGAAATTTAAAAATAGAAAGAAATTTCAAAAACATTACTGTTTTTTATATAAATAATTTACAATTATTAATTGAACAAATGATGAAGTAATAAATTATTAGGAAAAGTTTAGAGACCGTGATTAATCTCTGATAATTTAGATATTTCAGATTCAATATTTTTCATATCGTCTAAAGATTAGTCACCCTTATTTTTCATGACACATGTTTTAAACTCATTCAAATTATGGTGACTAATATCAGAGTTTAAAGGAGTAATCGACAAAAGTTTAAACATATTATAACAAAAAAAAATGATGAAGTAATAAAGAATAATAGAATAAATAATTTTACATACATGAGACATTTTTACTTGAGGGAGAATAAAAGTAAAGCATTAAAAAATGAGTGGGGTCCCACATTAGAACTACAAAACTTTCTTACTTACTAAAGACAAAATGCACTAATAATAGCATTGATTGGGATCATTATCCGTAATCACCCTTTTGATGTAGTCGATGTCCCAATCAGATGGATGCTGCGGTTGGTATAATTGTCCACGGCAAGTTAATAACCATCCATTTTCGTGCTTGTGGACCCACTTGCTCCTTTTTTTTTGTTTTTTCAGATGAGGACCCACCTTCTTTCGGCGTCATGAACCGGACAATCCTTGTTCATTGATGCACAAAATCTATTGGAAAAGGTGTATTGTCGTTTTCAAAGTCCACCCAAGTGCAAAGTGTAGTAATCTGTAATTTAAAAAACAATAGACAAACAAGGTAGACAAAGTATGAATCCTTCTGTCTGAGTATGTAAATAGTTGATGACGTGAAATCTTTTTCTAATTAGTATTCTAAAGTGTTATACACGAGGTATGAAATGAACAATTTTATGAAATAAAAGATATTAGTGAAATAATTTTAAGGGATAAATCAATAATATTATTTTTTTTTGAGAAATTTAGGATATGAAAAATATTAATTTTTGGAAGGACAAAAATAAATTTTATAAATCATTGGGAGAATAACCCTGTGTTTGGTTTGAAGGAAAACAGAGAAAATGAAAAATAGAGTGACAAATAGGAGGGAGATATTGATTTTCTACCATTTGGTTCGAAGGTCTAATGGGTGGAAAAGAAAAATAGATGAAGAGACCATTCATCCCGCCCACCAAAAATAATCCCTCCGATTGTGGGCAAAAAATTGAAGAAATAATGGGCCAATTGAAGTTATTTTGCTCTAATTATTTATTTGCCCATGTCAAATTTCTTCGCTCTTCATTCTTCAACTCTTCCAAGTGTTCAATATTACACCAAATTTAATTTGATGAGGCATTTGACTTGTCTCATGTGAGCCGTTAAACGACAATATACTCTCTTTTTTTTTAGTGTTAATTATAAATTACACCTTAAAATATCGTTCGAATATCAATTTATACGTCCAAAGATAAAAAATCTTAATTTATACCTTTAAAAATAGAAATTTATATCAATGTGCACCTCCAAAGATCAAAAATCTCAATTTGTGTCTTCAAAGATAGAAATTTGTATCAATATGCAGCCCCAAATATTAAAATTTTCAATTTGCACCCTCAAATATAAAAATTTATATCAATGTACACCTAAAACTAATCGCCATCAGTTTGCTGCCTAAAATTAAATTGATAAATTATACTTAAATCCTCTCATACTTGTCACTTAATCATTTGGACCTCTCCACATTTAAAATATTATTCCTACATCTCATGACGTTTGTGCACGTGTAACATGTAACCCTTTTTAGATGATATATGTTAATATAACTGTTAAAAAATATGATTTTATCATAATAAAAATATAACACCCCAAAAATCGGGGGTCCATAATTTAACAAAATTCGGGCAGAGTCTCCTTGTACGGGGAACTCTACCCAAAATACAACCTGTGCAATTATACTACATTGACCACACCGAGTCCATATATGAATAAATATTGACCACACTTAGTCCATTTACCCATCAAATAATAAAATTTCATTGACCCATATGTAATATCCACCATATCATCCCAAAAAAATAGGTCAAGCTATGACACTTACATTCTAAAAAATTACACTCAAATTTAGCAGCGGAATAAACAAAATACAAGACTATACATAATCGTAAATAAATTCCTTAGTCTAGCACAAAAATAAACTATAGCTCTAGATGTCTACCTCGGAATCTAGGTTCCCCTCTGGTGGAACCTCTCAATTTCTCGGCTCGTCAACGCTGAGATCTTCCTCTAGCACGAAATCTAAAAAAAAATATTATTGGTAGGTGAGTAAGCTCTAAGCACTGTAGAAAAATCTTCTCAAACTCTAACAAGGTTTGAAAAACGTAGAAAATGGTTGGTCTCATTTCACAAATAGCATACGTAAAATTTGAAAGAAAACATGACATTTTCAAAGATCTCAAATTTATACATTAACAATAATTAAAGTGCAAGAGTAAAACCAATCCCACCATAAATAACCATTCCAAAGAGTAATTATTCCCACAACAATTTTCAAGATAATCATATCCAAAAGATAATGCAATAAACAATAACCACAATGTATCTCAAGTCTGATGTAAGATAAACACATGAATAAACACATAGAGAATATATCCTGGCCCACACACACAATTTCTCACAAGAATATCAACTTCGAGAAGGGCGCCTACCGATGCATTGTCCCATACCAATGCACCGGCAATAACGAATCCGACCCAAGCACAGTATACTAATCCTCTGACACGATACCCGTGAGGTAATAGTGGTTTGGTCCTCGCAAGACACCAACCCCACTACGAGTGGTAGAAAAAGTTCAAACCCACACGAAGTAAGAACNGTTTTAGGTGCACATTGATATAAATTTCTATATTTGAGAGTACAAATTGAGATTTTTTATCTTTGGGGGTAAACATTGATACAAATTTCTATCTTTGAGGGTATAAATTAAAATTTTTTGTCTTTGAGACTACACATTGATACAAATTTATATATTTGAAGGTGCGAATTAAAATTTTTGATTTTTGGAAGTAAAAATTGAGGTTCGAATGATCTTTCAAGATATAATTTACAATTAACATATTCAAAGAAAAAAAGTTGTAGGAGAAANCACACATCTACCCACTCTACGATACCCGATCAATGGCCACCCATGGTTATCCAAATATCTCCATGACATACAATCACCAACAATTTCTCAAACATACTCAATTCCATAAATCTCTAATTTTTCACATCCAAATCCACATTTATTTCACATTGGAACAATTTAAGAAAAATTAACAAAAGATCAACATAAATACCATTGTGTTGTTCAATACGAAACACTAAAATTTTGAAATCAAGAGAAAAACTCATTTCTCTTGAAATTTAGGGTTTTTAATATAAGAAAATAATTTTTATGGTTACCNACTCTATTTCATATTAATTATTAATAAGTCAATTTGGTAGTAAAACAAAAGTGAAGTATGGCCATGCCCACCACAATTCATAGCATGAAGTCACGAAAAAGCAGCTTTTTACTTTAGGACCAGACAGCAACAACTATAGTGACAGCATTTTTCACAGTGATGACTGATGAGTCCTTGACTGCTACCAGACAATAACTTTTTCGGAAGACAATATTACCCTTGGGTGAAACAAAACAAAATTTTGGGGGCACGTTGGATTTTGTTTCCGAAAATTATTTTTTGTTTTCAAAATTTAAAAAATATCGAAAACCTATTTATTTAGTATTTTTATTCTCAATTTTTTGAAAAAAAGTGAGATTTGAAACACAAAAACAAAAAACAGGGCCATGTTGATTTCGAGTGTTTTTTAGGAAAAGAAGGAAACACAGAGAATAGATTATCTCATTAAACAAGTCTTCATTTCGAACTNTACAAAAATATCAAAAATCAATGATTTCATAGCATATTAATATGATGTAGAGTCAAATAAAACATATATGTATAACTCTAGCCTCAATGTAAGAAAATGAAACAAAACTCTTACTTGAATCAAATTTTCAAGTAAGAACCCAAGCTCTAGTGGCCTCCTTCTTCCCTTTTCTTTCTTCCTTAATTTTCCTCTAAGATTCCAAGAGGTGTGGGGGTGAGAATGAAATGAAAATAATGGGAATAAATGGGATGAAAATGAGTTTTTAAATACAACAACCCCGATTTTTACTGTTCACAGGCTGATTTGGTTTTCTCCAAAATTATGATTTTACCACTAAGAATCTACAATTTGATCCATATGACTACCCTAAGGTTTTTCGACGTTCCGGATTCATTTTTAATGTTATTTTAACCTAAAAACATTTATTTTTATGAGTTATCTCAAAACTAAAATAAATTTACACTTGAAACATGAAAAATACTATTTTATTCTTTCGAACCGCTATAAGTGCTAAAAGGCTATTCCAATTTTTTTTTCAAATCTCTCCAGGTTCAATGATAATATTATTTTAATCTAAAAAAATTTATATTTTTACTTAGTTACCATTATCAACCTTAAACACCTCCAAAAATTAAATTTCACTATTAATTTGCATCCATAGTATTTATTCATATTATTGAAATCTATAGGGTTCATGCATACCTCATCACCTATATTAGCATTTCAAAAATAATTACTTGTTATATAAAGATAAGAGTGTGGGGGTTTACAAAAAAATTATAATTTTATATTACCTTTTATTTTGTGGGTTTAATATACTCTAAAGTTCAAAGTCAAGCTTACCACTTAAATGTTCAATAGAATGTAGGTATTTATATAATATTTTTTATATCCAATGCAATATATCACTTAAATATAATTATTTGAATACCCAATTTGGGGGACATTTTAGATTTAGAGTATTTTATTAGGATTTTATAACCGTTAAAAATATGATTTTATCGTAATAAAAAATTATAATTTTATATTACTTTTTATTTTTTGAAGGGGTCTAAATGATTAAATGACAAGTATAGGGGATTTAGGTCTAATTTATCAATTTAGTTTCAAACAGCAAATTGACAGAAATTAGTTTTAGGTGCACATTGATATAAATTTCTATATTTGAGAGTACAAATTGAGATTTTT
>CAUOFW020009168.1:1078216-1338522 GCA_963454935.2 Ilex paraguariensis | reverse complement strand
GTTTTACTGTTTTTTATTTTGTAAAATTGTTTTTGAAAACCTCTAACCAAATAAGTTTTTCGTCTCACAAACATTTTTCTAAAACTCTTCTAAAAACCTATTTTCGAGTACTGTTTTTAGAGATGCAAACTAAACATGCCCCTGTATCTTTTTTGTAGAGGTAATTTGGGTGGTAAAATGAAGATTTTTATTATTTTTTTTATCAGATACGATTTTAGGAAGGGGAAGGAGGGACGATGAAGTCAACCATTGATCTAATAGACATTATCCTCGCTGTTAAATTTTAAAGTTATAGATTCAAGAATTATTGTAGCAACGAAAATTATGTCACATTTTCAATAACTAATTATTTAGTTAGATGAATTCTTAGGTATGATTCAATGGCCGAGCTTCTTTAATATTTCATAAGTCTTAGATTCAACACCTTTTATGTTTTTTAACGATCAATCACCCTTATTTCTCATTAGATATATTCTAAATTAGCTCGAGTTATAGCGACTTGTATTTCAGCTTAGGAGAATAATCAGAACAAGGTTAAACACCATGTAACAAAAAAAAAATGATCGGGAGAACAAGAAATTTTGGTAAATTAAATATTTATTTTGAATTGCTTTTATACAAGAAAGATTATTGATCTTATTAAAACATCTCTCACATACTATATCATTTTTTTTTGGTGAAAATTCCTTTCAATATATTTCTTATGAATTTACTTTATTAGTAAAATATTTATTCGAGGTAAGGAAGTGAGCCAGCGATAAAAGTTCACTCCCCGCATACAAGTGGTTGTGGGTTTTACTCTTGTAATTAGTTGCCTATTAGAGAAGATTTAAATCCGTCTTTTTATGTTAGTCACGTAATTAAAATGATAAATAAGATGGGGTGACAAATTAATTGCAAAATTAAATACTAGCCAAAAATAGAGTAATGTTCTGTTGACCTTGACCAAGTATGTGGCACAATTTTTATGAAAAATTTGATAAAAAATCCTACGCATGATTGTGGCAGGACCCATTTTTATTGTGGCTTGGTTATCTTTTTGTGGCAAATGGGAATAAAAGTCTAAAACTCATCTGTTACTTCCAATTTTCTAATGCAGTAGTGGTATTTTATGATACACGTCTCTGAAAGAGAAAGATGGTGAAAAACATAACCGAAGAGGCGCAAGAGAGATGGGCAGAAACCCAGAAGACGACGACACATGTCCCTCGCGGAGGTACGTGAGCCATGACGATTACTCTAATTCGCCATAGCTTTTAAAGCTCACTCATATGGATGGGCCTACCTACACTACGTATACCTTTCTCTCAGCACTACATATACCTCTCTCTCGGCTGCACAGAAGACAACTGCGAAATCGGTTTCTTTTTGTTTTCTGAATACCAATCTTTTCGCGGAGTAATAGAATCTTGTTGGGCGAAGTTCCGTGTTTCATGCTGCTGTCTATGGTTAGTATTTGTTTATGGAAAAAAAAAGAAAGTATTTGTTTATGGGTATAATAGCATACAAGGCGTAGTTACAACCAGTTGTTTTTAATGGTTTCTTTGCGTTTCTGTTTTCTGTCAACCCTTTTTGGATCTCGGTCTTGTAAGATTTTTTAAACCCGAAATTGTTTTTCTGCCTTCAATCGTGCATCTCTCTCTCTCTCTCTCTCTCTCTCTCTCTCTCTCTCTCTTTCTCTCTCTCTATATATATATGTAACATTGGGTATACACTCAAAACAGTTCATGTGCATATGATCTTGTTTTGATTGTCAAATGGGCTCTTCTGTAGGAACAATGTTTGCGCAAAAGGCTATGTGAAAACGACTAGGTGGAGAAACTAAAAACGTGGTGCTGCCTCTTCGNTAAAATGATAAATAAGATGGGGTGACAAATTAATTGCAAAATTAAATACTAGCCAAAAATAGAGTAATGTTCTGTTGACCTTGACCAAGTATGTGGCACAATTTTTATGAAAAATTTGATAAAAAATCCTACGCATGATTGTGGCAGGACCCATTTTTATTGTGGCTTGGTTATCTTTTTGTGGCAAATGGGAATAAAAGTCTAAAACTCATCTGTTACTTCCAATTTTCTAATGCAGTAGTGGTATTTTATGATACACGTCTCTGAAAGAGAAAGATGGTGAAAAACATAACCGAAGAGGCGCAAGAGAGATGGGCAGAAACCCAGAAGACGACGACACATGTCCCTCGCGGAGGTACGTGAGCCATGACGATTACTCTAATTCGCCATAGCTTTTAAAGCTCACTCATATGGATGGGCCTACCTACACTACGTATACCTTTCTCTCAGCACTACATATACCTCTCTCTCGGCTGCACAGAAGACAACTGCGAAATCGGTTTCTTTTTGTTTTCTGAATACCAATCTTTTCGCGGAGTAATAGAATCTTGTTGGGCGAAGTTCCGTGTTTCATGCTGCTGTCTATGGTTAGTATTTGTTTATGGAAAAAAAAAGAAAGTATTTGTTTATGGGTATAATAGCATACAAGGCTTTTTAATGGTTTCTTTGCGTTTCTGTTTTCTGTCAACCCTTTTTGGATCTCGGTCTTGTAAGATTTTTTAAACCCGAAATTGTTTTTCTGCCTTCAATCGTGCATCTCTCTCTCTCTCTCTCTCTCTCTCTCTCTCTCTCTCTCTCTCTCTCTTTTTCTCTCTCTCTATATATATATGTAACATTGGGTATACACTCAAAACAGTTCATGTGCATATGATCTTGTTTTGATTGTCAAATGGGCTCTTCTGTAGGAACAATGTTTGCGCAAAAGGCTATGTGAAAACGACTAGGTGGAGAAACTAAAAACGTGGTGCTGCCTCTTCGATGACTAAGGTATGTTGCGTTTTACTATTATGATTCTCGACGACTTTTTGGTAGGGTTGTAATTGTCTGTGTGCGTGTGTGCATGTGTGTGTGTTATGGAGAGTGTGGCAACTTACAAGCAGGCTTTGTGCCATTGTTGAAATAACCTTCAAGCTTTCAGAGAAGTTTTCTCTCACTAATAGACCATCACTGCACATATATGCTCAGTTGAGTGTTAAACTTTTAGTGTCTATCTTTGATGTAAATGCTGGTGGTTTTGAGCAATCTAAGTCCAGCTTCTCATAGGGAAGAAAGAGGATTGAGTACATTTTCTACCATTTGGACTTATTATTACACTGAGGGCGAGAACATTTAAAATTGATTGTCTTATGTTGTTGTCGTCGTCATCGTTATCATCGTCATCTTTTTTAGATTAATTATTAATTACACAAATTTTCTCCTTGACTAGGCTTTATTTAATGGTTTTGTAGCTGTATATGCTTATCTCACAATGTTTATAATGTATGCACTTCAGAGTTTGCAGGGCAAAGAGGATTAAAAGAAGACATGGAGGACCTCTGGACTATGTATTGTGGGAAGTCGAATTGTTCAGGGAGTATTGGGAGGCCTTGTGGTGTTGATGATATGGTGTTTGTGACACACCCCTCTTCATGTATCAATCATGCCTTGTTATTTTGTTCCGATATTTTGCTATTGGTCGTATTGTTATTCAATATGTTTTATAAGACATCGTCGAAATCCACACATATGGCTGCTCGATTTCGTGGCATTTCAAGTTTGCAGTTAATTTCTGCCATTTTTAATGGTTCTCTAGGATTGTTGTACTTTTGTTTGGGAACTTGGTTGTTAGAGGAGAAATTGAGAAAAATCAAGACTCTTGTACCTCTGCATGGGTGGTTAATAGTTTTGTTTCATGGATTAACATGGTCATTAGTCGGATTAACCGTGAGCCTTCGGGGAAAGCAATTTGTGAAATTCCCATTGTGGCTTTTGTCAATTCTTGCCTTCTTGTTTGCTGGAGTATCTTGTGGTGTATCCCTTGTTTCTGCCATTCTTGACAGAGATGCATCTATTAAGATAGCCTTAGATGGCTTGTCCTTTTTAGGAGCTAGTTTGTTGTTGTTATGCACTTATAAAGGCCACAAATCTGAAGATGGCGATGGCATAATTGACGGGAGCGATCTTCATACCCCATTGAATGGTCAGACCAATGGAAGCAGCAAAATTGATTCTGCTGGCTCCATCACTCTATTTGCCAATTCTGGGTTTCTCAGTAAGATGTCGTTTTGGTGGTTAAACCCATTGATGAAAAGAGGTAAGGATAAAACCCTTGAGGATGAAGATATACCAAAGCTGCGTGAGGCAGAGCGGGCAGAAGCTTGTTACTTGCAGTTCGAGGAGCTAATAAACAAGCAAAAACAAATGGATCCATCATCCCAACCATCAATTTTGAGGGCCATAGTACTATGCCATTGGAAAGAGATAATCGTGTCTGGGTTCTTTGCACTGCTGAAGATAATCACCGTTTCTACTGGTCCTCTGCTTCTTAACGCATTCATTGAGGTTGCTGAAGGTAAAGAAAGTTTTAAATATGAGGGATATGCGTTGGCTATATTGCTTTTCTTTTGCAAGTGCTTGGAGTCCCTATCACAAAGGCAATGGTACTTCCGGAGCAGACTAATAGGTCTAAAAGTTAGGTCTTTGCTAACGGCGGCCATTTATAAGAAGCAACTGAGACTATCTAATGCTGCAAAGATAACGCACTCATCTGGTGAGATAATGAACTATGTTACCGTGGATGCTTATCGTATTGGAGAGTTCCCTTTCTGGTTTCATCAAACATGGACAACAAGCCTCCAGCTCTGTTTCGCACTCATAATCCTCTTTCGTGCAGTGGGGTTCGCTACAATTGCATCCTTGGTGGTGATAATTCTCACTGTCCTTTGTAATACTCCGCTTGCTAAATTGCAACATAGATTCCAGTCGAGGCTCATGATTGCACAAGACGAGAGACTGAAGGCAAGTTCAGAGGCTCTTGTGAACATGAAGGTTTTGAAACTATATGCTTGGGAATCCCATTTCAAGAATGTCATAGAAAATTTGAGGTCAGTGGAACATAAATGGTTAGCAGCTGTTCAGTTACGTAAAGCATATAATAGCTTTCTTTTTTGGTCATCCCCTGTATTGGTCTCTGCTGCTACTTTTGGAGCTTGTTATTTCCTTGGCGTTCCATTATACGCTAGCAATGTTTTCACCTTCGTAGCAACATTACGTCTGGTTCAGGATCCTGTCAGATCTATCCCTGATGTTATTGGTGTGGTCATTCAAGCAAAAGTATCATTTGTAAGGATTACAAAGTTTCTTCAGGCGCCTGAGCTGGAGAACGCACAAGTGCGGCAGAAAAGCAACAAAGAAAAAACAGACCACAACATTGTCATCAAGTCGGCCAATCTTTCATGGGAAGAAAATCTTTTGAAACCCACACTTCGAAACGTTAGTTTAGAGGTTAGATCTGGTGAAAAGGTTGCCATATGTGGAGAGGTTGGGTCAGGCAAGTCAACCCTTCTAGCAGCAATTCTTGGAGAAGTACCAAATATCCAAGGAAGTGTAAGTTCCTATGGCTAACTCCCTTTCTTTGATAGCTAAAGTACAAATCTTATCATTTAAGAATTGTTTCTTTTCACACTTTATCAAACTCTCAATTCCCAGCCTGTCATGGGGTTTTGTAGTTGCAGATTCATGTACAAATGGGCGTTATCGTCCTTTTTCCATAATGAATAGTAGTTCTATAGTTGATGACTAATCTAATTATATCAATCTGATACACTCAGATTCAAGTACATGGGAGCATTGCCTATGTTTCCCAGGCAGCATGGATTCAGACAGGAACCATCCAAGAGAATATTCTATTCGGGTCTGCTTTGGATAATCATCGATACCAAGAAACATTAGAGAAGTGTTCATTGTTGAAGGACCTCGAGTTGCTACCATATGGTGATCTCACTGAAATAGGAGAAAGAGGAGTTAATCTTAGTGGTGGTCAGAAACAGCGGATTCAACTAGCTCGTGCATTGTATCAGAATGCTGATATATATGTCTTGGATGATCCATTCAGTGCTGTTGATGCTCACACTGCTTCAAGCCTATTTAATGTAATTACTTTCTCACTTTTGCTGTTCAGTTTATTCGTTTTGGTCTTTGGCTCAGTGTACGTTGACTTGTTTTTGCAGGAATATGTCATGAAAGCTCTTTCGGAGAAAACAGTCTTACTTGTGACCCACCAAGTGGATTTTCTCCCTTCATTTGATAATGTTCTGGTGAGTTCATTGTCACGTTAGCTATATTTTCTCGATTAGTATGTTTGACAACGAATGATAAGATGCATTTAATGAAGTAATCACACAAAATGTGTGTTTAGTAACAATACTAAATGTCATATACAGTTGAATCATCAAACCACATTTTCAACAATCAATGGTTCTATGCCTCCGGTAAATTTTAAGACTCAAAAATCTCCTTTATGAAAGTATTCTAAAGCCATCCCCATTTCTCTATAATCTGTACTAATGCCTCCAAACCATTGAGCCAGAAAGTTGACTGTTATAGTTTGGCTTCAACGTTATACATTTTATCAGCCTGTTCTTTTTTGAGCACAAGTTGGTGGAACTATGGAGGGAGAGGGAGAAGGCAATCTAGCTACAATGTATTGGTAACTGTGCACTTATTGAGAGGACATCATATGCATATCTGAGTGAACCTCTAATTTTCTTCAATCATAGTAAACATTAAACAACCATTATATAATATGCTGTGGTCGTAATATATTACATCTTTTTGACAGTTGATGTCAGATGGGGAAATCCTGCGTGCTGGTCCTTATCACCAGTTACTGGCCTCGAGCCCAGAATTTCAGGACCTAGTCAATGCACACAAAGAGACCGCTGGTTCTGAAAGGCTTGCAGAGGTTACTTCTTCCCAGAGGCATGAAACTCCTGCCAGAGAGATCAGAAAGACTTATACTGAGAAGAAATCTAAAGCATCTGGAGGTGATCAGTTGATCAAGCAAGAAGAAAGAGAAATAGGCGACACTGGTTTCACACCTTACCTACAGTATCTAAATCAGAATAAGGGTTTCTTGTTCTTCGCCCTGGCTGCTCTCTCTCACCTGACATTTGTGATTGGTCAGATATTACAGAACTCGTGGATGGCAGCAAATGTTGACAATCCTCAAGTTAGCACATTGCGGTTAATCACGGTTTACTTGTTGATTGGATTAACTTCAACATCATTTTTGCTCGGTAGATCTCTGTCCACAGTTGTTCTGGGTCTCCAATCATCAAAATCTTTATTCTCACAGCTATTATTCTCTCTCTTTCGTGCACCCATGTCATTTTATGACTCCACACCTCTGGGAAGGATACTAAGCCGGGTAAATATCACAAACACACGGCATACAATTGTGCTTTTGAAGTCAAAATAATTCATGAAACTCAAGTTTTTCCACATCTTTTTTTCTCTATATAGGTGGCTGTTGATTTAAGTATTGTAGACCTTGATGTTCCATTTACCTTGGTTTTCGCTCTTGGGGCAACCATGAATGCTTATGCTAATCTTGGAGTGCTAGCTGTTGTTACATGGCAAATCTTGTTTGTCTCCATACCGATGGTGTATCTGGCAATTCGCTTACAGGTATACTTATTAACTATTGAGTTTCTTGAAAGATATCTTGATGTCTATAATTTGCCCTCTTCAAGAAGAAATTTTTACATTTGTATTACACGATATTTGCAAGAACATCTAAAGTAAATTGCTAACATTCACTAAAGAAATATTAAACATCATTAGGTGTCATGCTTTTACAGAAAAGAGAAGAAAATTGATGAATCTCACCCTGGGCAATTATATAGAATTAGGTACAATTTGGATCTAAGGTTAATTTAGTAAAGTGATTGAGTAGGGTAAGTCCTTGCTTGTTTGTACAAAACAAGAAAGGTGGAAGTGAATATTGTTATAAAAATTGTTGGAAGTTTCTAAACTTAGATTGGAATAAAAGGGACAATTGCAATGGTTTCGATCTAGTGTGTTACTAAATATAAGTTTGTAGGAGTATAACTAATGCATGCTTGAAGAAAAATTTGTGCATATTTAATACACAGTTTGTTAAATCTGAATATTTATGTAACTGTAAGTAAATGGTTTGCAGCATGGTTTGGATTTTTTTGGATAGGTTTCAATCACTAAATCTGTTGTGCACTAATCATTGTTGAGCAGAGATACTACTTTGCCTCTGCGAAAGAGTTGATGCGGCTTAATGGCACAACCAAATCTTTGGTAGCAAACCATCTTGCTGAATCTGTGGCAGGAGCAATGACAATAAGGGCATTTGAGGAGGAAGACCGGTTCTTTGCAAAGAACCTTGACCTCATTGACATAAATGCCAGTCCATTCTTCCACAACTTTGCAGCTAATGAATGGTTGATCCAAAGGCTGGAAACACTTAGTGCAACTGTTCTTGCCTCGTCAGCGCTCTGCATGGTTTTGCTTCCTACTGGAACTTTCAGTTCTGGTGAGAATTTGTCTCATTTCTGTACTATAATTACTTTACCAGCCACTCGCCCTCGAATTAGAATATTTTCTCACCGTGTGGTCAACATTCCATTCCGCTTAAGTTGATTCATTTGATGGAGCTTTATTTGTTTGATCTAGTAAGGGGTGTTAGAAATAAACAATCGCCCGACAAAACATCTGTTATTTGAGGCAGATAAAGATTTATTGAGGTGTTTCCCTGGAGATTTTTGAGGGTGTTTTCTGATAACATGGGCTCACTGCTCTACTCCATTAAGTAGTTGGAGTCTAATCTTGTGTTGGCAGTTAGCTATTGATCCTTATTATGATTAGCGAAGTTCCTTTCAACTCTGTCGAATGGTGTCACGCCCTTTTCTCCCTTCTGTAAGTTCCCTTGCAGTCAGTCAACTCCTGTCCCTCAAAAGATTGTCAAACTTCATGGTTATTCATCAATGTAAGGGTAGGACGATTGCTTATTCAATAATTCATGCATAAGGGTAAGGAACTTTGGATGAACTAATGCAAATGGGTGTAAGCCTTGCTGCTCTCGGAAATGAATTGTTATTGCTCTATTTAGAAAAATTACACACTATGCGGTTGTGTTTTTGTTTCTAATTAGAGTGTTGGAAATTGTTTGAAACATATATATAAAGACCGGTTATTCCTCTCTCTCTATCTCTCTCACAAACACACACACACGCACGTGTCACATATATTAGNCAAATGGGTGTAAGCCTTGCTGCTCTCGGAAATGAATTGTTATTGCTCTATTTAGAAGAATTACACACTATGCGGTTGTGTTTTTGTTTCTAATTAGAGTGTTGGAAATTGTTTGAAACATATATATAAAGACTGGTTATTCCTCTCTCTCTATCTCTCTCACAAACACACACACACGCACGTGTCACATATATGACATCTCTTGATCATCTCTTATTTCGCTGCAGGATTTATTGGAATGGCTTTGTCATATGGTCTATCATTAAACATGTCCCTCGTTTTCTCCATCCAAAATCAGTGCACTTTGGCAAATTACATCATCTCTGTCGAAAGGCTTAACCAGTACATGCACATACCTAGTGAAGCTCCCGAAGTGATAGAAGAGAACCGTTCCCCAGTTAGTTGGCCAGCCGTGGGTAAAGTGGTGATTCAAGATTTGCAGGTAAACTTTTTGACCGTTAATTTGAAAATGGTGAAGTTTTACATACAAATAGGATTGATTGACCAGAAAAAAAAAAAACTAACTAGGATTTTCATTGAAATCAGATCAGATATAGGCCCNTCCCTCGTTTTCTCCATCCAAAATCAGTGCACTTTGGCAAATTACATCATCTCTGTCGAAAGGCTTAACCAGTACATGCACATACCTAGTGAAGCTCCCGAAGTGATAGAAGAGAACCGTTCCCCAGTTAGTTGGCCAGCCGTGGGTAAAGTGGTGATTCAAGATTTGCAGGTAAACTTTTTGACCGTTAATTTGAAAGTGGTGAAGTTTTACATACAAAGAGGATTGATTGACCAGAAAAAAAAAAAACTAACTAGGATTTTCATTGAAATCAGATCAGATATAGGCCTGACGCACCACTTGTTCTTCGTGGGATTAGTTGCATATTTGAAGGAGGGCATAAGATCGGTGTAGTTGGTCGGACAGGCAGTGGAAAGACTACTCTCATTGGTGCTCTCTTCCGTTTGGTGGAGCCAGTTGGGGGCAAGATTGTTGTAGATGGAATTGACATCTCTTTAATTGGACTTCATGATTTGAGGTCACGGTTTGGTATTATACCACAAGATCCTACTCTTTTTACCGGTACTGTGAGATACAATTTGGATCCTTTATCTCAGCACACAGACCAGGAATTATGGAAGGTGATGTTTTATTTCTTCCTCATGTAGGCCAATGTTACTGTTCTCAAGATTATTATTGCTGAGCAAAGTTTGTATAAAGGAAAATACTTTGTTGATCATTCCTATATTGTTTGCAAATCATAATTAAATGCTGATTTTCTTTTAACATTTTCAATAGGTTCTCGGGAAGTGTCAGCTTAGCGAAGCTGTTCATNTGTTGATCATTCCTATATTGTTTGCAAATCATAATTAAATGCTGATTTTCTTTTAACTTTTTCAATAGGTTCTCGGGAAGTGTCAGCTTAGCGAAGCTGTTCAGGAGAAAGACGAGGGGCTGGACTCCTTAGGTAATCTTCATTTTGGAATGCCTTGTGCTCTTGTTTTATGTGACAATAATGTGTAACAATTACACTGCGATTTCAGTTTTAGAAGATGGATCAAATTGGAGCATGGGGCAGCGACAATTGTTTTGCCTGGGCCGTGCCCTGTTGAGGAGAAGTAAGATTTTGGTGCTCGACGAAGCAACTGCATCCATTGACAATGCAACTGATTTGATTTTGCAGAAAACTATCAGAACTGAATTTGCTGATTGCACTGTGATCACAGTGGCTCATAGAATACCAACTGTGATGGATTGCACAATGGTCCTAGCCATCAGTGATGGTAAGTTTTTTTTTCTTACACTGCTGTATTTTTACAAATGTGTTGTTGCACTTTCTGTTTTCAATTGAAAAAAAGTCTAGAATTCTCTTAAATAATGTTTTGATTTTATATCAGGGAAACTAGTGGAATATGATGAACCCATGACGTTGATGAAGAAAGAAAGCTCACTCTTTGGGCAGCTCGTCAAGGAATACTGGTCCCATTCTCAATCTGCCGAAACACTTTGAAGCTAACTACAACGTTTTGTGTAGTTAACTTTAGCCGAAGGGTGTGGGAGTTCACAGCTATGGTCAATCAATAGGTCCGTTTTGACCTAGTGTCAAGTTATCATGTATTCTTTTACACAGCCTGCCCAGTCGAGGAGGGTTGTATCAAAAGGAGACCACCCAAAACTACATTCAACTTTCATTACCTGGATAGGAAGTGAAAAGAAATAAGAATTGGAATCAAGAGTCCTGCACATCACCAGAGTGCCCCGACTAAAGGATATCCTGCTCGACATCACCAGAGTCCTGCACATCAGCTGTGCAACACTGCCTTGTCGTATAATCCCCCATTTATATGTACAGCTCCTCTTAATTGAACTGTGTTCTTTAGCTATTCNTCCTGCTCGAGTGAGCTTTATCAGCTGTGCAACACTGCCTTGTCGTATAATCCCCCATTTATATGTACAGCTCCTCTTGATTGAACTGTGTTCTTTAGCTATTGTGCAGTTTTGCTTGTAGTCGTTATAAGATAAATTAACCCAAAATATGAGGGCTGCATTTCGTATTTGTTGTAAAAGTATGGTCACTTCTACTTTCCTTTTGGTAGTATGTCCCCATGAAAAGAGGAATCAAATGTAGTATTGTGTCTATCAGCAATTTATTCATATTTGCTTCATGAACTTTTCTGTTATCAATGTGTTCTATTGCAAGTCAAAACTGGCAATGGCAGAAGGTAAATTAAACTGATCAGAACCTGAAGTACCTTTAACATTACGATCAATACGTTATGCAAGAATCAAAGGGTGGGCTTACTAACACTTCACAGAACATTAGGTCAAGCAAATGCAAATCAGAAATTCTCAATCATGATGAACATAACATTTTACTAACTGGTATGTCATTGACAGCAGCAAACTAACATTTTAGATCTTCATGCATAGTGGAGAGAAGTCACCGACATAATTGAATTGTGAATAAAACACTATACAACTGACTCAGCCTTTCTAGACAACATAGTCATCGGCAGCCTTTTAACCAAACAAGTAGACTCACAATTCTTCCCCTTAGGGTCCTCCGAGTATTGCATTCTCGATATCTTCTCTACTCAGTGCATAACTGAATCTCCTCTCCACATCCTTTTCAAGATTTCCTGGTCCACTTTTTAGGTACCTGCATTTCAAACACGACCTTTTGGGCCTCAGTGGTAGATGAAAATTTTATAAGAAAGTGAAGTGGGTAAATTGGATAATCCAACCTCGTAATTATTCAAGGAGTTTCAAAATGTTTTGGTATATTTTCTTTCATGGTTGGGATTGACTTGAAAATAAATTGTCAGACATTGAACTGCAAAAAACCTATGAACCCCCCAATACCAAAGAACTCTTGCAAAATATTGGAACTCAAACCTCCAACTAAACAAGCTACCAATCAATGTTCCAAAAATCCCATTCAACAACATCAAAAGAAGCACAGTAAACCTCACAAAACCCCAAACTTCAATCACATAAGCATCTATGAAATGTGTGTTTACAAACCTTATATATAGGTCAGTGACATCAAGCGAGAGCTGGGCATGCCAATCGAGCTTTTCAACGAACCAAACGGCTCTATCCTCCTTGCTCTGACAGAACCCTAAATTCTTCATCCACGCTTCGATGCAAGGCAGACTGTGAGAGTACAAGGGCTTCTTCTTATCAGGCAAGCTTTTGAGCCACTCGTCCTCCGTCTCAGTGATATCTGCTTCTTCAGACGACTTCGAGAAAACTAGGGTTTTTCTCGTTATAGAAGAAAAAGAAGAAGAAAAAAATCGGAGATGGGGACACGAAGGGTATTGAGGGAGAAGCAAAGGACATGCTGTGGAAAATCTCGACGGCGTTTGGGATTGTAAAGAAGAAAATCTTCTGTAATCCGTACTAATGAATTTATAAGAGAGAGAAATGAGGGACATTTTTAGAGGTCTGTCCCTAAATTCAGTGTCTGTTTTTACTTCTCAAAGTCTGTAGACGCTGGGAAGATGAGGAAGAAGATAGGGTGTGCAAATACGACGTCGTATTTTACCTTCAATCAAAATGTTGTGGGTCTTTTCCTCACGTGATCATTCTCACAATGGTGGCCAGTGGCCCAATGCTTAGGGTAGAAAAGGGGCCGGGTTGTCCAGCTTCTCAGGGGAAAAACCGCCTAGGGTCTGCTCATTGGATCGGTTTAGTGGTGGTCTGGGCAGCCCACTAGTCTGGTGGGTATCTGGGTCAGGTCCAGCCCATGGGCCGTCGATGCTTTTAGGTGGCGCACGTTAGCCTCCAAATAAGTCTGTTGATTCAACTTTGCCGCCATTTCCCGTTTCCCGCCAAAACAGTGGCGTTCGATCTCTCTGGTCTTCTCTCTCTGTCTCTCATCACAATCACACACAAAAGCTCCCCAGAAACAATATTGGACACCAAGCACTCCCTCTGCAGACAAAACTTTCCTTTTCTTCAACTGCGAAACCCTTCATTTCCTTGGGTTCTCTCTCTCCCATGGCAGAACCCATAGCTTTCTCAAAGACGCAACGCATCGTACTCCTCATAGACCTTAACCCTCTCTTCTCTCTCCAACAGAACCCTAACCCATACCTGACTTCGATCCTAACCTTCTCCAAACTCCTCCTCTCCTTACATTCTCTCTCCAGTTCTCTCTTCGCCTTCAAGCTTTTCATCTCATCTCTCTCTCCTCTTCGCTCCTCTTCCCTCCTCCCTCGGTCCCATTCATCTTCTCTCTCCTTCAACCACCCTTCAGAGACCCTCAATTCTCTTTCCACTACCCTCACTTCTCTCTCTTTTCCAACTCAATTCGCTAATTCACTGCCTCATGCTTCGTGTATCGCCAGCTCATTGCTTCAGCTTATACATGATTACTCATGGGAGTCCGAAATTGAGAATCTGTCAGGTAAAAATAACGATTTCCCAGTTATTCGTTCCCATTTGGTTATTCTGCTTTCTCCCATTTGTAGATCATTCAAATATTTATCTGAACTCATGGGTATTGATTTAAATGACGAAAGTTCAAATGAATTTATTGTGAAATTTCGTGAATTGTTTGGTGCTGTGAATGATGCATATGTTAGTAGGGATATTCATTGTAGTTGGATTGACGTTAATTATGAAATGGGGTGCACTGAAGAAAATGGTGGAATAAATGAGCCTGGAACACAGATTGCAGTACTGTTTCAGAATGGAATTAGGAGCTTAGGTTGGAGTTTTGGTTCAACTGAGTCAATTGTCTTGGGTTCTGCTCTTATTCCCTTTGGATTGATATATCCGAAGATTGGAACTCCATTTAATGTTGCGAAAGGTAATAATCTGAACAAGAGCATTTCTGCCCAATTGAGTCTAGAGATTTCAGATGTCAGTGGGAAGCCTTTGGAATGCAAGTGCTGTGATCTTCAATTACTGAATCCGATGTTGTCTAGGCTTACTTCTGATAATACTGTAAATGCTTTGAGCTTTAAGGATTCAGAAACTGAAGGGTCTGATAATAATGAATCATTTTGGGGTCATTTGGGTGATGGACCTGTAAAGCTGCATGTCAATGCAGTGCAGAGGTATGCAATGAGTGAGAAAATTGAAGGGTGCTCGGTTGGTCATATCCTAGTAAGAGGATGCTCTGGACAACCTGGCAAAAGTAGGAAGAAGTGTTCGGAAGAATTTTTTGCAGACAGGGCTCTTAAAATGCTATCGAGTGAAATGGGTGAGTTCATTCAGAGGAATTCCATTCCCATATGGCAAATTCTTCTGAGCTTTCTTTACATGGAGGGCTACTGGGCTTTGGTGTCTCTTTCAAATAGCAAAGGGGATCGATTCAGTGGTATTNTTCCATTCCCATATGGCAAATTCTTCTGAGCTTTCTTTACATGGAGGGCTACTGGGCATTGGTGTCTCTTTCAAATAGCAAAGGGGATCGATTCAGTGGTATTCTTAAGCCTTTAACAGCTCATTTGGCTCTCCTCTCTATAATAGATAATGGTCTCTTTACAGTAAATAACTTTATTGGATTGAACTTGGCAAACATAGATGTTGAGATTTACAAAACCTCTGTTGATAAGACAAACTCAGATAGCTGTACTGGTTCTCAAACTGATACATCACCATCTGGAAACTGTGTGCAACTAGGGGATGGCAAAAGAAAAAAGAATAAAAAGCATTTGCATCAGAACCTCACATGGAGCTCCTTCCGTGAGGCAGCCTTTGAATGCTTTGATTTTGACTTGACAGAGATTTACTTTGGCAGAGAACTTGACAACTCAAAGAAGCTAAAGTTTTTAAAATGCTGGATGAAACAAGTCAAAAAGCCTAGTCGTTACCGCCTAACAGCACCACATGGATCTAAGTCACTAGAGCACATGGCCAAAGAAATAGATGAAAGGCTAAATATGGCACAAGAAGAGAGTGAACAGCCCACGTCTCCTCATGTTTCATCCGAACCATGTGGAATGCAGGAGGGAGCTGCTTCTGTTTCGTGTTTGGAGGCGGCCGAATCTTTCTTCAATAATCTTCCAATGAAAATCCAACAAAGCCTTGAATCGGGATTGGACTTGCAGACCTTGGCAGAGAGACTTGTGAACTCAACCATTCATTGGTTATCTCAACAGCATGAAATAGACAACAAAGTGGAGGGTCAAACCACAATGGTAAAATTAGGCGACACTTACAGCAAAGTAGTTGGCGCTAAACTAGTAAAACTTTTACTAAGGGAGCCCAAGGAATTAAAGGAAAAGCGCAATGATAATCTTCCATCATTTGAAGCATCTGATCCAAGTACTAGATCAGAAAATATGGTTAGAGAGTATCCTTTTTGTAGTATTCATATAGAATGCAATGTTGCTTTTATTAATCTAAAAACTTCGTGGGAGTTGCAGGAATTGGCTTTATTTGTGTAACAATTTCCTTAATCTGTTGAAGATATGAATTACAAATGTTACTTCGGATGGAGATACTCCGATCGGAGATTGCAGAGCGTATTAAGGAATCTACAAAGCAGGAGCTTGTAAAGCAGATTTGCTCTCTTTTAGAGATTATTCAGTACCTGGTAGAAGGAGGCTTTGATGGTCACGTAAGCCTTTATAATTATGTTGAAAGGACCATAAAAACAAGGTATATGTGACAATAAGGCACCAAAACATATTAATCCTTTCTTTTTGTACTTTTATACTACCATATCTTGAGATCAGAAATTTTTATTCTTAGAATGAGTTGACATATCTTAGCATCNGCACCAAAACATATTAATCCTTTCTTTTTGTACTTTTATACTACCATATCTTGAGATTAGAGATTTTTATTCTTAGAATGAGTTGACATATCTTAGCATCTCTTCCTCATTTTGTGTAAGTTGTCTAGAATACCTACTTAAGAACTTCACTCATTGAATAAGTTTTTTTTCGTTATCCTCTAGCCCTGTACAATGTTGTTGGTTTTTTACTTGTATTAGAGTTCAATTGCTCACAGGGTCATTCCTAANCTCTTCCTCATTTTGTGTAAGTTGTCTAGAATACCTACTTAAGAACTTCACTCATTGAATAAGTTTTTTTTCGTTATCCTCTAGCCCTGTACAATGTTGTTGGTTTTTTACTTGCATTAGAGTTCAATTGCTCACAGGGCCATTCCTATNAAGAACTTCACTCATTGAATAAGTTTTTTTTCGTTATCCTCTAGCCCTGTACAATGTTGTTGGTTTTTTACTTGTATTAGAGTTCAATTGCTCACAGGGTCATTCCTAAGAATTAGGACCCAAAATACTATCATGGATGCAGTACAATATGTTGAGTTTTTTGTTCACAACAAAAAGACTGGCTTGGCTTGCTATTCATGTCCTATTCGTTCCATATATGTCAATGATTCTGTTATGGAGCATATTAATGTTATGATCCCAAGGATTCATTGCCAATGGTAAGCTTGCTTATGTTATTATTGTAGCTGTTTTTCTTTGAACATTCAGAAGACGAATTCTGGTCCAGGTTTGTTCTTTTGAATTATGATGTGCTTCATTCCCCTCTCCCCCACCCAACAACCAATTAATCTGAACTAAATATGTGCAAGCATCAAATAATTACCTGAGCAGAAGTAGTCAGACTAAATGACATTCTAATGCTAGTAGTCAGACTAAATGACATTCAAATGCTAATTTTCAGGTATTCTCACATTCTTGAAGATGTTGTACATAGTATCTACGCAGAAATGGATCTGTTGCTGTTTGCTGACGAGATTGAACCACCGATTCTCCTATTTAACAGTGAGGACAGTAATCAATCTTGGAGAGAGAAACCAGAGAGGGATGAGACGGCCGAAACAAACAAAATTCATCAATCAGTCTCAGCAGAAGATGAGTCTTCCCAACCGCCAGAAGCTATTGATGAGAGTCCCCAAGGGGTTAGAAGAGAGGAGCATGCACGCAAGTTAAATGAAGCCCGTGAGAGGAGAGAAAGGGCCCGAAGATTTACATCTTTTACAAGGTGGGTACCAGATTTGCAAAGGGTTTGGGCTCCAAAGCAGCCTAAGGCAGTGAAACTGAAGTCCGAGTCTATTCAGAAGGAAACGAAAAGGAAGGAACGAAGAAAGGCTAGTTATAGCATAGTATTGGAGACTCCAGTGACTGGGAAGAGGCGTTCATGCTCTAGAGAAAACAGCCTCGAAGACGAAGAACAACTACATCGTGGGAATAACTCTTCTACTTCTGTTTCTAAAGCCCTGTTTCAAGGTGAATGATGATACAAGGTTGGTGACATTCTTTCAGCTTCCGTCGAGGATTTTGCATATGCATTCATTCATACGAGCATTGATGCAATACGAATTGGCCTTGCTGCTTGTCGACATTTTAACATCATAAGGTTGCCTCAAAATTCAACCAAACAGTTCAACTTATTTTTGACATTAGTGTAGTACGTTGTGTTTCATACCTTCTCTATAACATGAATGCAATTGCAAGATGGTAATAATTGTCTGAATTGCTTTGACTTTTAACATCAAAGAGCTGTATCATTGATTCATGTAAGGTCTATGTACTTTAGAAATTTAACATTATCCTTTAGTAAAATCAGTGGAATGTTGATTTGACTCATCATTTGCACGGGTTTCCCTATGTCCTTGGCCTCTTTCTTTTTATTTGTTTGTTGAGGCTTCGGTTGTGTTAAGAACTCTCTGTCGTAATATGTGTCTAGCTACCATCCCTTCTACTGCTCGTTGGATCAAATGGTTATTAAGAGGTCGGTTGGCTTTGTGTAGAGAGGTAAATTAGGATTTTATGAACCTTATATACAGCAAATATGAGTCTCATGTGACTTGGAAACGCTGAACTCCATAGACTCTATCATCAAACAGTAGCAGAGATCACATGACCTGCAAAGGAAAGAGTATAGTTGTTAGTATCTTATAATACATTACGATCCCGTGAATATATTATGCGTAGTAAGCTAGTAGTGACATGCATTTTTTTTGTGTAACAAGATCATTTTTTTAAGTTGGAATTTTTTAAAAAAAATTCTAGAAAACAAAGTCACATCGCTTTGTATATGTTATTGTTATTTTTTTATTAGTTTGATTTCAAACTATTGCAATTGTTTTCTTCTTTTGCGATTCTATTTTGCTTTTGCTGCTTCTTTTTCTTCTTTAAACAAACAGAATCTTAGTTGTATTTTGATTTCTTCCGCGAAGATAAAGAATTATCTCTTTCAATCTCTATCACCAACATGCATCGCACGAGATAATGGGTGAGATGCAATCTTATTCATATTATTTTGGATGTCATGTGTTTATATTTATTTATGTATTTTTTAATAATTTAATGTATCTTATGAAACATGATTTTTCAAAAAGAATACACATTGAGATATGAAATTCTTTCTGGTACACTTTTTTTATTTATTTATCAATTTTAGCTCATCCACCATACATTATTCATGAAGAGTTGGCTTATTCATGATAAGTGACGTGAATTGGTAAACAATTGATATAAACTGATAACATTTTTTAAAATTATAATTCCTGGAATTTTTTTAGTAGAATAGCCTCACATGCCACATCGTTAAGATTAGGATGTTAAATCATAATTTTAAGTCTTGATAGTCTTACTCTTGTATTACGGATACATGGAGAATACCTATTAACATTTTACTACTGATTTTGGCCCAAACGTGCAATGATTTGAGAAGAGTTGTTGATGCTGAAGCTGGTTATTCCTCGCAACTTCATTCCCCCTGGGGTATCATCATGCTCTTGCTAGAGGAAATGGAACGTCGTCCGTTAATCTTCAAGGTGGTTCTTCTTTGGTTCTTGGGGTATTTTGCTTATCAAGTTCCTGCGATATACCGTTTATCCTCTGGGAAAAAAGTTGGGGAGGAGTCTTCAATCGATCTAGGTCCAGAGTATCAACGTCCGTCTAGGAAATGATAGGACGCCTGGACTAAAGACTCTTTCATGTTGGACTCCACGGCACGTCACTAGTAGAGTAGTAGTGGTGGAAAGACCCAGACTATACCTCGAATTTAGTTGGTCAAGTTAGCTTTGCTAAATCACATGCAAGTATTGTTACCCAAGGGTCCATTTCGAGTGAGCCGTTTTGGTATGTGATACTATTACGGTTAAAAATATGATTACATGTGTGTATATGAACACTTGAACACCTTTTCTTTATAAATCAAATTTTCAAGAATAAGTTCTATCCATGAGTATATAACGATTAGTATTAGAATTAACCACTAAGTCAAGTATAGGAATGTGAGTTATGACTCTTTGTGGACAATTTATAAGTTGGATAAAGATGACTTGCTATTATGTATGGGCATAATGCTATCTGCTTAGATATTAATAGATGAGTAGAATCACCAAAGAGGAAGGGTTATCGTTAGATTAGTGTCAATAGACTAGGCTGTGAAAGTGTGATGAAATGTTACGATCTCACATCGATTAAAAATAAAATTAGATTTATATATATAAACTTGACACTCTTCTCTTATAAGCTTGTTAAGGACAAATTCTATCCATGGGTTCATAACATGTATAGATACAACAAGTACACCATAATAACTTAGTTCCACATAACAAGATGCATATAGTCTTGTGAATAGTTCTACATCATACATTTGTTTCTTTGACAAAGTTGTTTTCTTTAATCTAAATTAAAATATTTAAAAACAAGTGTTACCAACCGGTATAATAGTCCTTCATTCCACCGCTAAGATCACTACAAACTCCAAAGAAATAGAATAAAAGCTGAAAACCAAAGGACAAGAGCAAAAAAAACCAAAAGACGGATGAATGACAGGATTGAAATAAACGAAAATAAAACCGAGGGTGTCGCCCCACCAAGCAAGTTCATGCCCACTTAAATCCTCAACCATTAAGCAATCCACATCCAATCTAACAGAAGGGTGAGGCAAGGGCCTTACTCATGGGAACTCCAATCTCAGTTCCCATCTAAACTCTCCTGACCTGGATATTGTGAGTGGATTGGAACCGCCAGATGGGCTGTCTGCCACTCTGAACAAGAGCTACGTCTTCTCCTTCCCTCACCATCCCTTGCTTCTGCATATACAAATTCACCGTATATCAGATCTGACACAAAAAGATCTGAATGATATACTGTGAGACCATCACAGCTATTTCTGTATGTGTTCATAAAATACAGAAGGTGCATTAATTCGTTTACCAGTTAGCCATCACAGCATGAAGATACATATTCCTTGACCACAAATTTTAGATAGCAAGAATAGACAATTACCCCCATTGCTCAGCAATGATCAACTCGTGAAAATACTTGTACATCTCAGTTACCACATAAAACATTATAAATGAAATGAGCAAGTGCAATGAAACCTTGTCTTCTGGTAATGATAAAATGAAAACCTTACCTGCAACAAAGACAATGCATTTGCAAAGGTCTGCTCAGCGTCATCTGAGAACTCCATATATATGGGGCAAACTCCTTGGTACAAAGCCAGTCTCTGTTGTATTCTCTTCCTGCAGGACAGTCCATGGATCGGTATTTTATAAAAAATAAAAATATAAAGAAGAATCCCATAAATTAATTTTCCGGATTTCCATAACTAATCCAGAATTTATCATTCCAGCCACCTAAAGTGCATCAGTGATGATAGTATGGCCTCGTGTTCTTAAATGTAGAATTGTTCTTTCCAAATACTAACTCCATGATTTCACTCTGAATTTACAGACTCACTCATTTGTGAAGGCAAATATAGTGCCAGAAGGTCGATAATGGCTCAATAAGATGGCCATGAAACCAGTCCTGGTGAAGACAACGGTTGAAGTTCCAAGAGTGTTAGACATCATTGTTGCATGGAATGCAAACATTTCACTCATATGATTCTGCACAACATGAAAAGTTAGGTATTCAAGGTTAACGTTCAAATGGCAATTTCTGAAAAATTTTGTGCACATATACACACTCAACAACTACAAATTATGATTGGACCTTGAAGGCTTGGCCAAGATTGGGCGGTGTTTCCCCACCAACAATGGTTGCTTCAGTCCGTAACGAAACTGTGTGCATGACCTTGACAGCTTTCAGAGGGAACCTGTATGGTAGTGAGACAAAATTAATTAAAAATGTAAAGGGCTACTTGTTTATACTCAAGACTATCTATGAAACCAAAAACCCAAAATTAGTTTCATGACAACCTAGAGGCTACTTCTTATTTATTTTGAGCTACAAAAACAGAGAGCAGTAATAGTAGCATGCAGCTTCACATAAAAAAATGATAACTATCCATTGATTAGAGCAAACTTGGATTTGGAAGCCTTTCCCAGTTCATATTTCGTTTTATATGGCGTCCATCTTCATCGTAGCGACAAAGGTTTTCTAAATTGGGATAACTCATTTGACTGAACAAAATCTTACAGAAAATGCCTATGGTGGGCTGTGCTTTCCCCTCATTCCAAATGCCCCCCAAGTACAACGAAGGTAACGGGAAAAAGGAACTTACTTTCCATGAGCAGTTTCTCCAGAAAGCATAACTGCATCAGCACCCTCTCTAACAGCAATGGCAATGTCTGAAACCTCTGCTCGGGTAGGTGTCGGATGAACAATCATGCTTTCCAGCATATTTGTTGCCACAATTACAGCTTTCCCCATACTACGACAAATCCTGATAATCTCTTCCTACATTTCAAGATGAATTGTTGATGACGTTTTGTAAGTTAAGGGCAAAAGGGAAGAAAAAAATTTCTCTCTGTTACTAAGCATTCACACATTACCCCTATCATCACTGTTTCATCAACAAATCAAGGGCATTACCTGCAACAGTGGAACCTCTTCAATTGGCAGCTCTGCTCCAAGATCTCCTCTGGCAACCATTGCCTGACATAAATAAGAAAACAAAATTCAACTGCCAACATGTAGAAATAAGCTAATGAAGACATTGGACAATGACAGCTCGTTGCTATCCAAAAAACTACTCCACTCAATAATGCAACAAATTGGACTTGCAAGAACATTTCGAATCCCCTTCCATGATTTTCACAGCATAGAGGAGAATGTCAAACCATAGATATCGGGATCGACGATACTCCTACTGTCCCAGGAACCAGGGTCGCATGATCCAAAATGGGGTGAATTTGTGATCTAGATCGCTTAAATTTCCGACCAAAATTGTAACTCAAATCTCAAAATACATATTAGTTAATTATGTGTATATGAATGTATAATTATGTAAAATCTCATATAATAGAGAAAGCGATGCTATAGAAAATGAATCACGACTCAAAATTGCGTACCAACTAAACCTACCCCCATCGCAACGCATATCAGAAGATATGCTGTATCACGTATCCATACCCATACCACGTACTAAATTGATCCACAATCCAGGTAACATTGTCAAACCCAATTCAAGCCATAGCTGACTCAATACCAAAGTATCCAAAAAATGTGCTACAAGCAAAAACCCTAACCTGCAACCCAGTTTTTGCTCAAAAACAACAATGCCATGCTTTTACTTTTCGTAACGAAAAAGAAATAAGAGGTCAGAACAATACATAGATTCAGGTGATTACCCCATCAGATGCAGTTATGATTGAATGTAAATTGGGTATAGAGTCTGCACTTTCAATTTTCACAATGACATGTATATCTGCATCACAACCTGGCAACAGTTTTTTTTTTTTTGAAAAAAAAGGAAGATGGAAGTTAAAACCTGAACCAGTATATAACATGCTTCTAATAATCATCTACTATCTACTATCTAGTGATAAGAAAAATCACGTAAATTTTACTTTTCAGATAATTCTTCAATTCATGGACCACTGCTGCATCTTTGACAAAGGAAACAGCATAAAAGTCTACTTTATTAATCACTCCAAACTTGATATCATCCCAGTCTTTTTCTGTTGCAAAGCAATACAGGTGATTACATTCATTTGCAAAACAAAAAACTTAGTGCTCCTGCATATTAAAAGAGCAAAATTGCAGGCATCGTGAAAATTATTGTTGTTAGGTCTAACCAGTGATGGATGGCAGCGTAGCACTTTTTCCTCGAACATTCAGATGTCGTCTAGATTTGAGCTCTCCTCCATCAACAACTTCACATGTCACTGAATCTTCAGTTTTGGACTTCACTGTTAATGACATCATACCACCTACAACATAAAGCAAGAGTCAGCAGTGTGTATTAATCAAAGCAGCAACTTTTTTAAATATTCCTGACACCAGGTACTTTCATGATCTATTTGTAAATCCTCCCAAACAACCCAAAATTACGTCTAAAGCGCAAAAAGGAAAGATCAGAAAATATTTAACAATACTAAAAGGCTGAAAACTACTCTGCTGTTGAGAATTTTACATTTCCTTGACAACAATGAATATAAACCATAGAAGTGAAAGTATGAAACAGGATCTAAATCCCCCAGATAACTGAAACCCTTGGCATCATTGTAATTCTTTGCAGGTAAAAACGCTGACAAAACAAGGCAGCAGGTGCCTAGAAAGTTTAATTCTGAATGAGCAGTGTGGGATATGACCAAATATCATGTCAAGTATGAACCTCTCATCTCTACTTCATTATAATCTTTTATCAGAATATCTTCATATGAAAAATAGCAAACTCCTTTTTGAAGATCCTCTCAGTTCTAGGCTACAGGGAATAAAAGGCAGAGTATAAACCTCATATTGATTGCTAAAGAATCTCATTTCTTTTATAATGACCTTCCGTGGCCCTAAAAAATCAAAATGTACCTTCATGTGATATGTCTATTCCTCCTCGAGCCTTGAACATACACAAATTTCTGAAGTGTGCAGTTAATACACAAAGAACATGAAAAAATCTACTTTAAAGGACAGCAAGATACTAAAGATCTAATTCCACAGATGCTACAGCAGCCTGTACGACGGTTTTATCTTTTCATTTGACACCCTCCACCGTAATGAAATATGATTGGCACACAGATTACACAAATATCAAAAAATTTAAAGCTAAAAAAAAATGTGCTCTCCAGTTCATAGGAAACTTTCATGTATGATAATACTATACAGTAGTAGATACAATAATCATTTAAAACACAAAAGTATGATGGAATGAGTAGTTGTACTTGTAGCATACCATCAACAAGGAGCATATCCCCCACTTCTACATCATTTACAAAATCATCATAATTGACGCTGACACAGTCTGCTGTGCCAACCCCTCTACGAATTGTGAAAGTGAATTCCTGGCCACTAACCAAATTGATTGGTTGGGGCAAGTCACCACTCCTAACCTCAGGTCCCTGCCAATGAGAACAAAAAATTACAAAGAATATATTAGTGGATGGATATAAGTAACTATGTAACAAAGGAAAGAATAGACAAGAAAATGTGCCTGCATGTGTTTTGGCGTGTGTGATAGTAATAGGACTCTAGAATTTGGCCATACATATTTCATGCAGGCCTGTTCATTGGCAAAAGGACCATGGATCCCACTTTTGATGATTATCAGATCCTAATAACTTAGTTTTCATGCATATAGAAAACAAATTATGTCTGGTTTCTCTGTTTCATGTATAAATTATTGTAGCTTTGTTTTTAGGTAGCCCACTCATTCAGTGGCACAACTCCAACGCTTGGAATAAAATAGTTCGAATTTGCACTACAATGACTTTGCCACTACTGCCCCTAAAGCATGGGCATATGGTCACCAAGAGAGCTTCTTATAGGCATAAAGGGCTCCGCTGTGACCAAAGATAGCTTTGTACAAATCCTGAATAGCTGAGTTGAAAGTCAGCACACCCAGCATACATATAGGGCAAGTTTTAAAAAATCAAAAATTTTGGGGCCAAGATAGCACAGAGAATAATTGTGGACTGATGGGCACAATTTTTATTAAGTTTCTTTTGTTAACTAGTGAACGTAGGTATAATACTATAAGGTGCAGAGAGTGGTTGATAAATGTCTGAATGTTAATTTCGGCCATTACGTGAGTGGTACAAAACTAAGCATATTTTTGCTGATCGTGCAGCCCATACGGTAAATTAATATATAGAAGAAAAGAGAAGCAAACAAGAAGATAGAACTTGCCTTGGTGTCAAGCATGATTGCAATGACGTTGTCCTTGGACTGGGCATTATATTCCTTAACCAGATCAATAACTTTCTGATGAGATGCATGGTCTCCATGGGACATGTTCATTCTAGCGACGTTCATTCCGGCCTCAGCCAGCTTCCATATCATTTCCCGAGTGTTGGTGGAAGGACCAATTGTGCAAACAATCTTAGTCTTACGTCTAACTGTAGGCTTAGACCAAATACCAACTGATGTGTTGTCACCAAGATCTTGAATCCCACGCAAATGCTGAATTTGCTCTCCTGTCTGATCAAAAGTCAAAAATAATGATAACAATATAGTTAGCAAAAATGTGAAATGAAGTTAAGGTTGACAAGGGTGTCATTCTTCTACAATAAGCATTTGGTTTGGAAATAAACGTTTCCCAAGTTGAAAGGCTTCATAGCTGAAATAACTCATCATCGACAGTGCTACTACCAGAATAGTGCAAAAATTAGCAAAAAGAACAACTGATCAATGCTGATAATGAGGATATTGCCCTATTAAACTCGCACACCACATAAATGACATTTTATTTGGAAATTTAACAAATTTACATTGCTGAAAATAGTATTTTTATTATCATCCGGAAAATAGTTTGTTGTATGTTAAGGAGATGAATATATAAGCTTTAGCCCAATATTCACTCAAAAGCTTAAGCCATAAGCCTTGGGTTCATCATCGTACATTAGTCCTTTAAATTCACACTCTTCAGCTGGAAATGGACGGCAGCCATCCACCTCGAGTCTAACAGTATGCTACAGAAACAATCATGTTAATGAAGGTCCTACGAAGAAAAGTTAGAAAACAGGGGCAAATTTAGCCAACAATTCAATGGTACTGGCAAAGAACCAATATAAGAGGAAAAAAAGAGCCAATGAGCAATGCAATATTGAGTTAATTTGTAATTATGCCACCGAGATGAGGCAGATAATCCAAAACACGTCATAATCAAATTCCAGTCAAAATCCAATCTNAAAGAGCCAATGAGCAATGCAATATTGAGTTAATTTGTAATTATGCCACCGAGATGAAGCAGATAATCCAAAACACGTCATAATCAAATTCCAGTCAAAATCCAATCATCAAGTTCAATTCCAAATCTTTCAAAGCACATCGAACCACCAAATCTGACTAGCATGTAAAGAACATAAACTAACCGAATACAGGTTCAATTCAATCCAAATATTATAAACTCATAACAGTCAACAAAAAAAAAAAGTAATACTATATTGACTTGAAAATTAAACTTGATAATCACGATTATTGAATAGGCAGTGAGTCTAATAAATTATGAGACCAACGGTGGGAAATTAAGAGTTGTGATTATCGAGGTTAATTTTTAACTTAGCATAACATTGCTAAAAAAAGACACGATACAGCAATTAAAATAAGTGGAATTGAATATAAGACCTTTGGCACATCTTCGGGCGACACCGGAAGAACTTCGAGCTCCGAACGTGCGGATTTCTTGGCAGTGATCGGAGCAGTAATGCGAATAGCTTTGTGGCTCTTTCCTTCCTTGTGAGCCAGCACTTTGGAAGCGAAACCACAAGGCTTGATCTTTTCCACTAGGTGTTGAAGAGATCCAGAGCTAGGGCACGCAAATGAACTGTGAATCGATCGTGTGGCCACTACTTGAGCCATTGTTAAAGATCTCAGAGAGCCAGAGAAATTGAGAGAGAGAGAGAGAGAGAGAGAGAGAGAGAGAGAAGTGTAATTCGAGAAATGTGCGTGAGAGGGTGAGAAAGAGAGAGAGTTTAAATGGTGTGTTTGGTCTCAGAATTGACTCTTGAAGATATCGCCGCTAAACTTGGCGCAAGTGAACAGTAGGAGGAGAGTGGCTTCGTTTGTATCGAAGACGAGAATGTCCGCTCTACTTATATTCAAAACGGTTGGATTTTCATTAAAATTGAAGAAACTCTTCTTTTTGTTTTTCAAGGAATAAACTTTTAATCGTCTGAATTTAATTTATTAATTATTAATTTAATCTCAATTAAATTATTTTATCTATTTTCACCATTACATCAATACTAAGTAAATCAGATTGAGCTGGTCTTTCGTTGATCTGACAATGAAAACTGATGGATAGACTTAATTAAGATGAAATTGATAATAATAAAGTTAAATTAAAATAATTAAAAGTTTGGAGACTAAATTAAAATGAAGGCAAAGTTTAGGGCCATTTAAAAATTATGGATGGTGAAGTACCATTATACCCTCGTGAATATTAGTGGGTATCCATCCAGAGTCCCGGCCTGCAAGCCTTGGGGGTGTAGTCCAGTTAGGTGGACCAACTAAGTGATCCAGCAGTGGAAAATTGAAATAGAGGCAATTACGTCATGATTTGGGTATGGGTTGGGCAATTCGGGTTCGGGTTCAATTTTAAATTCAGATGGATTTTGCTCGATTTTGGTTTGTTTAGATTTGTTCAGAAAATGAATTAGATTTTTAAGATCGTTTTGAAAATGAATTGACTTCAAGGAACCATTGTTTCATGAGAATAGATTACATGTATAAATACTTTAAATTTTATGTCAAGAAACCAAAAGGTGAAATATCTGTAGAAGAACTTAAGGTGTTGCTTAAGTAATAATAACGCTACATTGTATAGTTATAAATTTAAATTTTAATAATTTTTTAAGGTTCAATTTTAAAAAATTTATTTTTTATGAATATCTTAGTTTTGATGTTGATGATCTATTTTTAATTGGACCGAATAAGAAATTAATCAAAATACACATAAATTTATCTGAACACGATTGACANCATTGTTTCATGAGAATAGATTACATGTATAAATACTTTAAATTTTATGTCAAGAAATCAAAAGGTGAAATATCTGTAGAAGAACTTAAGGTGTTGCTTAAGTAATAATAACGCTAAATTGTATAGTTATAAATTTTAATTTTAATAATTTTTTAAGGTTCAATTTTGAAAAATTTATTTTTTATGAATATCTTAGTTCTGACGTTGATGATCTATTTTTAATTGGACCGAATAAAAAATTAATCAAAATACACATAAATTTGTCTGAACACGATTGACGGTTGAATGATTTAAAAAATATTAAACTCCATTTCAATTCAAATACATATTAAATTTAGAACAATAATATCATAATTAGTTAGTCATTCTTTTTATATGTAACGATATTTTACACTGCATAGGAAGGGGGAACTCGACGTATCGGCATGCCACTTTATCAAGGAGAGCACCAACTCATTGAAATTGTTTTAAAACAATTGAAAAAAAAAAGNTAGTCATTCTTTTTATATGTAACGATATTTTACACTGCATAGGAAGGGGGAACTCGAAGTATCGGCAGGCCACTTTATCAAGGAGAGCACCAACTCATTGAAATTGTTTTAAAACAATTGAAAAAAAAAAGTATATATATATATATATATATCATAAACATCAGACGACGTCGTAACGAGTCATGATGTAACTCGTTCACCAACCACTCTTTTCTCTTTGGATATTCGAGGCTGTCGTGACTCGAGACATGCTTTAGATTCAAAGCTAACAAACACCAAATCGATGAGCTCTTCTCCGATTCTTCGCGCCGCCAACCACGCAGCTTCGTCGGAGATGCTGAGCCCACTCTCCCATGTTCGTCGAATCAATCAGTTAGGGTTTCTTCTGATGTAAAAAAAAAAAACCAGAGCTTTTCCTCTTTGATGTAGAGCTCGCTCAGTGCTTTCAAAATCCGGATTCTAGCCCATCCGGTGTTGCTACCATGTCAGCCTCTTGCTGCCACACTTTCTCTCACATCCCTTCGCTTTTCTCACCTCCCAATTGTAGGAGTAGGGTCTTGAAACTCTCGAAAGCCTCAGTTCCACTCAATCGGACCTCGGGCGGGTACAATTCTTCCTCTTCCAAGCCTTTCAGAAACGTAAGCTCTTTAACTTCTACGTGCGTTTGGTTTTATTTTGCAGTGTTACATGAATCTGATCAGGGTTTACTGGGTTTCCGTGGGAATGTATATGGATTAGTTGAGTTGCCTTTTTGATTAGGTTGGACTTGAAAGCCATAGAAAGCTTGTGATTCTGAGAAAGAAAATTGATTAGAAATTTGAATTCAAGATCTGGTTTTTAGGACTTAAGAAAACAGAAGAATAGGTTTAGCTGATGTTTATTTTATTGTTTGGTTTACTTTATAGTGTGTGTTCTTTTTGAGGAAACTAAAACAAAGGGCTAACTCACAGGATTTCAAACTCTTAATGTTTTTTCCTTTGTTGTCTTTGAAACCAAAAGGGGTGTGTTATGGGTAAGTTAAATATGTCTTTTTGTTTCTTGTTTCTCAGTTGATTTCCTGTTGTTTTGTAGAAATGGAGATTTTCATGCTTTAGGCAGGGAGACACTTCGTCAGAATTTCTTCGGGCAGAGTCCACGGAAGATAAACTGCCAGAGGAATTGGTGAACCCCCAGTTTGACCAATCAAATGTTGTGAAGAGTGATTGGATTTCGAATCTTAGAAAGGTATCTGTATAAATATGTCTTTTGTTTTTTTTGCTCTGAGGGCATGCTTCATTTGATAGTTAACTTTAGTATTCGGGCGATAATATTCGTTTATCATAGTATCCAAGTACCTTACTACTATGATACTGAATTGGGTGGTTTTTAATATTCATACTGAAAATCTATATTTAAATGGAAAAAAGACTGGATTTTGGCAAGGTTCATTTGCTAGACTGTGGTGACCTTGTAATATCAATTGTAGTGTTTGATATTTTATACATGACTTGGGGTGCCTATTAATCTTGCCTTCATTTATTCAGTGGTTAATGTTAAGAAGGCAAGGCGATGTGAGGTTCTTTGGCTAAGAAATTTTATGGGAAGTAATGATTAGATATGTGAAGTGTTGGCTGATAAGGGTGTGTGTTGCAACCTCTGGCATGTTGGAGTTGTTGATGTGTCCAAATTCTTTTCTTTTACACACTGGGAATCCTTGAAGTTTTATGTCACATAGTGTGTGCAACACAGGTTTTATTTTTGACAAATGTAGGAATATATTAGGAAAGAATTAAAGAACTTTGAACTGGGCATCAATGTACTCCACTTTTTCTCTATGAGACTGGCCGGTTTACTATTTCCCTGATTTAATGCCTGCTTGGAATTGTACTCATATGCATAGTCGTCCTTGTCTCCCTTGAACGTGGATATAAGAATATATTATCATATATGTATGAGGAAATATATTTGGATTTTTTTGAATGAAATATGTTAGAATTTATTGAGTAATATACAGATTAGAGCAAATGGGATACATATCTGCCAAAGAGAAAATAAAAATAGAGGAAAACTAGAATATATGCTGCAAACCACACAAAATAATTATTGCATAAATGCATTATAGCAGTGGCTACTACTTCGCTAGGAGTTGAAGTTGAAGCCGCATGGGTGTCGAATGTCGACAAAGGAAAACTTCCAAATTTTTAGCTATTCTTCTAATTTGCCAAGTTTTCCTCATCAAATTTATGGACTGTTGTATGAGCTTTTTTATTATTCCTCAATTTTATTATTTTTTTGTATTTTTAATGTGTGATGACGTAATGAAGACTTTTTAGAAGGTAATCCATACTAGCGAACAATATCTTTGTTGTTGTTTCAGGCTACCAAAAGTGTTTTTGGTGCAGAACCTTGGACAGTGCCATGGAAGGCAAGGACTATTGTGCAGGTAAAACTTGTTCAAAACTTCAAATACAGAATTAGTTACGAAATACAGGGGACATCTTATATCTATCATGTATCATGGCTTTACAACTCATAACGCATTTGCAAGGAAATTGAAGGGCTGAGGGAAACTGTTTGAATATAGGCATACCGCAAGTTGACCATATAATAGTTCCAATGTTAGGTAATTGTACAGAGTCCCTAGTTAATTCCTGAATCATTCTTGGGACTAATTGAAAATCAAAGAAAAGTATTAATAGTGGAATCTTGTTCAAATAAATTGTTAATTATCATTTGTTTTACTATTACCATGTTATGTGGATTGATGTTGGAAACCGACTTGAGGAGTGTGCTCGATTTGGCAACTTTCGAACTGGCAGTGTTGTTCCCTTTAGACGATAAGCCACATATTATATTAGAAAGCACAATTAACAGTCCTACTGCAATAGAAATGCATGGAAGGCAACAAATATTAGGATACAAAATAAAATTTTCTGTTATTGCAGGTAATGCTCCTCTGGATTGCCTCGTTCTGGTTGGTTGGATCTTGGATAGTTCCATTCCTAGCTCATGCCACAGGTTACAGAAAGGAGTCTCTTTCATACAGAGGGCAAGCCTTGTACAGCCTTTTGACGGATGTGGCTGAAGGTCTTGCTGGGTGTGTCATTCTCCATCGCTGCCTTGCACGGTTCCGTCCCCTTCCATCTGGCTGGTTCAGGTTTAGTTTCAAAGGGAAATGGCAGTTTGATGTCGGCTTGGGCTACCTCTTGTTTCCTCTGGTCAACCGGCTCTCACAGGTCAACCTAAATCTGTTGCCCATTCTTCCCTCTACACCTGTGACTGTCTCAAATGTAGAGCAATCAATTGTTGCACGGGATCCAGTGGCAATGGCCCTTTATGCAATAGTGGTTTCAGTTTGTGCTCCTGTTTGGGAGGAGATTGTATTTCGGGGGTTTCTTCTGCCTTCCTTGACCAGGTATATGCCTGTATGGTGCTCAATTTTAGTGAGTTCAGTAGCTTTTGCCTTGGCACATTTCAACATGCAAAAGATGCTGCCACTTGTATTTCTTGGAGTTGTGATGGGTGCTGTTTTTGCACGATCGAGGAACCTATTGCCACCAATACTGTTGCATAGTCTTTGGAATGCCTTTGTATTCCTAGATCTTATGAAGTAAATTCTTATTATTTATTACATGTTTTTAATCCGGTCTCAGTCAGCCATTCTTTTCCCAATTCACATAATTGTTAGTGCTAGTTTGTAGGATTTTCCCAAGGTATATCCAATCTTATATTTCTTGTATGGTTTGTGCTGCTTGAGAATTGCCTAACCTAAATCATTGTTGTTGACAAATTCCGGCTGTAGCCTCTCTCTTTGTGTTATTGCCGTCTAATAACAGGTCTCATGTTTCTGGTTATCTCTTAATCCTTGGCTTTACCACTCATTAATAGGTGGCTTCAACAGTCGTGATTACTATTAAGCATGCACTGATGAGTGTTGCCTAAGTGACGTTGACAACTTTAGCGTGCTTCCTAGTACTTGGGAGTGTGTCGGTGGTTCTTCAGATGGTGGTAGGTGGTGTCAGCCAGAGAATGCCTTGTGGTAATTCCTTCTCGGGGACTGTGTATGCGTCTACTGGTGGCTTACCTTGACGACCACCGTCTGATGTAAACTTTTGGTTTGAGGCCAATTGGCGAGGTACGCAAGAAGTTATGGACCATATCCATCACATACCAATGTCCAAGTTCAGATCCGAGTCCAAGGCATCTTTCGGCAAAACCTCAATGTTTACTAGTAAATTAAATTGTTTCCTATACACTTGCTAGAAACTGTTTGATATGGGAGAATTTAAGCAACAGGTAAAAGGATTGTAATGTAGCTTTAGCTTGTGGAATTGGACCCAACACATTACCAACTGGGGCTAGATGCACTGTCATTGAGCAGTGATTCACTTCACATTAAAGTCCAGATCCCCTGAGCTTAAACGGTCTAATCGAGACACAAATGATGAATTTTGTCCATAATTCAGCCCCCACACTAACGCATCTAACAACGTCTTTCGTGGGCTGAAGTAATCAAATCTTGATTACTCGATTCTCACTATGTGTTTGTTTTCGGGGTGACAATCCAAATTCTTCGACTAAGATTAAGTACCAAGACCAATTCTACCACAACTACAAGGTTGGGTAGTGGAATGTATGTAAGTCACCTTCATTTAATTACAGAAAACCAAGTAATCCTGGTTAGGAAAGGGACTTTAATTACTGTAAGGTTAATAATGGTGGCTTTCATGTGCCCTTCTACACAACTACTTTTAGGAATTGATGTGATATTTGTTTTAGAGCTCTATTGTATTCCCTAAAGTAAGTGAGTTGTTAAGGTTTTTGTCGCCTCTCTTTTGACCTACTTGAATGGACCCTTTTTTTGGTTCTCCCTTTGCACAGCGCCACCAACGAACAATAGTGCCAGTCGGCAAACCCCANAATAATGGTGGCTTTCATGTGCCCTTCTACACAACTACTTTTAGGAATTGATGTGATTTTTTATTTGTTTTAGAGCTCTATTGTATTCCCTAAAGTAAGTGAGTTGGTAAGGTTTTTGTCGCCTCTCTTTTGACCTACTTGAATGGACCACCCTTTTTTTGGTTCTCCCTTTGCACAGCGCCACCAACGAACAATAGTGCCAGTCGGCAAACCCCTGCTGGCTTTGGACCAAACATACCTGGTTCGGTTTAGTAGCTAAAATAAAGCTAAACAGCTAACAAGGCTAAACCACCTTGGTGGCTATGGGGTTTTCTTTTTTGTGGCAGCGGTGGTGGTGGTGGTGGTGGTGGCAGCAGGGTAACAAGTGAAGTGACCTAATTGAACACAAACGGTATAAGAGCATCTCCAACAATACTATCTAAAATAGTTACTCAAAATATATTTAAATATTGTATTATCTACTTTAACTAATCACTTTTTCAAATTCACTCCAACAACGTTATATATTTTAGCTAACCATGTCAACTAATTTTACCTAACTTTCAATAATAAAATTCAAAAAATAACAATTCAAGTATACATTGNACCTTGGTGGCTATGGGGTTTTCTTTTTTGTGGCAGCGGTGGTGGTGGTGGTGGTGGCAGCAGGGTAACAAGGCTAAACCACCTTTGTGGCTATGGGGTTTTCTTTTTGGTGGCAGCGGTGGTGGTGCTCACAACGATGGAGTTCAACATAAATACTTAAATAAGTTCAATTCGTTGAAATGTGAATTAACTCACATAATTAATAGAAGTGACATTATTCAACTTTACAAAAATAAATAAAATATCCAATCTGTTTACTTGCGGATGAGTTGGACAAGTTTACTGGTAATAGATTAAAATTGCCATCCATACACAAAATCAATGAAGGGGTTTTTGTACTTGGGAAGTCTAAAAAGTTATTTCTATTTGAATACCTTGTTATGCGTTTTCTCTTTGACGCTGCTGTCTACCATTGTGTTTGCATTCTTCTCCTCACCATTTAGTAGCCCATCCATCGCCCATTTTGTGCCAGGAAACTCAAAACTCAAATGTGTCAAGTAAAAAATAGAACAATCAATTCTAAAACTTAAGAACCGTAAACATATTGAAAACGCGTGAAGTGACCGAATTGAACACAAACGGTACAAGAATATCTCCAACAATACTATCTAAAATAGTTACTTAAAATATATTTAAATATTATATTATCTATTTTAGCTAATCACTTTTTCAAATTACTCCAACAACGCTATATATTTTAGCTAACCACGTCAACTAACTTTACTTAACTTTCAATAATAAAATTCAAAAAATAACAATTCAACTATACATTANTTAAATATTGTATTATCTACTTTAACTAATCACTTTTTCAAATTCACTCCAACAACGTTATATATTTTAGCTAACCATGTCAACTAATTTTACCTAACTTTCAATAATAAAATTCAAAAAATAACAATTCAAGTATACATTGTACAAATTTAATCAATTATAGGCTACAAGAGATAACTCACCACACAAAAATTATTACTCCCAAACTAAATTTTCTCAAATTAAATCACAAAATTCAAAACAAAATCACCTCAAAACTTTCGAGTTTGATCGAAAACTTCTAAAGACTTCAAGTTTGATCAAATTAGATGTCATCGTCTCTCCATTGATCGCCTCATCCAAACACTAGACTAACAACTTCTGAAGTAGTTAGGGAGAAGTTGCTAGCTAGATGTAGATAGTGAAAATGATGAAAAACAAATAGGAGAATAGCTAGTTTATTGGAGCCACATTTTAAAGAGAAACTATTTAAAATAGCTAAAAAAAAAAAAAATTAGCNAAAGACTTCAAGTTTGATCAAATTAGATGTCATCGTCTCTCCATTGATCGCCTCATCTAAACACTAGACCAACAACTTCTGAAGTAGTTAGGGAGAAGTGGCTAGCTAGATGTAGATAGTGAAAATGAGGTTATGAAAAACAAATAGGAGAATAGCTAGTTGATTGGAGCCACATTTTAAAGAGAAACTATTTAAAATAACTAAAAAAAAAAAAATTAGGTAATCTTTTGGAGTTATTCTAACAAGTAATAATGCTCTTCTCCCTGCCTTCAGTAGGATATGTTGACTTTTACTCTATTCCTTCTTTGATCCGAATCCTCGATCAATTTGACCAAACAAATCTACCTCTATCCTAATCCCGTGTATGTCCCCGTGTTGAAGCTACCTCTATCTCTGTCCGACATGATTGTTATTTCTGAGAGTTGTGTTCTGCTTACTGCTTAGAGTTACAAGTGGTGGCTTTTTTGAGAAATAACGCGGTACTGTAAAAGTGGTGGCTTTGAAATGCCTGAAATTTAGTGGATTCATACATGAATGACATAAACAGCGACAATTTTTGTTGACTGTTGGTGGAGGATCTGACATCTGTCACTTCCTCAAAGATTCACACCCCCCTGCAAATGGAAAGTATGCACACCAAGTCAAAAAACATAAAAGGAAATTTGTTTTTTGTGATAGAATAAATGAACTTAAACTTGTACAATTTGAAGCCGAATGCTATTACTATCAATACAAGTGAGCGAAAGTTGATAAGCACATATGCTTTTGTGGTGTGACGAGGGACGAAACTTAAACTTGTACATTTTGCATCTGAGTCTTGTTACAAATCAAATTTAAAACTTCGTGCACACTAGATTGTCTTTTTCATCCTTTAATTTTATGCCTTTTTTAGTAGCTCATTATAATAACTACATTTTTTTTTCAAGAAAAAAAAACTTTATATAATGATGTTGTGGACTTATATTTAAGCTTTTTAGTGCATAATGAACTAATTTGAGTAAGAAGCCACTTCTGGTTCAGGACCCTTTTGTGCCATTTTTTAATACGGGTATTTCGGATTTTGCACCCTAAAAAAATGTTAAGTTGTTCAATTTGTAAATTTAAAAAATTAAATTTTTTATATTGCACCCTCAATGTATTTATAGTGTTGCAATATGATTCTTCTGTTAGTTTTTGCTATTTTTTTCGTCAAAAAATAATTCATTGACAATGGCGAAAAAATTAATAGAAAGGTCACATTACAACACTTTTGATATATTAAGGGTGTAATATAAAAAAATTAATTTTAAAGTAAAAATTTTAAAATCTTCAAAGGTACAAAATGTAATTCACCCTTTTCTATTTATCAACTTGTGTGCGTGTACGTGTAACCCACAAATCATATTGTTGCAGAAGCATTGAAAAGAAACTAAGAAAGCATGTAATGCTGATCTGGAAAAGGGCCCAGTGACTAGGAAGATGCCCAGAGGTGGTATCCCACACTCATTTCATTAACCAAAACCCTATAAAATATGATTAAATCGTAACTTTCCCGATTCTTCTATACATTACTAAAGTTGATACTACAGTGATCTTATTATGTTCACTAGAGTGTCAATCATGTCGGATTAAACGATTACGTGTCGGATTAAACAGGTGACGGATGAAAAACGTATAAATTCATATACAACATGTTTAATAAACAGATAAAAATCTCAACAAGAACACGACCTGTTTAATTTTAAAAAAATTATATCAACAAATTTAATATTCCATTTTTTTTACTACTAATTACAATTACCTCAAAAAATAGAAATTTTAAATCAAATCTCATAAAAATAAGACTTGAAGGTTTTAAAAAAAAAAAGCAAGAGGCTATTGCCTTTTACAGGCAACTCACCCTCCCCATCTCCTCTCATTTTTTAATGTGGGACAAAAATAAAAGACATTAATTTGCCTGTCTTTCAAGTGCCCTACAACTTCTCTCATTTGTCTTTAAAAAATAAGACTTGAAAGCTTTAAAAATAAAAACAAGATTTCATTGTTTTTTATAGGCAACTCAACCCTCTCTATTTCCCCTCATTTTTCAATGTGGGACAAAAACAAAAGACATTTATGTGTCTTTGCTTTTGAAGTGCTCTCCAACTCTTCTCCTTTGTCTTTGAACCACTACTTTATTTTTTTTTTTTATTAATTTATTTACTTCTTTTTTCTTGTTAATTTTTTAAAATAATTATTAATTTATTATTATATTAATTTTATTTAAACGGGTAAACATGTGATAAACAGTTTGACAAGTCTCACCCGAACACGACCCGTTTATTAAACATGTTTAACGTGTCAACCCGTTTATCACCCAAACACGTTTAATTCGTATCGATTTATTGTATCGTGTCGAATTTTGACAACCCTAATGTCCACTTATGTGATTGCTTGATACGTGCTCTCAATTCTCACGTAGATATTTACTTTGGAACTCTTTTCTTCTTTCTTCTTTTTCATAAACCAGTCTTTGAAAGCCTTGAAGCCACAACTTTATGGTTATTGCTTTTAAAATGAACCCATCAAAAAATATCAATATTCCACGAGGTTAACTTTAAAGTAATTTAAGAGGTAATTTAGACGAATTATAAATTCAAATGTCTTGAATTTAAATTTTGACAATTTTTTAGTGTCAAACCATTAGAGATTTATCTTTCATGAATACTCTTGTCCCGATGTGGATAATCTACTTTTGACTAAAAAAGAGAAAAAATTAATTAAAATACAAATAAATTAGTCTAAATACGCCTCAATCCCAAACAGTTACTTAGCCAACCAGAACTTAAAAGAGGCACGCAACGAGAATCCAATGGAAGAATGCTTTTTCTAGTGGTTGGGTTGTCAGCAAACAGAAGTTTCATCTTTGCTCATGTTTCCTATAGCACCACTTTGTGAACCTAAGCTTTGACTTTTCTGAGGCTCGTGGCTGTCCAAAATCTTGCTGTTCTTGGTTCCAAGTTGTCTCTATAAATGGTAGAGGTAGAGGTAGAGGGACCGAGGGAGAGACCAGACACAAACCAAAACCAGAGTAAAGTCATATTCTCTTTTTTTCTCTCTCAAAATCCTATCGACCTACGTTTCCTTCAGAGACACGCAAATTTCGTTGTTGTGTCTAAAAATCGAAGAAAAACTCTTCTTCTGTCTCTTCTCCAACCTCGTCTCCATCTCTTCAACGATTCTCTTTGCTCCTCTGTGCAAATCACCTGTTTTAACCGACTCGAAGAGAACATAATCTAGGGGTTGTTCAAGAAAATTTGAGATTCAGTATTTTTAAATGAGGTTTTTTATGTTTAGTATTAATATTTTCAAAAACAGTATTTTTAAAGGTGATATTTTTAAACGAGATCATCTATTTCGTTATCTATTTGTTCATTTTCAAAATTTTCATCTAAATTTTTTGTTATATTATTTTTGTTACTAATAACAAATTTGTCAAGAGATCTTTTTTAAGATTATATTAGTTGGTCAATTTTTTTATTTTTTTTTTAAATTTTTCATATCTACTTGGTTGTCTTCCAGGTGTCATATATTAATATATTATAGTTATATAACAACTAAACAAATACATAAACACATATAAATGTAAATAAACACAATATATAGTATAGTTAAACTATATAACATAACCTTGAATTTAAGACAAATTTTTTTTTCCATAAAGTAAAAAGAAATCAAACACAAAAAAAACTAAAATTATGAATGATCTCAATGTTTGAACCATGTACCATTGCAATGGAGTCGACGATGAATGAATTAGAGATCATCTCAATCACTCAGAAGTTAAAATGAAAACTTGACTATGGCTTTACACTGTGATAGGATTAACACTGTGAGAGGATTATTGTGAAAGCACCGAGAGAGAAAGACAGAGAAAGAAAAAGGAAGATGTCTTGGTTTATCGAGAGAAGAGTTGGGCGGTTTGGGGGCCAATTGGCTTTTGTTTAAATCGAGAGAAAGAGAGAGAAAAATGGCTATTATTGTAATGATTTGATCTTTAAATTTTATGTGACTTTTGAGTTTAATTTTTTTTTTGAATATTTAATATTTGAATTAGAATATGGGCCTAAATGAATTTTTTTTTGGTGAAAATTAGAAGTGAGTCTCCCTAGATGTATTTATTTGGAGATAAGTCCTGCAAAAGAACTTATAAGAAATTAAATATATGTTTAAAATTATATGTAATGACTTAAGTCCATTTTTTTTATCTCAAAAATACCTTTCTTTGAAAGGAAGTTAATTTTTTCTCTCTCATATCTATCTATATTCATATATAAGTTAAGAGTTTGACTAACATTAAATTTTTCCTCTTTTTAATCTATATATATATATATATATAGTAACATTAAAAAAAATAATATTAGTAACTTTTTTTTACTATATTAATATTCATGTTACTACTTTTGTTGAGTATGTTACTGTTCATGTACTATTATTTTTTAACTTGTTACTATTATTGTTGACTATTTTACTACTATTATTTTCTTAAATATTAATATTCAATGTTACTATTTTTTTTAATATTATTATTTTTTATATTTGAATGGTACTATTTTTTGCGTTTGAATTTGAGAGAAATAATTATTGTTAAATATGTTACAATTTTTGTTAAGCATGTTACTATTTTTGTTGAACATGTTAATATTTTTGTTGAACATGTTATTGTTGTTATTTTTTAAAAATATTAATATTGAATGTTTCAATTTTTTTTATGTTTAAATGTTACTATTTTTTTGTATTTAAATATATTATTTTTTGTGTCCAAATGATAATTTTTTTTTTGTATTTGAATGTTACTATTTTTTATTTTTAATGTTACTATATATACATATAACCTATATATATAGATAGATAAGAGAGAGGAAAAATTTTAATGTTAGTGAAACTCTTAACCTATATATAGATAGATATGAGAGAGAAAAAAATTTTAATGTTAATTAAACTCTTAAGATTTAAGAGTTTTTAATTGTTAGTTTTATTTTATTTCTAAAAGAAAGAGATATTATGGTAAAATTGACAAAAAACGGACTTCATAATAAATAAATTTTCTTGACGAACTTAAGTCAAAACAAGTCCATATAAAGGGACCAGCCTCCAAATTTTTTTTTTTTTGAAGATAGGTCCTAAATGATCGATACAGCTTATATTTTTATATGACTTTTTTTACATGCAAATTGGTGCCTGAAACGTAAACTTTTTCAGATATCTTGTTGGGCCGGCCCTGACATAATCAAAGCTCAGATGGAACAGAAGCACATTTGGTTGTCGGCATTGAGTGTAGGGGTAGGGGTTGGGCTTGGATTGGCCTCTGGACAGACTGTGAGCAAATGGACTGGTGGTTATCGTTGTATGGCTGGTGGCATTACGGCGGAGATGATTGAACATGAGCTTTTACGGATAATGGTTGATGGCAATGTTATCAGAAACGGATCGGTCATCGAACTGGCAAGGGGACCGGGTTATTGGTTCACTGGTTCAACCGTTGGGTCAACTGGTCGAACCGGTCATATAATAAAAAAAAAAAAAATTTATAATAATTATAAAATTTAATAATTTAGCTAAAAAATATATAATATGTATAAAATACATAAAATTTGCCATAAAATTAATGAAATTAAGTAACAAAGTGGGGGTTATTGTATTTTAAAATAAAGTAAAGAGGTTCAAGTAAATTATAAAGAAAAAGAAGGGGTGTCATTTATAATTTTTTCAAGAATAAGGTTAAAAAAAATCAACTATTTAGGGCAAAAAAATTTATTTATGTAATTTAATTTTTAAAAATCGATTTTTGTTAAAAACCGGTTGGTTTTCCAATTTTTGTTAAAAATCGGCCGATTTTTTGGTTTTTAGTCGGTTCGCTTCCTTAAAACGGTTGAACTAAAGAATCGGACCGGTTAGGGTCCCGGTTCAAGGTTAAACCGGTCCGACCGGCCGGTCCGGTCCGGTTAGGATAAAAGTGGTTGATGGGAAACAAAGCAAGGTCACCTTTGATGAGTTTCCTTATTACCTCAGGTAACAGGGAGTCATATTGTTGTCAGTTCTTGCTTTGCTTTGCTTTTCTAACTTTGAGAAAGCAAATGGTGGTACATCGTTGCCAATCTGAATTTTGAGCCAAGTCCTTAAACTTTGTTTCAGAAGTGCATTCCTATTGTGACCCTACTTAAATAGCTTAATTATGTTGTATGTAACGTGCATCTTTTAATTTTTTTGGTTTGTCTATCTGCCACTTCATGTCTTCGTCTGAATTTGAATAGTAGAATAATAATTTTCTGCCCTTGATGAATGACAAGAGCATCGGTCTGGTACTCACGGATTAGCTACAAGTTATTTCTACAAATTTAGATCCTCAACTTTATGAAAACTGCCATGGTTGTCAACTTCTTCTTTCTGTCCAGTTTAGCAGGAAAATTTTGAATTCTGATTTTTATGAGATTCCACATTGTTGTGACCAATGTCGTTCGTGCTTTGAGTTCCGAACTTAATAGAATTGATGTCCTCTGAGATTTCTGTTTAAAAAATTGCTCTAGAAATTATGTGATGATAAAAACTTAATTTTTCTCTACAAATTGTCCTATTCATGAGTTCTTAAAGCTTTTGGTTCAGGAGTGCATGATAAAACTCATGCTATGCATTATTGTTAGCATACAGTTAGCAATTCGACAATTGAGACATTCCGGGATATACATAACCGTATCAGCTGTCTAAAGTTGCTATGCAATGCTTACCATCTCCCTAGTTTTCTCATCTTAGAAGTTTGTTTTCTACAAGGAATCAAACTTTTTGCAAATGATGTTCTGTTTTCATGTTATATTCATGTTAGTACCCTTGTTATCTTGATGGAAATGACAGCGAGTGGACATGGGTGTTATTGACAAGTGCAGCATATGTTCATCTAAAACACTTGGATGTTTCTAAGCATAGCCGAAATCTTTCACCGGCAAGTAGGACTATATTGCTCTCAGGGCCTGCTGGTATGTTCTCTGGTCCTGCATCAATATAAGTATGCTTGTAACTTGTTGTTACTGCCTAGTTTGGTTTCATCTTTGTTCTAATGTCTTCTGTAGAACTTTACAAGCAAATGCTTGCCAAGTCTCTAGCGCATTACTTTGAAGCAAAGTTGCTACTATTAGATATCACCGATTTTTCTCCAAAGGTGAGTATGTACAACGTCAATCTTCTCTAATACAATGTTTATCATATCATCATACTGATTTCTTATTGGTCAATTAATCGCAGATGCAAAGCATGTATGGTGTTGCTCGAAAAGAAGCCATAAGTAATGTTCTATTTACCAAAAGTAATTGAGCAAGTTTCATGTTTATCGCGACCTCAATAAAAAAAGTGTCTTTCAACTGGTGAATGCCTGTACGTTTATTACGTATGGAGGATGAAACTCAGCACAGATAATATAAATGAATGCTGTGTTTTGTCACAAAAACCTTATCCCTCAAACATAGACCATGTTTGTTTTTGTTTCTCATGAGAAGGAAAAGTTTTTGATTTTTACTTAAATGGAAATGTTTCCTGACTTAGTTTCTACCTTTTGTAGCCGTTCAAGAGGTCCATCTCTGAGGTGACATTGGATTGGCTGTCCAGTTTACTTGATTCCTTCTCAATCCTTCCACCAAGGGAGGACAATGGAGGTATAGAAAGAAAGTACAGATTACTTATTAGCCTTTCTATGTGAAGTGTCATGAATTTGATGCTTGCACATTTTATCATGTTGTGGAAGGCCTTTATTTTATGTTTTTTGAGCAAAACTGCTTCTTTGGTGTATATGTATTCTCTCAATTATGATTTTGTTAATGCTTTTTGCAGTCAGTCGGTGGAAGAACAGTTAGTAGGTGTGGTGTTGATGATCCTCTAAAAAAAAATTATGAGAAGTCGTCCTTGTAGTTGGCAACTTGGCATAATCAATTTTTCTGTTACTTGGTTTTTGTCATGACTGTTCCATCCTCAAGAAAAAAGCAGCAATTGACTTATTTCCTTTAAGTTGGACACGTAGGCATATGTACATTCATCAGCACCATCATTGTGAAAGTGGAGGTTCTTTGGAACCAAAAGAAACCTGAACCCTTGAAAAGCTTGGATCGGCATGTAAACTCTGAAATCATATGTTTATATCTGTATATTATGCTTGAGAGAGAGAGAGAGAGAGAGAGAGAGAGAGAGAGAGTTGGTAGTTTCTGTTAGGCTACTCTATAAGCCATATGCCTCGAGTTTGCCATGTAAAATTATGTTGTGTGGAGTAAATTCTAAATGCTCAAAGTTGGGGATTTGGTTAGCACTTGGACAGTGTCTTCATTCAATAGCATGTTGTACATATCTCTTTTCCTTTGGGAGTAATTTGGATGCAATACTTTGCATTGAGAAAAAAGAAATGATTTGTTTACCTAATTCACCAAACTTTCTTTATCATGATTTGACCCACACCTAAGCCGTGAGATCGAGCACCAGCTCATAACAACGTACCAAAGAGAAAAACGCAAGAAATTTATATGCTCAAAATTTCGACTATAAATTAAATAGTGAGGATGAAAAAAAAGTATAAGCTACCTCGTTCGTACTCTCATATAAATGATTTGTGTATCTAATTTAATGATTGTATTTGAAAATATGATAAATCATAATCATTAAATTGATAGTGAATTTTAATTAATACTAGGATCTACTAATAATCTAATAAATAATAATAATAATATCACTAAATAAGGTTAATAAAGCACCGCAATTGAGAAATTAAGTAAAAATAGACACGGGATTGGAATCATTAGTATAAGCGGGTTAGACTCTTTTTTTAATTATCAAATAATTAGAGGATGTTTTAATTATCGATAAATTTTATTTGTTTTATAAACTAAATTAAGATTAAATAGACACCGGTCCCAGAGTCGAATCATTGGTGCTAGGTTTGTTTTGCAGTTCTCAAGGCAACACGAATACGACGACGTTCGAGTGCGGTGAAGCACCGTCCTTTCTTCTCTCTCTGTAACGAATCTATCGAGTATGGTGTCACTTATGTCATGTTCTAGGGTTTGGCCCTAATTAACGTTAATTTCAAACAAACTCCCCAAAATGGAAGGGTTAATAGAGAGATACCAAAAGCTAGGTTTAAGAGAATCCTTGTCTCGAACTTATCAATACCCAATTGCCTGCAAAGAACTCAGCTTCATTCTCAGAGGCGCTTACTCCAAACTCCCCAAAAATCTCCAGGCTCTGATCTTCCAGGATACTCTCACTGCCTTTCGCCTCCTTCCCGAGTAAATTTCTTCCCAATTCTAGTTAAATTCTCCTATCAATGATCGATTTTATTCAATTTATGCTGATTATTTGTGTAACAAGTGATTTAGAAATTTATATTATAGTAGGTTTATTTGGATTTTGTTTTGCTTTAGCATGCAGACACAAACAGCCATTTCAGCGGCTAATCTCCTCCATCAAAGCGTAGAGGCCGCATTGCCTAAACAAAAGAGGGTTATGGCAGTGACAGAGTTCAAACATGCTGTGGTTTCTCATAAGAGGCGGAGCAAAGCGCGACAGGAGGAAGAAGGTGTTTTGATTTTTATTGTTTTAGAAAAAAATTACTATCAGTTAATTTTATACTGTAACTATCTCTTTACGTATGTGCCTTGCAACCACAGTATGCAGTTCTATTGAAAAAAAAAAATTAGTTTTGCGTATCTTGCAAACTAGAATTCTGTTTTTCGAGTTAGAGTTCTGCATTTTTTTTAGGAATCATAGTAAATTATGAGTAAAATCCCCTTCAATATATGGTGGATCATCTATGATTGAGTGAAATTAGGAGAAATTGTATTAGCGGGCATCTCAATTCAATTTTGTTATTTAATATGCAAATACATACATATGTGTGTGTGTGTGCACTTTTTTCTTTCCTAATATTTTTTTTATGATTCAGATTCGGCTCAACTTCCTCAGGATGTTCTTGTGCTCATCTTCAGTTTCTTAGATTTGCGATCTTTAGCTTCTGCTGCAGTAGTTTGCCGGTAACTTACCAAGTTGTGCTTTTGATATTTTGCTATCTTCACGAGTTTGAGCTTGTCGTGTTTAATGAGCTCTAGCCTATAATTAGAGCATGTGACCCATAATGTCAACAGATTAAATGTCTAAATCAACATCCTCCCGATGGTATCAGATATATGTTCTGAGTAGAGAAGTTTTGATTACATCCATACGACTGTGTGTTTGTGTTTTATGTTGTTGTGGGGCTTCTCCCAGTGTATTTAAAAACACTTTTGCATGTTTAATTGATGTGTAGGTCTTGGAACATGGCATCAAGTGATAACTACCTGTGGCAATTGCAATATAATTATTTCTTTAGTGATTCTGATAATACTTTGAAGCTTAAGGTGCCTACAAGTGGACGAATGCTTCAGAATACGGAGTTTAAACATTTGGAAGTGGACGATATTGAGAGGGGTAAAATTGGCTGGAGAGATGCCTTTAAAAGTGCATATAAAGGTATGTGTTGGAATGGATGTAGAAAAATAAGTTTCAGTGTGGAGATTGTTAATTAAAACGCATATGACTCACAGTGGAAGTGAACTCATTTTAGTGAATTCATCTGGATAGCCTAATATGCTTTTACCTTCCAGTTTGATCCCTGAAAAAACTACATCAGCTGAAACAACAGGTTCTGCATGTGTGAGCATGACTCATAAATAACAATGTTTTAATTTGGTTCGTGGAATGCCTAGCACCATAAGCAGCCATGGTGCTTGTGATGCACTACTGCAGATTCTCTCTCTCTCTCTCTCTCTCTCTCTCACACACACACACACACGGGTGGGGGAGAGAAACATGCACACTCCCCCCACCTCATTCATGCATTGGCAGGAATACATGGTTTCTTCCAACTAACCTTGCCAGGCATTTTGTTTCTTTTACTCCTTGTTAACAACATTTTTGTTAGATTTCAGGCGTGTCATCCAAGAAATTTACATATAGGGGTTACTGCAGGCGCTGTGATGCGATAGTGTGGCTCACTAACATAAGATATTCCAATGGACACTGCAGACCAAATTGTGAAAACCGCCAAATCAAGCCTCTATCAAATCAGCAGGTAACTTTATGTGAATAATTTCAGTCCTGTTTAGGCTGTGAACATTGCAGAATTTTCATTACATATTAGATACCCACTGTTTCACTGAAATTATCTGTCTTGCTCTTGCCAGATTGTTGACTACATAGTGGATGATCTATTGACCGTATCTTCATCTGATAGTGACAGTGATTCGGATGAAGTGTCCACCTCCAAGCTGTGGGCCTACCCCAGGCGAATTAGCAAGCAGTGATAGTGATTCAAATGAAGGGCTCTCCTAAAACTGTTACCAGCACATTCACATCTGTTTTGTGAGAAAGTAAATGTGGTAAAGTTTTTTGTAGTGTAAGAATATATCTTGTATTATCATGCCATAATGTAGGAGTTGAGGAGGCTGAAAAACTGATACATTTTTCTACTAGTGATGTGTCCTTGCATCATTCCTTGTTTTTGTTTCTGGGAAGGAGGCGGCTGGTGTATTGGCTAGGGAAATTTGTGACTTCCATTGTCAATAGAAGATATGCTGTAGCCTATGCCTCTTCTAGAAACTTCTTATGTACAAAATTATATAAATTGATAATGGTTCTGTAAACAAAGAATTCTCTTGATTAAACTGCGTCAAAGTTTTATTCTTTTTTGGTACTCTCCCAGTATATTTGTTCGTCTATTCCACTAAGGGTAGAGGAAAGTCAAAATTGACATACATCATGGTGAAATAGGACTTGGGAAGCTAACATGAATAGTTGGATGATGTTTTGTTGAATTGAGTTGAGGTACACTCTACTCATTAGCAAGCAGGTGTGAAAACAAGTTTTCTAACTCTTTTTTCTTCTTTAAATCTTGGAACATTTCAGTTTGGGTTCTATAAATGTCTTCGGACTCTACAATGGGGCACCTTGAGAGACCCTGTTGGTTTGTATATTGATCATTGGATTTCCATTAGGGGTTTCACTATAGGAGCCTGGCAATCACTCTTAATGCTTTCCCTATCTAAGTAGTGGACACATACCTCTCTTTTTAACTATTGCCTTTGATGTGCTTAGTGTGTTTTTGACCTAGTCAGCCCCAACCCGGGTAAAAGAGAAGGGTAGCCTTAAGTTGTCAAATCTATGTGATCTCTAACTAATGTTCGGTAAGAAGAAGTAAACACTGGTGGAGAGGAAGGATTCAGATCTCCTCTAACATTCTTTTTCTTTAATTTTTTTCTTAGTGGATCATCCACCATTAATGAGTGAGGGACCAATTTCTATATGTCCAAAATTAGTCATATTTCAAAAAAAAAAAAATTGCAGAGAAAATTATTTGTGCAAGATAGGATGACGTATTGTTTCCAACTTTAGGAGAAGTGTATAGTACTCATAAAAAAATTTGGTACTGTATCACAATTATGAATTGGGGGTTTTTTTTATAATTTTTGAGGGTCATTTACAAATATTATATTAAAACCCACCAAACTTATAAAATATAGTTAGAGATACGAAATCTAAACTTTTTTTCAGAGAGTGTAATCTTCTCCCCAATATTAGAAGGAGATTGGTTGGAAGATGAAAGATCAGTATTGCACTTATGTGGGCTTGGATTGAATGTTAATGACTTGCAAGTCTTTGAATTTTGGGCCTATTTTTGGGCGTAGTGGACTATATGGATGTCCATGAATAAATAGCTAGTCTAAGTAACTATGAAAGTAGACCAAAATGTAGAATCCAACTTGTAACATGAAGACCCCACCATACACAAAAAATCTTTTGAGGGATCATTGGACCAACCAAGCCTTCACTCTCTCTCTCTCTCTCATCAGGATCCTCCCCAACTAACAACCAAAACCATGCAAAAAGTACATAAAGTCATTGTAGGCTCTCAAGTGAAAAAGGAATTTTAGGAGGGTAACTGTTTGGATCCACGAGCAATAGTAGGATATTAAAGGAATTCTCGATGGGGACTACTTTGATCCACCTGAGATGACACACCCACCACCACCAGAGAAGAATGGCAAGGATGGACCCAAACCACTCCACTCAACCACCCCTCCACGACTTTTGTTGTCGAAAGAAATCCAGTTGTCTAACCAGACACAAAAACAATGATGAGGTTTGAGGAGGTTATCGAGATCTCTAGTTCATTTATCTGTTGCACGTCACCCCATTAGAGGAAATTATTCCACTATATTAAAAAAGAAAAACTCACTCTAAATTACTATGATGCATTTAAAAGTCATAAAGACTAACTCACGATCTACAAAATTTAATGCAATTTTGGATGGTGGTAAGCCTGTCAATTAATTGGATCATGATCTGAATCTAATTAATTGAATATGAATTAATATTTTTTTTCCTGATAATCAGAAGTCAAATCCTGAATCCAATATATCATATTTCACGGATTTAAATTTGAATATATATATATATATATATATATATATATATATATATATATATATATATCCGATCAAGCATGGGCCTCGGTTGGTCGCATGCGTCAGGTAGATGATCGTGAGAAATTAAGTGATTATTTAAAGAGAGAATGTTAAAATTTAAGTATAATTTGTTAAAATTTAGTTAATTAAGTTATTCGGATTGAATCGAATAAAATTTTTAGATTGCTAACGAATTTGAATGTAGACCGCATACATAAAAACTGTCAAATTATTGGATTAGACTTTTAAAATCGGATTCAAATTCAAATCAGTCAAAATTTGATTTAAATTTAATCTGTTGATATGCCAAGTTCAGGTTGTTGGAGAAGGAAGGGGTGGGGGGTTTGGTGGTTTTACTTTTCTCTTTTCCCTTGAGCCAAAAAGCAACTTAAAATTGTCTAATTGAGACTAGTAAATTGTCGTGTGTGTATATATATATATAAAAAGGTAATAGATTATGGTCATGAAATACATGGTGATATTAAGCTACTTTATGGTAGGGTTCCCTTTAGTTGGGCATGTCTTCAGCTTGTGTCCTGCCGACTCTTCCACATCATTAAAAAAACAAAAAAGAGACTCACAAACTTTAAGGTTTTAACGTTTTATGAATGTTTTGTGATGATGAGATCTTGTTAGGGGTAGTGGATAAGCTTATGTCTTCTATAATTAATTAATATGTTTAGTTCTTCGTTTTGTATATTTTAATCCTACTAACAATGGGTGGGCTGCACCAACCTAGAACTATAATAGGGAATTGGGCATGTCCCTCAACCCAATGGCACCAATGAGTAGTAAATTCGATTCTTTTTACTAATATACCTTAAAGTTTACAATAGCGAAAGTTTTGTATATTGAATATGCTTTTTTGCATTGAATTTTCTTGATAACAAATTTATTTTTTATTAATCCAAGTGAGACTTATGTATAATATTGTGAATTTATGGATACACGATGAGCATTTTGACCCTGCGGTAAGATTCTGGGCTATATAGATCAAGTACAGATATAACATTTGACATTATTTATACCGACTTAAGGTTTTTTATCGAATTTTGTCCACTTAATTAGTGTCGCTGGCTAAGAATGTATTAAAAATAATCTAAATCTACTAGTGTTGACACTAAATTTAAAAATTTGAGCGACTAATGATCAATCTCAAAAGTTTACATCAAAAAAGAAAGAATCTTATTTTGCACCCTAAAAAATTTAAGTTTTTTAGTTACACCTTAAAGATGAAATTTCTCATATTGTACTCTTAATATATAAAAAATAATCTAATGTGATCCTTTCATTGTTGTCCGTTGATTATTCTGTCAAAACTCACCTTACTGAAGTTGACGAAAGGAGTAACGAAAACTAATGAAATTTTTAATATTGAGAGTATAAAATGAGAATTCTTGAATCTTTGAGGGTATATAAAATATAATTTGGCCAAAAAAAAAAAAAACTCCAATGGCTCCGCATGTGGTTGTATCTACTGATTAAATTTGCATTCTTCTCACCGCCGTACAAAACATATAAGCCTTCATATTTTGAGTTCACACTTGTCTGCCAGCCCACCCGCCCGCCCACGAGATCCCTAATACCTTATTCTGAAGATATCACCCTATACGTTTGTTTGAATATCAAATCTTTCTCATTAACCTACCTATATTTTCAGTTGCAGCACCAACAAGATCTGTCAAGATTTTATTTTATTTTATTTTATTTTTTTATCAGACATTATTTGGAGCGGTCCGTGACATTTTAGAACCTAAAGTGATAATTAAAAAGAGGTTTTTTATTTTTAAAAATAGTATTTTTTAAAAAAAATTTGTTTTTCTCGCTTTTTGAGATGTACACTAGCCAAACTTAAAATGATAATGTTAATAGAAAATTATTGACTTTGTGAATTTTATGGTGTATAAAATTAACAAATAAAGACATATAAGTTGCCATTTGTTAACTAGAGAGAGATAATGAGTGGTTGGGAGAATGTTAAAAAATTCACTTTCTAATGTTACTTCTTTTTTTTTTAATGATTTTTTGGTGTCGTGAGTTGGAGAAATAGATCCAAACTATCTAAAAATCAGACCTTGATGGCCTTACAGTAAAGTCGGCCCCAAACATTATTATAGGGAAAATGACAAACCCGTGACCATAGGCCAACGGGGTGGTGACAATTAAGTTAACTGCTAACCTCAATGCTTGGCAATGAAAAATAATTATGATTTGATTAATCAGGAGGTCGAGCGTTTATTATTGCTCGCCCAATGCTTATTATGCTATCCTGAAACATCAAGTTGCCAACTATTCATTGCCTATATTAAGCATTTATAACCTTTTACCGAGCATTTAATTGACATACTTATGGGTCGTATACCCTAATAAGTGTCTTATCTTCTTCTGTTATTTTAAAGATCCGGTGCTGGACCTAAGTTGATGCAATAAAATTACGACCGCCTATCACATCAGCTTATTCTTTAGAAGCTGTGCTTCCCAAGAGAAGTTAATGCTCGAATTCAACCAAGAACTTATTCTTTTTTTTTTTTTTCAAGTATTTTCTCCTCGGCCTTGGGAGGGATTAGTTCAATCGATCTCAATCTATGGTGGCTTGATGGGCACTCTTACGGGCAATTCTATGCCACATGTCAACTTATGGCTGGCGAATCCCCAGTCCCATCAATACCCTAACTAAACATATTTTAGGGCATCTTTAGATGGTTTTGGTGTAGGAGGATTGGATTAGTTTTACCACACCCACCCAAGTCCAGCCCCCTGTGCATGGGCTTCACATACAAATCATTTCCAATCCCTTATGTGATGAGTATAAGACACATAACAAAAAAAATTCATGTAATTGATGAAATTGCCCACTAGCTAATCCAATCTAATTCATACACATGTTTGTTTAAGTACACTTTTTTATTAACTTATAAATTTCATATTTGGTAGATAATATATATTTCATTAGATATAGAAAGGTCATTTGACGTAATTGTCTTGAGTTGGCATATATGAAATCCCCCCCACCCACCCACCCCCAACCCAACCCAACCCAAACATGAGTTTACCAAAACCCATGTATGTAGGCTTAATCCGTCAGGCCAACTACGAGCTGAGAGTGTAATTCGAGACTACACAAGTTTAACCAAATATAAATTTTATTGGGATGTTAGACCTTTCTCGTTATACCAATATATCAACCCCTTTTCGCCCTAACCTATCAAACAAATAGTCCCTAAATGTGCCAAATTGGAAGCTTTCCCAACTCTTATACTTAGTTCTAATCAACTCAGGATTGGATGGCTAATCACCAGTACCTAGCCAAATAAATTATCCCTTCCCCAACCTCCAACTCTCCATTAATTATAGTTTTTACATCGTTGATTGAAGTCAAAAAAAAAATCCATAAAAACATCTAATTTTTTCTTTTTTTTTTGTTTTTCAAGGTGATCCAAGTGAGTTCTCATATCCCCAATAGCAAAAGGAAAAATTAAAAGAAAAAATTGGCATTTGGCATCTCAGGCTGTGTTTGGTTTGTGTCCTCCAAATCGCTTTTTGTTTTTGAAATCCAAAAATGGAGAAAACATGCTTGGACAGTTGTGTTCCATCTTTTGGTTTTTGGCAATTGAGAACAAAAAGAGTAGAGATTTAGGGAACATATGTGTTTTTTTTTTTTTGCATTTTCGCTTTCTCCGACTATTGATGCACATCTTTTCTCTCTCTCTCTCTCTCTCTCTCTTTTGTTGATACTGTTGAAACGAAAATTTCAAGAATCATTGATAATGCGTATGTGTCGAATACAAATTTTTTTCGTTAAAACCCCTACAAAGTAAAACTAAGGTTTACCTTTGAGATCGTTCTGAATTAATCTCGTCTCAATACGAACACAAAATATAACGACAAACATGGAAGACAGTTTGATAAACCTCACGACCTTTTGTCATATATCCCCCAACGTCATAATTCGGATGCATTGTGGGTTGCAAAGACCTTTAAATTTTTGTTCTCTCAGCGCCTCCCAAAAAACGTGAATCATTAAAGTGATACTGATTTAGAGAGAATAAACGTCTATATATAAGGTACGACAGAAACCCTAAGGAGAAATAAAAATCGGGCTTTCAATAGGTCTAAGATTTTTATGTTCAATACAGAACAAATATCCTATAGTCTATTAATAATAAATTAGTCCATTAAAAACTTATTATTGATCTCTTGAATCGTATCTCAAAATTATATTTCGAACTCCTTATTATTCTATGCTTATAATCTTTCTAACGTTTAAGATTACAGATGTTTATCAATATATAAATTACTGACAATTATTTTAATTGACTTCTTTTATTCCTTGAGACATTACTACTCAACTTATTTGTCATATCAGATAATTAAATCAACCTGTAAAATTTGACATGGATAAAACTTATGAGTTTCCTAAAGAGTATATCATCAACTCATTTAAATATCAGGGCGTAATTTCCTTTAATAATTAATTTATACCATACAAATAACATTGTCTCATAATTCATCGAGCTTATAACTCAATATGACTCTCACTCTTTGATGAATTAAAAGTGACAGTCATTATATGTACGCGACAATTAAATATCTCGGGATTAAGAGTATAAACAATCATAATAATCGTGAGATATATATTATCTTATTAAATCAATAAAAGATAATAAGCTCAACATAAGTGTTCAATACACAGAGTGTACTAGAGCAATAATATGAGACATCAAATAATTTTCTACAGTTAAAATAAATTATGCCAAAATATTGCACTATAAATGTCACACATGTATACCATATATCATATATAAAAAAAATACATATCATATATCAAATATAATACAAATATTTTGTCCACATAAATTATCAATAAAATAAAAATAATAAATTTTTATTAATTAATAGAATGAGTTTCATTACAAAAATAAACTTTTAGTGTGTAACTCTCTCAAATTTCATACATCCATCTTCAACACATAGATTCGGTGACTGGAAGGCACAAATTCAGTGGAAGACCTACAACCGGCTGGGCTCCATCAAAGATGAAGGTTGACGACCAACAACTCCAACGTCTTTCTCCCTCTCCCCCCTTCTCCCACCATAGATATGTCTTCAATCCAAAGATTCGGGGACTAGAAGGCATAGATTTGGTGGAAGGCATAGTTCTGACGAACGTCTGAGATCCCACCATCAAATCGATGAACGCCTTCTCCTTCTTTAGAATGCCTACGACTGGTTGGGGTCCATCGACGCCGAAGGTTGATGACCAATAACTCTGACGTCTTTTTCTCTCTCTCTAAGCATCTATATGAGCTTTAAGTTCTGGGTATACATGATTTACACATTTGATTTTTACAAATCTTACAAGATTTGATTTTTACATGTTTGAAGCTCTGGGTATACATGGTTTACAATAAAATTCACAGATCTAAGTATAATATGATTGAAGTTGGATATAACATAATTGTCATTTGGTATTATTTCAATGATGTTTGTGTTTTTTGGTATTGAAAAGAAATTAAAGCTGGGTATAATATATTAGGGTTCGGAGAAAAAAAAATTCATGAAATCATTTATTTTGGGGTTATTGTTTTTATTATTTTTGAGGTTACTATCCAAAAAGATTTTACTGTTTTCTATTACTTAGAACTATTTTTAAAATTATATAATTAAACAAATTTTGAGACACAAAAAATATTAAAACATATTTTTTTAAATTATTTTTAAATATTATTTTTTGAAATGCAATCAAAAATAACCCTAAGTTGTTTGCTTTTTTGACACATAAGGCGTTTGTTTGTAGAGTAGTTGAGCTTAATTCATTTCATGGGAGATGGTGTATTGAGATCATCCAATCAGGGTTTATAGAAACTGAGAGGTCAAAACTTTAAAATGTTAGGAGGAGTCAGACATCTGAGAAAGGGTAGGACCAAAAAACACAAGGCATGCCCCATCTGTCTTTGTAAGGAACCCAATGCTTTCAAATATCAGATTTTTTTTTTAAAAAGAAAAGCAAAAGTTCCTTCCAACAAAGACCCTCTCAGTAAAACCCCCCCTCCTTTCCGTCCTTCTGGTAAGAGTGAGACTCCCCAGCTTTTTCGAGTCTTTTTCTTTTTGGCTTTTCTCACATCTTTTTTAATTTTTTTTTCCCACCTCTTTCACTGCACTTTTTTTTTTGGAAGTTTCTCGTCACCATCCTCCTAACCTCCACTGTACTACAATACTCTTTTTATGGCATATATGCTATAAAATATTTTTAATTATTATAATATTCTAAAATTTGTCAAAAAATGATCAATTTTTTTTTATGGACTTGGGGAAAAGAGGAAGAGTGTATTTGAATACATGTTTTTTAATGAATTAAGGACAAGTTTTGGTATAGTGTGAAATAAGTAGTTATTGTCTGTGCCGGAAGGTACAGAGTAATAAAAAATAGTAAATAATAAACATATTTGTATTCATATTTAAAATCAAATCACAAACATAGGAAAAGATAAAAAAATTTAAACATTGATTTATAGTGAGGGTAAGAGGTGGTGGGCAACAGTGATAGTAGTAGGAGACGGTGACGGTTGTAGTGATGATTGTGACGGCGACGACGATAATGGTGGTAGTGGTGGCGCCGCGACACTAGTAATGATTATGGCGACGACGATGATAATGGTTGTGGCGGTGACAATAATGGTGGTGAGAGTGGCAATAGGGTGGGGGTGGTAGAGGTATTCGTGAGGTGGTTTCAAACACATTTTTTTTTAAAAGTATTTATGAAAAATAATTTTAAAAAATAATTATTCTAAACATACCTTTAAATGACTATTTTTCTTATTAAATTTAGGGTGTTAATATTAGCCGTTGAATTAAGTTTAACATAAAATTTAAAGGGATTTCAACCGCGAATAACAAAAGTTATTTTTTTAATTTTTAAAACTTGAATTATAAATTATTTTGTTATGTAGATTTTAGAATTAATGTTGTTTTATTTGAATAAGAAATAAGAGAATAATATATTAACCTAGGTACTGGTATAGTTAGACCATCAATGGTCATGCTGTGTTGCAACTTGTGTAAATTGTATGCCTTAAAGTACACTCATTTATTTGTCTTTTTGTAACGAGTAAATTTGACAGGATACAACTTATAAATAAAATAGATATAAGTGAAATTAAATTAAAAAAAAAATACGGCATAAATCGTTCAAATAGTAGCGCATTAAATATTAATAAAAAATATATACATATTTTTGTATACAAACTCATTTTGAAACACCTACCTACTATAAGCAGTTTAGTTGAGGAGTCAAAGCGTGTTGTATCTGCAACAGTCTTAAATTTCAATTCAAAAGTCTGGAGTATGCTCAGGAGCAGAGTCTCTGTAGTCTGTATTTCTGTACAAACTATGCTCTGTATTCGGTCTATATATTCAGGCTTTTGATAATCCATAAACACGTCTCTCATCAACGTCCTTTCTTGGCACCCAGATCACGATACCATCTAAATATATATATATAGAACTAGAACCACAGTCTGAAACAAACAAAACCTAAACCCCTGTCTGCATAAAGGCGCCTCTCTCTCTCTCTCTCTCTCCGGATGGTGGAAAAAAAAAAAGCAACTTCAACTCCGCTTCCCAGAAACACCATTCTCAGTCTTTGCCTGAGCCAAAGCCATAAAACGAAGGAAAAAAACTTCCCTTTATTCATAGCCCCACGTTTCACCCCCTTTTTATTCTCTCTCTCTCTCCAACAGATCGTCATAAACCCATTTTTGAGTCCTAAATCACTACCACCATTCGAATCTCAAAGCCTCAAATACTACTACTACTTCTGATCTGGGTCTTACAAAATATGGAGGCTTTTAGCTTACTCGACATCTGGCGCAATGCCGGTGACAACGCAACCGTCGGCGGCAAACCCAAAGAAAGTGTCAACAACAGCTCCACCACAGCAGCTGCCAATGACGGCGTCCGGTGTCAGGTGCTGGAAACGGACGACAAAGACGAGGAGTCTTTTTTCGATTTAGTGTTCACAGCGCCTGATTGCGACGTTAAAGAACAAGACAATGATAAGAATATGGACATCAATGTCTTTGACAATCTTTCGTTCAAAAAAGACGGCGAGACCAGACTCGATTTGGTCGATTCCCCTAACGATTTCTTCTGTAAGAGGAAAATATTGCCCATAGAACCAGCGTCGAAGCCACAATCTCCGATTTATTTGTTGAAATCTCCTCCGAAGTTTCGAGTCTTCATGTTAGGCTTCAAGAAGTCGAAAGTGGAGAAAACAGAGGTGGACCGTGGTGTTTCCACGGGGACTCCGCAGCAGCATCAACGCCAGAGAGCATCACAACAAGAGCAAAGCCGGCAAAGCAAACGTTTCACGGTGAAATGCAAGCTCGAAGAAATCCCTATTGCTTCGCTATTCACCAGAGACAATAGCCTGAGAAGCAAATTACGAAAAGAGTTCTCCGATGAGTCGTTGATGGACGATTCATCCAAGGGATTACCGAAAGACGGGTTTCAAAAGTATTTGAAGCTAATCAAACCGCTCTATGTTAGGGCTTCGAAGAGGTACAGCGACAACATGAGGTTTTCGGATCAGTTTTCGACGGTCACACCATTATCGTCTCCTGGTACGTCGTCGATGTGTTCGCCGAGAAAGGAAACAGAAGAGAAAAAGGTAAGTTTCCCAGCGGGACTTCGAGTGGTGTGTAAACGATTAGCAAAGAGCCGCTCGGCGTCGTCGGCTGTCGGGATCGTCCCGTCAACGGCGAGTCGAAGAGATGATTCGCTGTTGCAGCAACATGATGGAATCCAAAGCGCCATTCTTCATTGCAAGAGATCGTACAACTCTTCATCAAAAGGTAGTTAAAAAATAAAAACTCACAATTCAAATTGTGGCTTTCAATTGTTTCGAAAAGTATCATCGTTTCAAACTGAATTCGTATTTTGCTTATCTGGGCAATTCACAGTCAAATTCTAATGGGTTTCTTTCTTCTTTTTATGTATCAGAGAGCTCTGTTCTGGCGAAATCTTTGAGTGACCATTGTGATAAGGAATCAAAATCAAAAAATCTAGCGAGAAATTCCGACGAGGAAGCAAAGAGATGCAGCATTTGAAGACTGAATTTTTAAGGAAGCAAAGAAATAGGATGGAAAATGTTTTTAGGACAAGAAAAAACTGTTGATGATCCCCCCGTGTTGCTCTGTTTTTAGCAGAGGATTATAGAAGTAGGGTAGAGGAGTGGATGTTCACTAGTAGTGGTTTTTCTGTAAAGCGACTGATCAGTTGATATCATCAATAAATATATATGTCGTATCAAATGGAATTGACAGAAATGATTGAAGATCTTTCATCTGGCAGTGCAATCTTCGGCTCTGTTTATTGGAATTATGATGTCTTAGAATTTGTCCGGATTAATTTGTTAATGGAAAGATAAGACTCAAATCAGCAATTGCAATTTTTTTTTTTGTAGTTCAACGTTAAGATGTTCTGGATAACTTTTGGGTATTTTGATTTTTTTTTTAATTTTTGGTTTATCCCATGGTTGGTTATTATGTCGGAATTAAAATATTTATAAAAGATAAAATTTTCAAAATTTAACCTCAAAAATCGCTAAAAGTTGAACTTGAGGACATTTAAGTTCATAATTTGTTCATATTACTACAACTCAGGTTAATCAACATAGTTTTTACCCTAATTATTGGCCAATACAGACATAGATGAATTAAAGTTTTGAGTTTAACACTTTGATAATTTTTGTAAAATCAGATCGTGAGGAGTTTAATCTAAGAGTAATGTAACAAAATTTAAATAAAATTTAAAAAATTATAGTTCAAATGCATATTAGTTTTTGAATGAGCATGTCTCATTAATTTTTTCAATAAAATTTACTCATTTCAAACTCATTCAAGGAATGAAATACATTCCGAGTTTTAACTTTTGGATTTTTTTTTAATTATATAACATTTTTCTTTATTCTAAATGAGTTCTATAGTTTTAAAGTAGATGATTTATCTTTGAATTGAGAAGCAAATTTAATCGTTTGGTGTTTGATATGTTGAGAGAAAGATTAAGTACCAAAAAAATTTAGCATAGTATCAAAAATTATTATTTAAAAATTTAAATTTTATTATCTTCAAAAGTGAAGTTATAGTTGATTGAGATAATTCATATGCTCGAATATGAATTGTTGTGTGATAGAATATAAATTATATGTAACTCTTTTTTTTTTCGAGTTCAATTTGACTTTTAAAAAGTACAATTTTGATAATTAATTGTAATATTTTTTAATTATAATTTATACTTCAATTAAAAATTTAAATGTTTCGATAGCGCATTAAAGAAGAAAGAGAGGAGAGAGTATAGGAAAAACAGAGGGATAAATAGGAGCAACTTCTCCATAGTCTTCCCCCCAATTGTTAAAATCAAAATATGATCATTTCGGTTTGAAGATTACATCAGATAATAGCAGCCATGGGTCTCCAAAGCAACTCTATCATTATATGAGAGAGATAGAGAGAAGGGTAAAATTTTAATTAATTATTTTTTAAAAAAAATGGTCCGTAAATTTTAAAAAATAATAATTTTGTACCAACAAAATTATTCCGTTCATTTCGCTTGGACACGGCCACATCACAAACATATAACACATGTGTTCGTTTATTTTAACAAGCGAAATAGATCAAATAATTTAATTGACACAAATTTAATTATAATATTTAATTGATTTTATATGTGAAATTTAAGTTCTTTCTTTATTTAATAGTGTTTACACTCAAAAATAAAAAAATTTAAAAATGACACGTGAAAATAATTTGACAACCATAAAAGAGTTTGTAAAATTCTATAATTGACAGGTGACAAGTGAGATTTTAAGAGGTTCGAGAAATGGAAAAACATGATATTATGAATTTTTAGTTGAAGATAGTTACATATATGTCTACTCATCTCAAAGAAAAAGGTCATGATCAAGTTATGATCAAAAAAGATAATTTCAACAGTCGAAGATCATCTCTATATATATAACAAAGACAAGGTTAAAGAGAGTTAATTTACGATCAAATACAACAAATTCTATACATAGCCAACATCTCTCTAATTTTTAAACTCAGCAACTTATTTTTACCGGTAATTTATAACTCATCTTTATTGTTTTCAATTAATGTAAAGTCCAGTACCTTTTTCATATTCTAAGTTTGATTTATCTACTATTTTACATTTTATAACTTTCTTACGTTCTAGTCATTGACGTTAGAAAATTATTTAAGTCATTAATCCATAAGGTATAAAAAAAAATTCAAAAGTAATTTTATGTCTCGTTATAATTGTTTGAACAATCATTTTTTAAAATTTTGTAAAGACTTAAATTAGTAATATCATACGTATTTAAATTTTAAATTCAAATAATAGGAATAGTAATAGTAATATTAATAGATAAAGAAAAAGAAAAAGAAAAAGGGTGTTGATGAAATTTTGTCCAACGAAATTCCTTGTGTTGTTTGCAATTTTTTCCCTCACATTCTATATTTTCAATTGAATAATTGAAAGCGTTTGATTTTTGAAGTTTGAAAATTCAAAAGAGAATGGAGGGTTGCGACGTGGTCATAGCCATAGGTCATCTATTATTTCTAGACCAAGTGTGGAAAAAGAGACAAAATTTCCAAGGCATCATCATATCATAATGACGCCAGGTGACCACATTATACGTCCCATCGCAGACTTGGGCACTGCCATAACGTGCCTCCCCCGTCAAATTCCAAACTTTCCAACCAGACCATTAATATTGATAATCCAATCAATTTTTTTTTTGAATTCCAATTAGGTTTATGAAATATATTTTTTTTAAAGAGTTTAAAAAATTATTCAAATTTAATTTATTTAAAAAATGAGTTGAACCGATCCCAAAATCAATCAAACTCTAGCCGAATTTAAATAGTTTAACTATTTTACATATAAATTAATTAAGTTTTACCAACTCGAGCCAAGACTTTTAGGCTCATTTTCTGAATGAATCTATAAAAATTATTCAAACTTGACTCGTTTAAAATACGAAAAAAATTTAATTCAAGTCTTATTCGAATTAGGCCACGTATCTCGATTCAATTATTAGTTTTCACTCGTAATAAAAATTTTATTATAACAGTGATATTACATCAATATCATCATATGATATTATAATTTAATAATAAAATATTATGAGAAATATTATTGAGACTTCATTTATTGACTTAATTTATTAGTTATTGGATTGATCGTGAATTCCATCAAAAATTAAAATTTAGTTTAATCTAACGATTACAATAAAATTACATCATCAGATCAAGATATTAGGTCACATTTTTAGATCCCAAATGACATTACTCAAGCATGATATATACAAGTTGAATTTCACTTTCTTATTTATAGATAGTTGTTGACTTCCATAGAGAATAATCGATAGTTATTATCTATAATCCATATAAAATAGTTTACAATTCAAATTTAAAAAGTAAATAAAATGATTTGTTTTTCGCTGTTCAGATCACTTTAAATTTTACTTTAAGGTTAATCTAACGACTAATATTAACACCCTAAATTTAATAGAAAAAATAAAATTTTAAAGGTGTGTTTGGAGTGACTTTTTAAAAGTACTTTTAAGAATTATTTTTCATAAATACTTAAAAAAAATTAGTATTTGAAACCGCTCCACCACTATTTCTCTTAAAATCATTCATAGTACACCGTAACTTCAGACACAAGTTATCTCTAATATTGCATAAAAAGTAATTATTGATTTATAAGGGATCCACTTACCTATTTACTAAAATATTATTAAATAATAATACTATATGATAATACTAACGTGATATTACTGTTTCATCGAATATTTTCTCCCCCCAAGAAAAATAACAATTGGAATAAACCATGAAGTACAACCCATATAATGATCCCCTGAGTCAAATATTGGAAACGAGTAGAGGTGGCAATATTAATTTATTACCCATTAATCCGCTTAATCTGTCTACAAATAAATGAGTTAGATACTTATATTAATTAATACGGGTTCTAAAATAGGTTGGGTACCTATATTAATTAAAATTAAGCGAGTTAATATAGATTATAAATGAGTGCTCATTGGGTTAAATATTTATCTTTTTAATAAATAACATAAGTAATAAAAATAAATAAATATACTAATATACCCAAAAATGTACACACTATTACACCAAAAAATATACACACTAGTACACAAAAATACACACACTGATACACCACCCCCATAACCTACGGGTTGATCCACGACCCACATGTTGACCCAAGACCCATGGGTTGACCCCACAACCCATATGTGTGTATATTTGATGTATTAGTGTGTATATTTTAAATGTATTAGTTTGTGTGTGTTTGTGTATGTTTGTATTTTAGTGTACTACTAATGTGTGTGTGTGTGTGTTTTGGTGTACTAATGTATCTATTAAGAATTTTAATTATTTTATGGGTTAATCGGTTTAATCCAATCCATTATAAACCCAACCTATTATAACCCATTTATTAGGTGAGTGAAAAATAGATTTGATTTATTTTAGCCCAATTCAATTTAAATCAAACCATAACCAATCCAACCCACCCATTTGTCACCCCTAGAAACGAGTAGGGTTGCTGGACCTACCCGTTCCGTCAATCAACTATCCGGATACTGGTCGTGGTCCACTAGCATATCAAGAAATTAGGCAGGCTAGTGTTTAAAATCAGGGCCCATAGATTGCTTATTGGGCTAGTTCCAATGAATCTCTTGAAAGCTACATTAATCAGGCAACCATCTTTTTCCATGCCAATATACACCATCCCATTACCATCAATCTATCCAAAGAAGATAAACTGAGAATTCGACTCCCCTGGACAAATGTTATCATCTTCAAAACCTATGGACGAACATATAGTTACCATTACCTAATTGAGAAATTGGTCACTTTACGGATGATTAAGGATAGAATGAGGTGCATAGTTCTAGATGAAGGCTACTACATTTCTCGATTCTAGTGGCAAGGAGATGCAGCAAGGATACTTAGCGGAGGTCCATGGTTGCTTGGGCAAGATTTCGTGTGTGTCTGACAATCGGGGCCTAATTTTCAACCCTCAGCTGAAGTGATCAACTCTATGGTATCATGGGTTTGCTTGCCTAGTCTACAAGTTGGGTATTATGATTCCGCTGTCTTTAAAAAAATATGGCTCATGATTGGCAAGTAGATAAAGATTTATGCTAAAACGGAGGACAAATCCAGAGGAAGATTTGCAGGGCTTTGTGTTCAAATTAATATTGAGCGGCTAACTTATACCAAACTGTTTGTCAGCTTGAGCCTTGCAAACCAAAAAACTTCACAGTTCTTAACTTAGAATTTTGAGCAGCCAACTAATACCAAACAAGATGTTTTTCAGAGCCAGACAATAGCAGAAGAAAATAACACTGACGGACAAGAATATGAACTTGATGAAGAAGATAGAAGGAATAGTTGTCTCTAAACTTCATTAAGAAGATGGAAAGGATAGTCTTGTCTCCAGTGAGCAATTCATGGATGAATATTCCACGGACCTAGCTCAATTCAAACTTGCACTATCAAAATTTTTTCAATAATATGGAACACCTTCTCATAGGAAAGCGATGGGGCGAAAATCTTCTCCTGTTGTCAGAAGAAGACACAAAGGATGAGCTAAATTAATAACTTTTTTATTTATTTTCTACGAGCTGTTATGTTTTATAGACTAGTTATGATGTAAGGTCTTTGGGCGTATCTCAGGTATTAATGCTTGATTATATCTTTTGTACCCATTTTTTTTTTCTTAAGCTCAATTTATATTTAACAAAAAAGAACAAAAAATACTAGCAGTAACACTTTCGTCTCGAATTACATGAGAGTCATATGATGATTGTTGAATAGAGTAATGTGGTGTGAAGTGCTAAATGGGTTAGAACAAACGAGTCGCATTCATGTAAAGAATTTTCAAATTAGTCCTTGACAGCTTAGATTATTTTATCCCACATTCCGGTCCTCTCCATTGATTTGGACCACTTGGTTGTTTGAAAATTCTTACTTTTGACAAAATTCAGCTATGAGATGATGTTTCACACTGTTCTTTTTAAACGTTTGGACTAAAAAACCTAAAATATGTACCTTGTGCCGGTTTGTTGCTTAAAGTATTAATTTCGTCTCTAAACTATTTAATTTATATTTAAATAATTTTTACATAGATGGACCGTTAACTTTTTGATTGAATGATTACGTGTTAAGCACGCGATATCGTTTTAAAAAAATAACACGCGATTATTTTGATTAAAAAATTTGACGAATTGTCTGATTAGAGATCAAAATGATAAGAATTAAAACTTTAAAAACTAAATTGACAAAATTAATATAGTGAGGACCAACTTGATAAAATAAATTATTTTAAAGACTAAAAATACTATTTACCCTAAAAAAATATTCCGCCCTCACCAAACACCTAAATTGTAAGTGGAAATTTTCTCTTGGACTAGTGACCCACTTACAATTTGGGTTATTTTTGTGTTTTTTTGTTGGTCATTTAAAAGCCTCTAGGCAACTGTGCTTCTAACTGAGGTGTATTTTCATGTGCAGCAAATCACAATAAGCCATAAAAAACTGACCTCCAACTCCAAGCATCTAACTAAATGATAGAAATCACTGTGTATTATTACAAAACATGAAACATTTATATAATACAACAGAAGTGTGTTTGAATTTTATCTTAATCATATTTTTCTCTTTAAAACTATCACCAATCACTTATCTCACTCATCATCCCTTTGTCAGACTCAAATATCAAATCACATCACTCATTTCTATCACATATTTAATCATTTATATATTTCATCCCTAAAAATATCACGTAACTCATTTCTATCATATATTTAATCATTTAATATTTAATTAATTTATAGTTTATATATTTTAAAAAAATTTAATATAATGATATCGATTTTTGAACGCTCGAATTTTATATTTTATCGTGCCTTCAGGCACGGGTTATGACTAGTTATTACATGTGCCTGAAGGCATAAAGTAATAAAATATGGTAAACAATAAACATATTTGTGATTTATATTCAAAATAAAATCACAAATATAAAAAAAAATAAAAAAAATTTAAGTATTGATTTGTAGTGGGAGTGAGAGGTGGTAGACGACAGTGGTGATGATAGGAAACAGTGATGGTTGTGGTGGGTGTCAATAACCGAGGTGACGGTGCAGTGGGGCCGGGCACGGCGGCGATGGTGGGGGTGGGGGTAGGGGTGGCAGTGGCAGTGGCAGTGGTGGGGGTAGAGGTTATGGTGGGATGATTTCAAATACTATTTTTTTTTTAAAAGTATTTATGAGATAATTTTTAAATGTACTTTTAAAAAGTCACTCAAAACACATTTTTACGGACATATTTTTCTTATTAAATTAAGGGTGTTAATATTAGTCGTTAGATTAATTTTAAAGTAAAATTTAAAACGATTTCAACCGTAAATAACAAAAGCATTTGTTTATTTTAGAAATTTAAAATTTAAACTATTTTATTATATAGATACGTAAATCACAAACAGAAAAAAAAATTACTGAATCACAGAATACAGTATATCAACAAATACTGTCGGCCCTAAAAAAACAAAATACATAAAATAGTGTTCATAAACCAAAACAAAATCTCTTCGTACTAAAACAAAGCATCAATCATTTGCACACCACATTCTGGAGCTCCCTCCTTGTTATATCAATCACCATGGTGCAATCCATTCTGCTAGATTTCTTACTCTTCATCACCATCATCAGCTCCACTTTTCCTCTCAATCTCGACTCGCTCCTCAGCGGCAAAGACCCAGAACTCAAATCACTTCCCAACTGGCTATTGCTTGGTAAATTTGCCGATGATAAGGTCACTGCGACATCAAACTTCCTGGTTGATCTAGCTTTAGCGTTCGCCTTTGGAATGACGGCCTCTCCTACCTTTATATCTCTGTAGAAGAAATCAATGGTGCTGTTACTGAACTTGTACTTTCCGAAATTCGTGTTCTTCACCCCTAGTTCAGCAACCATGGCGATGTTGAACGAAGGGTTTGTTAGCGGAGCTTCGAAGGAACCGAATGTGGCGGATCGGATACGGAACTTGGGAGCTCTGACTTTCATCACTGTTAGTGAAAATAGCAGTATCATTCCGATTTGAAACACGGTGAAGGCGGCGATGTAGATGAACCATTTCGTGCGCTTCTTGCGGCGTTCATCAGTGGCGGCGACTGATGCCAATTCTGCATCGGCGCGGCCGTATGGATTGACCTGTGGTGGAGGGTAGGTCTGTTGCTGCTGATCCTTCTCTGCCATTGATTTTTTGAGAGAGAGAGAGAGAGTATTTTCTTGTGGGTTGTTCTGGGAAGGGATTGAAGAGAATGGTGGTGGTGATGGAGGGTTTGTGGGGAGAGATATATATAATGTTTGGAATGTGGAAGTTGTAATGAACACAGTACGAGTTATTTGGAACGCCACCATTGAAATGCTTTGTGAATCAAAGACTAAGTGTTTTGAGTTTTCCTGCAAGCCGTCGGATGGTTCCCAAACGCGTTGGTCGTCGTAGATTTCTCGACTTTCTAGACGTTTTGACTTTGGCGCGGAACGGTCAATTTGATAATATACTAAAATAGTAAAAGGAAAAATTACACTTACACCTTTTGTTGTTTCTCGATATTGCGAAAGACATTCGATTTTTTTAAATAACACTAATACCGCTTTTCAAAACCCGTTCATAAAGGAAAAATGTCAAAGTACCTTGTTTCCCTAATAAACAAAAAAATGAAAATGCATCATTGATCAATTCCTCCTAAACTCAATCATCCCCTCTTTAGTTCCTCATATTTTTTTGAAGATATAGAGAGGTAAATGGAGGGAGATAGAGAAGAAGATAATCTGCCATTGATCGTACCGAAAAGTAGATTAGTTGAAATGTACGTAAATTGACTCGCACATTTTTGACCGTTAAATAAAAAAAAATAAAAAAAAAATGCTAAAGTAGAGTGCCATTGCTATTTCAAAAACCATTTACATTATACTTTAAAATGTTAATAAACATCTAGTAAAGACGACATAAATTTTGGGGCAAATATAAAAATCACATGTAAAGCATGTGTTCTAAATTGTATTTTAATCCCTACAGTTTTAACAATCTAATTAACAATAAATAGAATAATGAGACGGACTTAGCTGTAGTAATGGGGGATTAAAATAGTGGGAGAAAAAAACTAACAAATGGAATAACAACTATTTTAATGGTCATGCATAGGATCCCACCGAACCGCAATTTAAAATTGCTAAATGAGGTAGTCGGGTGTTTTAATCCGTTGTTTTGATTGGATTAGGAAGAGTTGGAGAGAAAACATTTAGACTTAAGGTGACACAATTATAAGAATGAAGACCATGGAACAAATGTTGTGGTACTATTTAAAGTTTTGGAAGATTCTTATTATCGATCTTTTTTTATTTTTTAGTATATTGTTTTTTTAGCAAACTCATAGGTACTTTTTTTGTTCAACAGTCGGAGGTGTTCGGATTATCGTATGTGTACTTTGATGAACTATTTTTTCATACTCGTAAGTACATCAATTGGGAAGATGAAACGATCTCGACAATCTCAACTACTTATTTATTTTTTTAACTTTCATTTATTCTCATTATGACCAATGAAAGAACATGGCTGTGTTTGAATGATGATATCATATCACTATTGATGATATGATATCACCAACTATAATAAAACCTAAATGGATAAAATGAACTTTATTTGAACTTACATGACAAAAGAGTGAGAGTTATTTGTTTACATGTCAAATTAGTTATTAATTTTTGCAGGGTCTATTTGCTTATTTGTTTTAGTATTATTGGTTAGTAATATTATATAGGAGTATTTTCCGTTAACATGAATCCGATTCGAACCGAATCTGAAAAAAGACACGATTAATTGACACAAGTAATAAATGAGTCAAATTAAGTTTAGACACGAATAACACGATTAATGAGAACTGTAGATAAAAAATAATTATTTAACGAGTATTGTAGATAGAAAATAATAATTTTATAATTTTTTTATATTAGTTGTTGTCAAATTAAATAATTTTTTATTAACACGAATATTGACATGAACCCGACACGTACCGAAGTAATACGACGCGAAAATAAAACGATCAAAAATTACACGACACGATTGACACCCCTAATATTACGTTCCCTTATCATCACGTGACATCATAATGAATATTTTCTTTTAAAAGAGGGCTTTCTATGTCATCGGACGGTTCCAAACGTGTTTTACGGGTGTCAGTTTTTGACTTTATATAACGTTCGTATTTTGGAAGTAGACATGCTGATACATCTTCAAGTTATTTACTTCATTGATATTAGATGCTTCTATACAGGGAAAAAAGAAGAAGATAGCTTCCATGTTCTTTCCCCTAAGTTGAAACTAAGATCCTTCCTTTGAGATCTACATGCATAATGATCTTGTTTGAATTGCTAGCAGTATAACATTCTGGTTTCCATAAAGAAAGAATCTGTGGAGATTAGGTGAGAAAGCTTTTGTGTGTATGCACGTTGTGCGTGCTGGATCTTGCACAATATAAACACGAGAACAGATCTCTCTCTTGGTGAACTCGAGTGAGTTAGTCGAGTGGTCAACCCTACTGTTTGGAACAGCCTGTGAGATCCGGTGGTAACTTGGAACGGTAATGGGAGACCCTCGTGGATCAATGAAACGATCTAGTAAGTCTGAGGAAGGTTCCTGGAACAAAGAAAGACAAGTTAGAAGGGCGCCGGAGTATTTTCCGGCGTATCCCCTTTGACGATCAAGTCAGTTTTTGAGAGAGAGGAAGAAGAAAACACTGAGTATATTTTGTGGCAAAGGTTTTTTGTTGCATACCGTCTTGCCTTTTGCGAGGAGTATTTATACCTCAAAAAATCATGATTGCTGTCAGTGTGGTCAGTAGGTGATCATTAGGTACAGGTAACGTGTGCACGGTTTCCTATGAGGAATGTCTTCTCTTTTAATTGCTCGGGATCCTGAGCAACTAAGGTTGTGTCATCGGCCTGTCGACTGTTCAATGAGCTCCTCTCGGGGAGGATGTAATAAATGTCCAGCCTTAGAGACATTTATTACCTTTCACTTCCGAGCCTTACTGCATTAAATGATGTCTCATCAAGGGAATGGTGTAATTAAATGCTTGTTTTTCCAAGTCGTGTGTCAGCAAGGACATCCGGTCTTTCTGTCTCTGATGTGACACAATATGTCACGCGTCCATTTCCCATTGGCTGTGTCCCCTGCCTTCCTATGCCTTCTGACACCAATTGTGTAAGACGAGGTCATGATAGTTAACCTAGTCTAGCCTAGGCTAGTGATCTGTACATCAATAGCCTCTGCAGAGCAGAGAATGCCATCCTGGACGGAGGTACATCTCGGCACCGAGGGGGGAGGTACATCTCGGAGCCGAGAGGGGAGGTACATATAGCGACCGATGTACCCATATCAGACCGAGGGATACGTGTCGGTACATAAACGTACTAGATGCACTTAATCCCTATAACAAGTACCTCGGGGGAGAGGGACTTGTGAACCGATGGGTACGTGATCTCAGTAACAAGGATTTAGTGACACTAAGGACACGTGTCTTCATGTTTGAGTATTTCAAAAATGTCTCATCAACTGCCCCCCAGCCTTCGATCTTCTGACACCGAGGACACGCATCGTAAGGAGACGAAGGGTTTTATAACAACCCCAACTGCTTCATCATTGCCTCTAGCCGTTTTTCCCTGCTTAGGACGTCGTGCGCATTAAATGCGCCTTTTCGTGATTCGCGCCCAATGATGGGATTGGTACTATATATAAATGGGCTTCCTCTCCTCTTTTCTCATTTCATCATTTCGAACTTTCTCCAGAGAGCCCTTGCCTGAATCTTCGTCGGAGATCTCTTTCCTTCCGTTGTCAACTGCCCAACCTTTTCACTGAAGTCTTAAGGTCAGTAGACCCATCCTTGCTTCTGAACATTCTGGAAGGAGTCGCTTCAAGTTTTTAAGAAAAAAAAAACTCCTTTTTACATTTGGTGAGTCCCAGTATCTTTCCTCTCTTCGTCCTTCTGTCTCTTTTGGTTTTTCGATAACTGCAGGTGTCTCCGGTTGCCACTCAGCGACCAATCCTCGGGAAGCCTCCTTGGGGATCTTTGAGGGAAAAACACCCTCCTTCACTTTTTATCACTTTTTGGAGATGCCTTGTCATCGCCCTGCCCCCGAGAATCCTCAGGCCAGTTCTTCGGGGTCAGTGAAGTACAAAGTAAAGGGTGGTGAGCAAATTAATATATTTAGGGTTAAGTACAACATCCCCCCGTATGTAGACATAGAGGATTATAACCCGGCTGTGCACCCTCGTACCCTCGGTACCGAGGATGCAATGCCCTTTTATACCAAAGCCATCATAGAAGGTGGAATTAGGTTCCCTTTGTCCCCTCTACTTCTCCAGTTCCTCTCCCATTTCCACCTCTTCCCCGGGCAATGTTGCCTTAATGTCTTCAGGATAATTATGGGGGTCCTAGAGCTCAATAGGCGTCTCGGGGTAAATGTTGGGCTGAACGATATCCTTTTTTGCTATTCCCTCTTGAGAGTCATGCCTCAACAACACTTCTACCTCAAAGCCAGAGACCCATCTATGTACCTCGTAACTCACCTTCCCGACTCGGACAAGGGGTACAAGGATGACCTACTTATCTTCAAGGGATCTTGGCAGAGAGGTGTCAGTCCCGAGTATAACGGCTTGTTAGGCCCTTTGGAATGGAGAACGACAAGTACGTCGGTTCCTTTGGGTCTATAATTTTTTTCTTGAGATTTTCTACGTGTTCATGACTCCTCTCTTTTTGTTTGTGTGCAGATGTCCCTGCTCGGGAAACAGCTCCTCCCCCTCGGTCGTTGGTGAACTTTGCCGACCTAGTCACTGTTTGGAGATTTATTGGTGACGACGGGTTCGGCCGGGCTGCCCACATCCTCTTTTATTATACTCCCAGATATAAAAAGTTTTCACAGCTTCCCCAGCCTTTCGAGCCTTCGCGGTGGTCTAAAATCTTCGATCAGGCGGTGAGGCAAGAGGGTGAGGAGAACTTGGAGGAAGACCCTGACCGGGCTTCGGAGGCAGAAGTAGAGGGTGAAGTTGAAGAGCTCGGGGTCAGAGAGGACTGGGTTCCTTTGCACGCCGAGGTGGGGACTTCGGGGAGAGATTCGTGGCTGGAGTTCCAAATCCTAAAATCTCTAGACACCGAGGACGCCCTCGAGATAGCTATATCCAGCACGCCCCGCATTGATCTAGGGTTCCTGAGGCAGAGGCAAGCCCTTGTTGTCGGGAGGGGACGAGGATCGACCGATGGGGCCTCATCTGCAGGGACCAGCGCCACCCTATCCTCAAGAGTTGTTAGTCGGGGTCAAGTACATGACCGGGATCCTCAGGTAGAGGAGGAGATGAGGGTCAAACATAGGCACAACAGCCTTGGCAGGAGATCCAGGGTCCCCTCCGCTCACCAGCAAAGCGGGAGAGGCCGTGGGTTACCTCCTGCTCTCCAGCAACAACAACAACAACAATAGTAGCAACAACAAACTCCTCCTCCCCTTCCGCAGACAGTGGAAGCCGCGGAGTGGAATCCTCGAGCCACTGATCACATGAACCGAGTGATCAGGGTTGACGACTCCGTTTTGCAGGACCCCATGTCGCCAATGCAGTGAGTGAGACACTGCATATCGAGGCCGACATGGTGGCTCATAGGTGGCGATCAACGAACATGTTGTTTCGCTCTATCATCCAGAATTCTCTGGTGGTAAGTTCATCTTTGCTTCAGTTTTTTTTAGCCGCTTTTCTTTTTGGTGACATGTCCTTTCCTTTGCAGGCCACCCAACAAATTTCTATAATAGTGCCACGGTATCATGGGGCTAGGATGGATTTTCAGCGGGTTCGAGAGCAGAAGGAAGAAACCGAGGGAGCCCTCACCAGTGCTAAGGAGGATGTAGCTGCCAAGGATTCCACCCTCGCGGGGCAGGCTGCTCAAATCGAGCAACTTCTCAAGGATGCCGAGTTGGCGAAAGTCGGCGCTAAAAAGCTAAGTGCTGCCTTTGCGGACGCTGAAAGGAGGATTACAGAGCAGACGCAGCGACTCTCTGCGGCGGAGGAGAGGGTTGTTGGTTCAGAGGAAATCTGTCTGGCTCTGACCCAGGAGTTGGACATGATAAAAGCTGAGGCACAGAACAGGAAGTTCGAGGAGCAACTACGAAAAGAGTTCGCCGATGACGTGCTCCCCGCTCTTGAGAAAAATAGCAAGGAGTTTTTAAATAAGGGGTGGGACGAGGCGCTCTAGTCTGCTGGGATCCCTCCAGACTCCCCGTTCTTCCAGATGCACAAATACGTGCCCTCGGCAGAGATGGAACAGGCTGAAGCTGAGATTGCTGCCGAGGGCGCAATTCTAATGTCGATGCAAGTTTTGGCAGATCCGCCCGAGACAGTAATTGTGGACTTATCTGATGAGGTCCTGCCGGACCAGGCCCCTGACCATAATATTCCTCAGGCTCTCTCTATTGTCGAAGTACCTCTCCCTCTGCCTGCTCCCGAAGCTACTCAACCTTTTTACGCTGATTCGCCCTCGGGCGCTGTTTTGGAGATGCCCGGGGCCAGATGAAAGCTCTTTTCTTTTCGGTTGTAGTTTTTTCTCTTGTAGCTCTTGGGGATGTAAAGCCCCTCTTTTTGAAATAAAGCTTTCTTGGAGTACTTATACTTTCTTGTGTGTATTTTTTTTTTTTTGGCGTAGGAGTCCTTGAACTCTATCCTCGGGGCCTTACCCTTCCAGGAGGCTTGCTCCTGTGTGTGCTTCGGGGGCAGGAGTCCTTGAACTCTGTCCCCAGGGCCTTACCCTTCCAGCAGACTTGCTCCTGTGTTTGCTTCGGGGTACAAGAGTCCTTGAACTCTGTCCCCAGGGCCTTACCCTTCCAAGAGGCTTGCTCCTATGTGTGCTTCGGGGGCAGGGGTCTTTGAACTCTGTCCCCAGGGCCTTACCCTTCCAGGAAGCTTGCTCCTGTGTTTACTTCGAGGTGCTGGAGTCTTTGAACTCTGTCCCCAGGGCCTTACCCTTCTAGGAGGCTTGCTCCTGTGTTTGCTTCGGGGGCAGGAGTTCTTGAACTCTGTCCCCAGGGTCTTACCCTTCCAGAGACTTGCTCCTGTGTTTGCTTCGGGGTGCTGGAGTCCTTGAACTCTGTCCCCAGGGCCTTACCCTTCTTGGAGGCTTGTTCCTGTGTTTGCTTCGGGGTCAGGAGTCCATGAACTCTGTCCCCAGGGCCTTACCCTTTAACTTCGCCGTTGGTGAGCACTGAAGGAGATAATACTCAAAAATAATATTTCTTTAGATTCATCACATTCCAAGGTCGCATTACAAGTTTTCCATCCATATCTTCTAATCTATATGACCCGGAGCCTCAGATAGATATCACTTTGTAAGGCCCTTCCCAGTTAGGTCTCATTTTTTCTTCTGTTGGGTCGTGGGTATTGGCCGTTATCCTTTTGAGGACTAGATCGCCTATTCGGAACTCTCGAGCCTTGACCCTTTTGTTGTACAATTGGGAAATCTTTTCCTGATACTTGGTTATTCTCAAGGCGCCTATCTCCCTTCTTTCTCCCGCTATATCCAAATCTAGTCTAAGTTGACGGTCATTTCCCCCTGCGTCGAAAGCTTGGGTCCTTATGGTCGGGAGTCCTATCTCAAGAGGTATGATTGCTTCCATTCCGTAAGCCAGGGAGTATGGGGTTTCTCCTGTCGAGGACCGAGGGGTGGTTCTGTACACCCACAAAATGTTTAATAGCTCATCTGCCCATTTTTCCTTGGTTTTCTCCAATCTTTTCTTGATTCCATTGATAATTGTTTTGTTGGAGGCTTCTGCCTGCCCATTGGCTTGGGGATAGGCAGGGCTGGAATAGAAATTACGGATTTCGAGTTGCTCGCAAAAAGACTTGAAACGTCCACCGGTGAATTGAGTCCCGTTATCCGATACCAGTGACCGGGGAATCCCGAATCTGAGGACTATATTTTCCCAGACGAACTTTTTGGCATCTATGTCACGGATGTGAGTCAACAGCTCCGCCTCAACCCACTTGGTGAAATAATCTGTGGTCACAATGAGGAACTTCCTGTTTTCAGGAGCCTTAGGCAAGGGTCCAACTAAGTCAAGTCCCCACTGGGCGAATGGCCAAGGACTGGTCAAGGGGTGCAAGTCCCCCGCGGGTTGCCTAATTGCAGGGGAGAACTTCTGACATTGGTTGCATTTTTGGACGTATACGCGCGCGTCCCTTTGCATTCGCGGCCACCAATATCCTTGAGACATGATGCGGTGTGCCATTGATCACCCCCCAGAGTGCCCCCCGCATATTCCTTCGTGTACTTCATAGAGGAGGTCTTCCACCTGATCTTCCTGGACGCAGAGTAGATAAGGTCCTGAGAAAGACTTCCGATATAGCTTCTGATCCGGAGAGACCCAAAACCTCGGGACTTTAAGTTTTATCTTTCTGGCCTCCTTTGAACACTCCGGGAGATCTCCTGTTGTTAGGAACTTGAGAAAAAGATCAATCCAGTTGGGCGGCTTGTGTGTGTCCTGGACAGCCATTGCCTCGAGGGCGTGGTCTATACAGGATGTGAAAAGATATTCTATGGTGATCTTGTGCGATTGAGAGGACACCACTGCCGAGGCTAGGCAAGTTAGGGCGTCGGCATACGTGTTCTTGTCTCGGGACACTTGTTTGATCTCAATCCTTCTGAATCTTCGGATTATAGTTGTCGTCTGGTGATGGTAAGCCTTCATCCTAGGGTCTCTTGTCTTAAACTCTCCGTTATCTTGGTTGACTACCAGCATGGAATCGCAATGAACGATCAAGACCGTAACTCCAGTTGCCTCAGCTAACCGAAGTCCTGAGATAAGGGCCTCGTATTCAGCTTCATTATTGGACACTTTGAATCCCAGCCGAACGGCCTGCTCTGCAACCATCCCATCTGGAGAGACTAGCAAGATATCGATCCCAGACCCCTTACTATTTGACGAACCGTCCACACATAAAAGCCATGGTGATCCCTCATAATTCGTTGGAGACGCTATGTCGGGAGGAAGCGGTCTTTCTAGAACGGGATGTTCCCCTGAAAACTCAGCTATAAATTCCGTCAATACCTGACCTTTTATAGCGGTTCGAGGTTTGAGATGAATGTCGTGTTCCCCAGCTCTACTGCCCACTTGAAAATCCTTCCGGAGAGTTCGTTTTCCTCAAAATGGCCTTTAAGAGCTGATTGGTAAGGACGGTAATTGGGTGCGCCTGGAAATAATGCCTTAGTTTTCTTGCAATGGTGACCAGGGATAGAGCCAGTTTCTCTAGGGGCAGGTATCTTGTCTCCGCGTCCAGGAGCGCCTTGCTTATGTAATAAATCAGCTTATGGCGGTGCTCATGCTCACAAATAAGTACCCCGCTTACCACAAATTCGGATACGAATAAGTACAAGAAGAGTATTTTCCCCTGGATAGGGACGGATAAGGTTGGGAGAGTCCTGAGGTATTCCTTGATTCCAATCAGGGCGTCTTCGCACCCCCTGGCTCCACATATCCTTTCCAGCACTCTGGATGGCTCCGAAAAAGGGTTTGCATTTATCTGAGGAGTGTGAGACAAAACGGTTAAGTGCTGCCAGCATCCCCGTGAGCTTTTGGACTTCTCGGACAGTTCTGGGGCTCTGGATGTCCAGGATCGCTTGAATCTGATCCGGTTAGCTTCGATTCCTCGTTGACTGACCATATATCTGAGAAATTTACCCGACTCCACTCCGAAAATGCACTTTGCTACGTTCAGCTTCAGCCCGTACTCCTTGAGGGTGGAGAAGGTATCTGCCAAATCTGCCAGATGATCACAGCTTCGTTTGCTCTTTACCAGCATATCTTCAATGTAGACCTCCATGGTGTTGCCGATCTGCTTTTTGAACTTCCGATTCATCAGTCTTTGGTATATTGCCCCGGTGTTCTTTAGTCCAAACGGCATCACTTTGTAACAGTAAACTCCCTTTGGAGTGATAAACGCCATTTTTTCTTGATCTGGGGGATGGAAAGGGATCTGGTGATATCCTGCTTGGGCATCCAGGAAGTCCATGCGTTCATATCCGGCAGTGGCATCCATTAGCTGGTCCACCTTTGCAAGGGGTAGTCGTCCTTGGGACATGCCTTGTTTAGATCTGTGAAGTCTACGCAGACACGTCATTTCCCCCCTTCTTCTTCGCGCAAACCGTGTTAGACAGCCATTCTGGAAATTGTATCTCCCGAATGGCGTTGGCCTTCAGGAGTTTGTCGATTTCTTCGTTGACCGCGCAGGCGTGATGCCGGGCCATGCGTCGTGGCTTCTGTTTTACTGGTTTGTGCGCCAGGTCAACGTGCAACTTGTGCGTGATTATCTCGGGGTCTACTCCCGTCATTTTTATTGCGTTCCAAGCGAACACGTCTGCATTTCTCCTCAGGAACTCAATCATCTCCTCCTGTTCGGCTGCGGGGCATCGCAGTTCCAACTAAGAAGTATCTTTCTTGTTCTCCCTCCACCAAGGGCACCTTCCGGAGGTCCTCCACTGACCATTCCGTTAGGTCAATCTGGGGGTCATCCATTCCTGGACACCGGACTGTGATTGCTATTTTTCCATGATCTCTTTCGGAGCTCGCCCCTTTTCTTGGGTGAAAGCCTCGGCTCTAACAGCTGAATAAAAATATTTTTTTACGGATGCTTGGTCCCCTCGGATCTCCATGATCCCCTCTGGCGTGGTGAATTTTAGTTTCTGGTGATAAGTGGAGTGCATCGCTCCCAACGCATGTAGTCTCGCTCGTCCCATGATCACGTTGTAGGGAGAGTTTGTATCAATCACGACAAACTCGGTGTTGATGATGAAGGGACCTGTGACAACTGGCAATGTGATTTTGCCCATGGACAGGGCGAACAAGCCGTTGAATCCGATGAGGGGTGTCCTGACCTTGGTGAAGTCCTTGAGGCTAAGACCCATCCGTTTTAAAGTGTTAGAGTACATCACTTCCGAGAAACTTCCGGAGTCTATCAACACCCTCTTGACGTCGAAGTTACCTATCTTCAGGGTTAAGACAAGGGCGTCGTTATGAGAAGTCACCACGCTTGTCAAGTTCGCGTTGGAGAACGTGATGCTGGGCTCACCAGTCCTGGCCCTTTTATTGGGTGGCCCCCCATCATCCTCGGCTATCTTCCTTGTAAAAGCTACCCTCTTGAGATCGGACTCGAGTTCCTTGGACGTAGGGCGATTTAGCGGACATACATGGATGAGATCTATGACGTTGTCCGGCTCCTCGGTCGGGGCAGAGGTGTGTCTCTCTTCCAGCCTGGGCTCTATGTATTCTTTCAAATATCCGTCTCGGACCAATCTTTCCAAGAATGATTTGTATACCCTGCAGCTTTCGGTGCGATGTCCGAAATCCCGGTGATAGGAACACCTAACCTTTTGATCACGGGTAGAGGGATCGCTCTGCATCCAGGCCGACCACTTGAAGAATGGCTCATGCTTTATCTTATGGAGCAACTTGAAGATGGGTTCTTTGAACATAGTGTGAACTCCTTTGAACGACCCCCCGGAGGGGGTAGCAATCCCTTTCGGGGAGTATCCTCCCACTCCCTCTCTTTTCTCTTAGGTTGGAGGGTTCGGCCTTTGCTGCTTTCCATCTCGTCCTCGATCCTAGAGTACTTATTTATCTGGGCCATCAGCTCGTCCATATCAGAGAGAGTCTTCTTGATCAGGGATCAGTACAGGTCCGTGTCCCTTGCTAATCCGAGCCTGAAAGACGCCGCTGCCATGACTTCTGAGTAGCCCTCTACCTCATTAACCTCTTTCCAGTACCGCATGACGTACTAGCGAAGGGTCTCGGATTCCCTACGTCTGAGCGTTAGCAATGATCCAACGTTTTTAGGCCGCTTACTCCCCGTAATGAATCGAGCCAGGAACTGCCTCGTCAATTCCTTCCACAATCCAATGCTGTTGGGGGAAGCACCTCAAACCACTTCATCGCAGAGTCCCCCAAGCTCATAGGAAACAGTCGACAGAGGAACCGTTGGTCTGAATGATACAGAGACATCATTTGCTTGTATTGCCTGAGATGGGCTTCGGGATCGGACCGCCCGTCATAAGTTTTGAACCTCGGTACAACGAACTTTCTTGGAACCTCCATCTCTCCGATCTCCCTGGTAAAGGGTGTTTGTATGACCTCGTCTTCGACCTCATCCTGGACAGCCTTACTCTTTCTCCTGGATTCTAACCGGGCTCTGAGATCAATTTCCTGCCCAACGGGATGTCTTCTGAAGTCCTTGAGTTCATCAATAGGTCCCCTATTTCCTGGGCGCCGTGTGGATAGGGTTAAATCCTCCTCAGACTCATCTCCCTTCCTCCATCTCGACAATCCTCACCGGAGGTCGTTCAGGGCTAAAGGCCTTGCCTTCCTGAAATGGTCGTTAAGAGGGTGCTCGTTAGCTCTCGATCGCTTTGGGGCCCTGGAGCTTTCTGCCTTGTTGTTTAAATGATTCCTTAGATCCTTCGTTTCTGCCTCCCGGACGAGGAGCCCACGAGAAAGGAATGAATCCCTCGACCCTTCGTCGGAGGCGGCAAATTCGTTGAGCCGGCTTAGGACATTCACATTGTCATTTTCCAACTGTCGTAATCGATCCCCAAACTTTTCTTCGATCACCTCCGCCAGTTGACGAGCCAAGGGGGCGGATCCTCTTGACCTGATGCCCATACTAGTTTGAGGGGTAACCCCTCTTGACTGAATATAGGCATTTTTATTCCCATCAGTGTGATCCCTCCCTCCATGGTGACATGGAGCATGTAATTCGAGACTTTTTTGTTGGGGACCTTTCTCTTTTTGTCGAGTATTCACCATGGTCACTGTTTTTTATAGAGAAGAAACTAGGAAAACTAGTCGTTCCCCACAGACTGCGCCAGATTGTACGTGCTGGATCTTGCACAATATAAACACGAGAACAGATCTCTCCCTTGGTGAACTCGAGTGAGTTAGTCGAGTGGTCAACCCTGCTGTTTGGAACAGCCTGTGAGGTCCGGTCATAACCTGAAACGGTAATGGGAGACCCTCGTGGATCAATGGAATGATCCAGTAAGTCTGAGGAAAGTTCCTGAAACAAAGAAAGACAAGTTAGAAGGGCGCCGGAGTGTTTTTTGCCTTTTACGAGGAGTATTTATACCTCAAAAACTCATGATTGCTGTCAGTGTGGTCCAGTAGGTGATCATTAGGTACAGGCAATGCGTGCACGATTTCCTATGAGAAATGTTTTCTCTTTTAATTGCTCGGGATCCCGAGCAACCAAGACTGTGTCATCGGCCTGCCGACTGTTCAATGAGCTCCTCTCGGGGAGGATGTAATAAATGTCCAGCCTTAGAGACATTTATTACCTTTCATTTCCGAGCCTTACCGCATTAAATGCTGTCTCATCAAGGGAATGGTGTAATTAAATGCTTGTTTTCTCAAGTCGTGTGTCAGCAAGGGCATCCAGTCTTTCTACCTCTGATGTGACATAATATGCCACGCGTCCATTTTCCATTGGTTATGTCCCCTGCCTTCCTGTGCCTTCTGGCACCAATTGTGTAAGACGAAGTCATGATAGTTAGCCTAGGCTAGTGATCTGTACATCAATAGCCTCTGCAGAGCAGAGAACGTCATCCTGGATGGAGGTACATCTCGGTACCGAGGGGGGAGGTACATCTCGGAGCCGAGAGAGGAGGTACATATAGCGACTGATGTACCCATATCAAACCGAGGGATACGTGTCAGTACGTAAACGTACTGGATGCACTTGATCCCTATGACAAGTACCTCGGAGGAGTGGGACTTGTGAACCGATGGGTACGTGATCTCAGTAACAAAGATTTAGTGACATCGAGGATACATGTCTTCATCTCGGAGTATTTCGAAAATGTCCCATCACACGTGTTATGTACTCAACTATTGATCCAAAAGTCTAATGATTTGTAAAAAGTTAGTGTTAATAATTATTTGAACGTAACATTTTATGACGCTGTTAAGTCCAATGTTAACGCATTGGGCCACTCTCTCGACGCTGGCCCAACGCTAGCCCTTTCTCTTTGACAGTTTCATTCATGTACCAATATTCAACATAATAATATTATACTCATACACAATACTAAAACATTTTAATCCAGCAAGTAGGCCATCTCTTCCTTGACTTAAACTCATGACGTGGTGTCTGCTTTGATACCAATTATTATGAACTCAACTGTTGATTCAAATATTCCAAGACTTGTGGGGGGTTAGAGACGACACATATTTTGGATGGATCGAATGTCTTATACGATTTATATATTTTGAACCATCATCTACTCTGTGACCTTAATTGAGTGATCGATCCATGATCCTTCTAATGTTGTGTAGTAAATAAGAGGTCCAGTGGGATTTGAATCAAGGATCTTTAAATTCTAATATCATTTAAATTAGCACATATACTTTAAAAGCTTAAACTATCTATAATAAAGGAGGTTGTAACATATATATTTATCCGATAATATAAATAGTAACTAATGCACAAATTTTTATTTATATCAATGGTCAATCTTACCTAGGGGCGTTTAATTTTTTGATTGACTGCAATTTTCTATCTTACCCTATGTTACCGAACTGTTAGTCACAAAAATCGGATAGGAATACAGAAGAGTTTTTGGTCTTCCAATTAAATCGGGTAGGAATGCGGAATACCCATCAATTTCGCATTCTTACCCTATCCTACCCGCAAAAAATATATTTAATTTTTTTATATTTTTTTAGTAATTATAATAGTAATTGTGTGATATAATTTATATTACAACATTATCATTGTTGTGGATGTTTGAGTTACTAAGACATAGACTTGTTTTTTTGTGTAGGTTACATAATTTGTGATGAACTAGTGATCTATTTGAGCAGTTATGATTTTAATGTGTTTCATATAGTTTAAATTTTAAATAATAGTTATTGTATTTATGTAATAATTATGATGGATTGATGTTCATGCTTTCTTGTGTTTTAGTATAATTGTTGTTGTAGTTGTTTTAAGTTTTAGTGCTATTGATTTATTGTGTTGTTAAATTAGTGTATGTTATTTAATTAAATTGTTAAAATGATCCAAAAATTAATAGCAACATATGTGTTTATCCGATTTTCTACCCGACTTCTTACCCGATTAATCGGGTAAGAAGTCGAGTAGGAATGTCACACCTGATCGGGTAGGGTAAGGTAAGAAAAAATTCTTCCGCAAAGTATCAAGTAGGAAGACGAAAAATTATATTTCCTACCCGTAGGATAAGGTGAACACCCCTGGTCTTACCATTGATTCAAAGAGATTTACTTTCAAATATGAACTCACTGGAAAAAAAAAAAAAACAAAACTATATACTGATTTAATTGATAAATTGATGATGAAGGAAAAATCTTCTGATTCAAGGCCATCTAGAACAAAATTGATGAAGATGGAAAAATCATGGAAATCTAACAGTCAAACTGACTGGATGCATGCCGTGTTGGAAATAAGATACATGTAATAGAATATAAACAAAAGACTGTGTCATTGACATATCATTTGATCAAAAATTATGTAATAAAATGATGTTTTCATCCCAGTTATTTTTAATTTTTTAATCAATGAAAGAACAAAATATATATATATATATATATATATATATTATGGACAAAAACTCCGTGGGGTTCCTTGTTACAGCTCAAATATCGGGGGGTTTTGGTGTTTACTCACCAAAACTTCGGGGGTCAATGTAATTTACGTTAGAATTATTTAAAAGTTAGAGGCAAGTCTTTGTCAAACTGCATTATGGGATTGTGACTTCCTATCAGTTAGAGATCCCAAGTCAACAGCATTTGTCCTACACTACAAAGTTCAAATGCAACCAGATTGGATCATTGCAAACTAAAAGTAATTTATAAGTGATACGGACGAAACTCAATGCCAAAGCTTCGATGGCTCAAAAGCTTGATCAGTCCAAGAGCCCAGACCAAACAAGGAGGATTTAGCATCGGCAAAAAGTCTATTACCCAGCAATCCAGGAACAGTCCAAATCATAAAACGGTTTGGAGAATGAAAGCTCAGTCCAAGCTATTTTTGGACCGCCAGAGGGGACCACACATCCAGGGGATCTGGAGAGACCACTCCTAACACCTATGACAATTTCAAGGAAGGTGGAGCGTCAGGCTGCCAGAGATCATGGCGACGACAGCGCCAGATGAACAGTGATCATGGTGACAAAAGAAACAGGAATGAGACAGAGGAAAGGAGAGCTGAAGGCCTAAGAGGGACTAATATAAATAGATAACGATAACCCAGAAAAATAGAAGACCATCTTTCCCAAAAAAGATCAAAGAACATTTAAGAGCCTAAGAGCGTAAAAAGCTGAGAGAGAATACCAAGATACTCATCCATTGTAAGTGGACTCTGAGTCCCGAGTTACAGGAGGCACTTTACAGGCCGATGAATATATAAATCCAACGAACAAGAGATTCCGTTGAAAATTGATGTAACTTTAGTACTTCTGCTAAGATTAATCACTTATATTCTTAGTCTAATTGATTATAAAAGATTAATTTATAACCTGCAAAACCATTTCACAATACTATTCCGTTATAGTTGGGCTTGGGTCACAAATTCCGACCACCATCAATAAGTATCTCAGCACATAAGCAATATTTGACTGCTTAGATATTTTTTTGTCCATGGACCAAGTCAGTCTTTTTTTCCTATCCCTTCCCTTAGGTGACCCAATTTTTGTTTTTTTTTGACTAGTCTTGAAAATGATATTCAATGACTTTTAAGCTTCACATATCCCCGGGGGGGGGGGGGGGGGGGACTTTTTAACAACTACTGGTACAAAAATAATGGGCCAACTCATAGTCTAAGTCAGCCAGTTGCTCTGCAACTTGTGCAATATGTACAAAAAATGACGATTAGACTAATAGCTAGTCATTACTAGGGAAGGCTACATTTTTTTTTCTCACTTATGTGGGGTCAGATGATTTATTTGGATGATCGATATTGTAAACAGAGGTGGAGCCAGGATTTCATCGCAGGGGGCCAAACAGTTTCAAGTTTATTCTTGGATGTTTGTTTTTACTGAATTATTGTTAACGTTAAATTTTTGAATACATGGAATTTATTATAATTAATTTCACACCATACATTCTAATGTATTCATTTTCAAAAAGAATTGATAAAACTTCATTGAATTTTTTTTTTTTACTCTTAAACGATGACACTAATTTTACTTTACATATCAACTATTGATTCGATAATTTCGTACTATTCAAAATTTAAATTTTTTACAAAACCAAGATTTAATGATTTTTCCAAAATGTCACCATTGGAATGGTTAATGGTGCAATGTGCTCAATTCAATAATTGAGGGTAAGTAAAAATCAAGATCATAACGTGGTATAAAGTATAATTTCCAAAATTTAAGATGCATGAAAAAAAAATTAAAAACATAATTTAAAGGTATAATGTGCAATTTAAAAACTTGAGGGGAGCCATGGCCCCCTTATTTGACAGCCTTTTATTTTTTAGGTTAAATTCTTCTCATACAAGCGGTCCATAATCTTCTTTGGTAAGATATTTCATCCAACGAGAAGAATTATGATTTTTTGGCCCTCCATATTCTTAACTTGAACATTGAAGTATTTTTGGGTGTAAACAAAATTTGTTACCCTACACAATAAAATAAACAAATAAATTTGTTGACAGAAAATGAATTCTTCAAATTTTGGTGTACCAGCATGATAAAAAAAAATGGTATACCATTTTCTAGTTCCACTTAAAACTCATCGTACATGGATAGATCATAATGGCCACCATAATATGTAATGATGGCATATAAATGGACTTTGAAGCAATTTGATATGAAAGAAACAAATTAACTCAAAAGTGTAAATCAACACATGTGAAGCACAATCACCAAAAAGAAAAAAGAAAAAAGAAAAAAAAAAAAAAGAGAGGGAGAGAATAAGCATACAAGGGGCTACAGTATCAACACATACCTCCCCCTTTCAAAAATAAAATACATATACACCCTATATAATTCAAAAACCCAAACGCAAAACAACACCATACAATCATTTGCACATAACATTCTGGAGCTGTTGTGTTGCAATAACAACTTCCATGGAGCAATTCATATCAGTTCCTTTTTTCCTCTTCATAACCTTCATCAACTCTATCTTCCCCTTCAATCTGGACTGACTAGTAAGAGTTAAAAACCCAGAACTCAAATCACTACCCAGTCGCGAATTGCTCGGTATATTAGCGGAACTGAGATCCACCATGACATTGAACTTTCTGGTTGATCGAGCCCGAGCTCGCGCCTTCGGAACAATGGCCTCACCAACTTGTGAGTCTTTATAGAAGAAGTAAACAGTGCTGTTTTGGTACTTGAAGTGACCAAAGTTAGTGTTCTTCACGCCAAGTTCAGCACTCATTCTCAAGTTGAATGAAGGAGTTGCAGGGACAGCAGTGAAGTTTTCAAACGTAGCGGACCGGAATCGGAACTTGGGGTTTCTAATTTTCATCACTGTGAGTGCAAAGAGCAAGATAATACCAGTTTGAAACACTGCAAAGGCAACAATATATATCAAACACTTCATGCGCTTCTTGCGGCGTAGCTCTTTGGATGCTGCCGACGCAGCCCCCTCATCGACTCGGGCATGGCCGTTGGCTGCTGCCAAGGGATAGGTTGGACCTTGTTCCTTCTCTGCCATTTACTTGGGTTTGAGAAAGAGGAGAGAGAGTTTGTTTTGCATGTTCTATGGAAGGAGATAGTATTGGGAGGGGAAGGATAATGAGTAGCATTATATAGCGAAAAAATAAGGGTAAAATATACTTGTGGTCCCCAAAATATGCATTTAATATTTATTTGGCCTTCAATATTTCAATTGTGTCTTTTTAATCCCTAAAGTTCCTAATTTATATCTACGTGGTCCAATTTCAAATGCCATGAAAAAATAGTTGACGGTTCTGATCACGCGTCAAGCATGTGATTCTTAATTTTGTGTCTCTTTAGTCTCTAAAATTTGTAATTTGTGACTATTTGGTCTTACGTGATTGGAGCGTAACCAAAGTCCTTAACGATTTTTTGACGAACATTTAGGTTTGAACCGTGCAAAAATAAATTAGGAACTTAGGGACCAAAAAAATACAATTGAAAATTGTAGACCAATAAACATTAGACAAATAGTTCGGGATCAAAAGTGTATTTTACCCAAAAGATAATTACACGAAAGGGTGAATGACATTATAACCCCTAGATTTTGAAGTTTTCACTTTGTTCTCATTTAAATTAAAATTTTCTATTTACATCTTGAATTTCTTTAAACAATAGCCCCAATTCGTAAAACACTTCTTATTTTTTCTCAGTTGACTTCTCACGTACCACGCTCTTTGTATTGGACAACTAATTTTTTACAACATAAAGTACAATTTTTAGAAATTACTCAGGTGATACAATGACATTATGATAATTTTTAATGGTGCGGATTACAACTTTGAAAATTATTCAGGGCATAGAGTGAAATAATGATATCTATATAGACAGAAAATCAAACATCGTATAATGTTTGGGATACATTATTATGTTTTGGAAAGACTATTTTTCGTATTCGATACAACACTCTTTCAAAATGTATGTAATAAGGTTTGTTTTTTTCTACTAATACTCTCCTTGACTTTGTGCTTACATTGGTTTTGGAGTGGTGATAAAAAGAAAAAAGAAAAAAAAGAACATCCTTATTGGGTCCTTCTTTTTTTTTTTTTTTCCCGTACAAAATGTCTAAGTTTATGTCTTTTTTTTCTCAAATTTAATAAGTTTACCGTGACTTGAGTTGAGTTAAAGGATGTCCTTTAAGGGATAAGAGTAGTTATACTTTAGAGGATATGTGTAAAAGAATTGAACTTAAAATTTTTGAATTATCAAAAGGATAAACTCAATCACTGGGGTCACCTCTAAGGGTTTATTGAGACACAATTTGCTAATCTAACTCATTATAATTTTTAGATTGACTGTGAGTCTCATTTGACATTGAACTTTGAGTTAATCCAATAGTTACAATAAAATTACATCATTATATTTATAAATTAAGTCAAATTTTTAAGTTTTAAAAACTATATTGAAAAAAAAAATATGGTTGGCAGCTAACCTTGGAAGCGACATAAGGATTCTTCTACTCGTTGAAGACAAATCAGATATTTTTTGTTACAAAAAAAAAAAAAAAAACTAGACTATGCCCACTTTGTTGAATTTCACTTGTATGTTACATTTTTGCAATGTTTGGGAATAGTTAAAAATAAATTTTCAACACTCAAATTGAATTTGGGCAACTTGAATATATAAACTGGATTCTTGAGTTTTTAAAGTTCTCAATGTTAATGAGAATTCATTTACATACAATTAATCTTACTTGAATTTACGATAAATAACCTATGAAGAAAGATAATTATATATATATTGGAAGGGTATCTCCATTTTTTGTGGGCTTTTGGAATTTCTTCTGATAATAACTTTATAAGTGGTTGTTACATTGTTTTTTCCATGCATGGTTGTAGCTTATGCATTGTTTGACCTCCTTGCTTTACCTTTTTTTTCTTTGAAAAAGATAAACTACTTAGTTTGACTCGGTTGAACTCACTGTGTTTTTTAAATTTGGATTGGGGCCAAACTGATCACTCTTAGAGTTACCTGGCCTCGTTAAACAGACAACTTTTTATGTAAGTTATAAATTGTGTTGATACCAAACTTTTTGATGTGACAATTTCAAAATATCAAGGATCACTTGTTAATATTCTGTCTCGGTGATGACTGAGACAGAATAGCCGCCTGCCCGGTCTTGTAAGGCGGCTGCTGGTGGCTCCCCACGAATTGAAAACTTTACTGTACTGTCGGCGGTACTTTAGTAAAAATTGTAATTTTTTAAAATTAAGTTTTAATTTTTTTTGAGATATAACTAATGTTACATGTCATACTGTGTTAATCAATGGTGCTCAAACATATGTATAGTCAATACAAAGGCAAAAAAAAAATTAGTTTTCGATTGTTTTTGTTTCTTAATTTGGTTGAAATTTCATGAATTTTATAGTATTTTTTATTTGAATTTCAAATATCTTGCTTTACACGATATCTTAGTAGTCAATTTCATGATAATAATGCTTGATTTTCGAACGTTTCCAAACCCATAAGATTGCACTGGTTAAAAAAGAATCTCTCTACAGATAGTTTTACATTGATATCAAGATTCATCATATTATATTTCATGCATTCATATTATATAATTAAATGATAGATTTATGTGATTGTTGACCATATTGAATTATAAAATTTTATTTTTAATTTAAGTTTCCAACTCTTAAATATTGATAGATAGTGGTTCTAACTCTTTCTTCAACAATCCCAAATATAGCTCAAGTAGTAATAAATATGAACTGTAAATTCAGATATCACGAGTTTGAATTTTAAAAATTTTTTAGAGTCATGTCATTAAGAATTTATTTCTGATGAATATTCTAGTTACGATGTGGATAATATTTTTATTAATTAGACCAAAAAATAGATTAGTAGAGTAACACAGAAACTGACTAGAACACACGTAACTTTTTGAACCCAAAAAAAAAAAAAATCTTTCCTCTACGACTGAAAAATGAATATGAGTGATAACTCATGGAATGACATCCAGTGGCCTTAGGGTTTAGACGTTTGGGTAAATTACATCCTCCTCCTGTGAGGTTTATCCATATAACAATCAAACCCCCTCAAGTTAGACATATAACACTGCCCTCCTCTCCAACTAACAGTCGTCTATTTAAGTGGATGATATATGTAAAAAGATGAGAATGCCCTTGACGGTGATATATATACATTGGCTAAGTTATTCGGATTCGAATTTAGATATAAATATATTTGATCTGATTACGATCCGATCCAAATTATATATTTTTCTTTAAATATTAAAAAATATAAGTGATTAATTTAAGTTGAAAATTATGTCTAATTTGTTAAAACTTAGTTAATTAAGTTATTCAGATTAAATTGGATTTTCGAATTATTAACGGATTCGAATATGAACCACGAAAATAAAATTCGTTGAATTATTGGATCGAATTCCAATCCCAATCAGTCAAACTCCAATGTAAACTTGATCTGTTCACAAGCCTAGTTACTGGTAACAACATTTCAAATTCACACACAAATGGTCTTTTATATAGCAATTGTTTTGCAAACTAGCCGTTGGACAAAAATAGTTGTTGTCCACTTCCAACCAGTGTTTTAAATCCGGCCCAGCCCGACAGGTTGACCCGGTGAATTGGTGCCTAAACTGGACCAGTTCACCTTGGTCGTTTATGCATAAGAACCGAAGTCAACCCGGTGAACCGGCAAAAATCCGGGGAAATTCGTCAAACCGGACGGGTTCCATCAAACCAGGTGGGTCATTTAATTTACTATAAAAGGTTGATTTTTTGGCATTTTGCCCTAAATTGTGTTACCCAGCCAGCCCCCTTTGTGGACGTCATTCGTTCCCCCCTCCCTCCCTCCCTCCCTCCCTCCCTCTCAATCTTTCTTGCCCTGCTATGGTCTGGTTTTATACAGTAATGTGCAGTGGGAGTTCAAAAGGGAGTGAGCCTCGATTGAACACTCGAAAGCGAAGGAACAGATCGAAGACTCGAAGGCTAACGGTCTCAGATCAAAGGTCTGTTTTATGACACTCACTCTGCGTGCTGTGGAAGTGGAACTGGTGAAGACTCGAAGGCTGGACATGGACTCGATCAGACCTCCATCGACTTCAATACTCATTCTCTACACATATTCTTCCCTCAAGCGAGACTCCAGGCACCAGCAGGTACATTCTCTCCCCCTTTCTCTTTGCACATTACAATTGGTATATTATACTCACTAATATTGTATTGTATGGTTACAGGATGATTGATTATGGCTTTGTTGATTCAGTAAAACTAGATTATTTGTATTTAAGTTTGATTTGGTGAAAATTTTAATTAAATTTGATTTGATATAGATTGAAGATTTGAATTGATTCAGTAAAACTAGATTGTTTATTCATTAAGGATAACCTCTGTTCATTTGCTTGAACTCGTTCATGGAGGAGCCCTCAAAACTTGCAGAATACATTTTTTGTCCCCACTGTTTTTGATTTTTTAACTTATGTATTATTATTATTTATTTTTTATTATATTACCGGTCTGACCAATGACTTAACGGTTGAACTAGTAATCCGTTGATGTTGTCTACTGAGTTGACGTCCGAGTCAGGTTTTAACAATATGCTTCCAACTGACCCATCAAAGTTATTTTGGGAATTTTAAAAGAATACTTTGCTTTTACGTAAACAAACTATTCACTCACATTCACGGAGTGAAGGCGGTATGGGGGAATTTGAAAGGGACAACTAAAGCAAAGGGAGGACAATGTTATATGTCTAACCCTAGAGGGTCTGATTGTTATATGGACAAACCTCAATGGAAATGAATGTAATTTACCCTAGATGTTTCAATAGAGCTTCTAATAATAGACTTAAATTCCATCCGTTTAAACCCGTAAAACTAAACCCTAGCATTAGTTCAGTGATTGTATCTGTTCTTTGGTAATTTAGAGATTTCAAGTTTAATCTCTTTTAATATCTTTAAGGGTTAATCACCCTTGTTCCTTTATAAGGCCATGTTCTAGATCATTCACTGAACTTGATGGATTAATCGACACAAACTTGAACACGTGACCAAAAAAAAACCTACAAAACTCTACTCTGTCACCATTTCCTACCTACAACTTGACAAAAGATCAAAATACTGATGGATCGATGCTCCAAAGGGAATTACAGTTCAGCACCGCCATCAAAGTGTTTGTGTGGTGTGTGGAGAGGTTACTTTCTTAACTTGAGGAGTTTCCACAGGATATAATAACAAATCTTTCCAAACCTTAGGGGTGGAGGTGTTATTCTCTTAACCCGAGGGGTTCATGTGATGTTTTAACAAATTTTTTGGGGTTTGTATACATACTAATATCTTATCTTATCTTATCTTATCTTTAGTCTGGGTTGGGCCACAAGATTCTGCAAGTTGAATCTGGCCTACTTGATTCGTAACAAGTCTTATCCTTTTCAATTCTTAATCTGGCCTTTTTATTATTATTATTATTGTAGTCAAAGATATTTGGATTAGCTTACGCATGTCTTGACTAACCTCTTATCCGGCCAGTTAAAATCAAGTCATCTACACTGGAATTAGAGAGTTCATGTTGGAGAAATTCTTCATGGTCGGACTCTAAGGAAGTCATCAAGTTTTAAACTCAAAATATCACAATTAATTCATGCCTCCAGTAAGCTATCCTATGGGGTTTCAGCCCATATTTAAGATGAGTGAAACTTGGGTATAGATTTCCGATTTACCTGCGCCTTATTTAAGGCTGATAATCGAGCTGAGATTTGCGAGATCAAGTTAAACTTGTTGAGCTCGTTTATTTTAAACGAGTTTAAAAATTTTAGTCAAACTCAATTCATTTAAAAAACGAGTCAAGCCCAAAACAAGCTAAATCCAAACCAAGTTCGAGTAATTTGATGATTTTATATATAAATGCACTTTTGCAAGCTCGAAAATGAGCCTAAAAAAATATTTAAGCTCGACTCATTTAAAAAATGAATCAATCCCGAATAATCTGGCTCAATTATGTGCCCTAGTCTTACCCCAAACTTGTGAAGTGGCCTATGTATAGTAAATGGCCTTTAGAGACCTTATTTAGTTGCATCTAACCCAAACCTCTGAGATGGACTTTTCAGGTGGGCCTATTTAACTTTGCTATCCAAATTTCTTTCTTGTGAATAAAGATTTTATCCCCATGTAAGCAAGGGTGGAGGTATGTAGGGGCAGGGGGAGGGGGGTAGCTTGGATTTTTATCGTAATTAGATTTGATCTTTATCATTTTATTAACATATATAAAATAAAATATTTGTTGTACCCACCACCGTTAAGCCATTTCCCCTCCATGTAAGGTAAGTATTTATCGTCTTCAACAAGTGCAATTTGGGGTCATTCTACTACTTTATGGTGACCAACAATGTTGGCAAGTTACTTACAATCGAGTAGTAAAGAGTGGGTGGGTCTTCTATATATGTGTAAAGAATAGAGAAGAGGTAAATAATTGGTGGGCTTTCTATGTCTATGCCAATGAGAATAATGATATTGAGATTTAATTTATTAATTTATTTAATTATAATTTTTGGATTGAAATGAATTCCATTTAATATCAGGACTTACTATTAATGAATAGTGGTATTGAGACCTAAGAAATTGAATTGGTTTGATGACTTATTTAATGTGTCAACTGATAGAGTCCAATGAAAATGTGCAAGAATTATCGTCACAACAACACTATCAAAACATATTAATGTCAATTTTTTAGGTTTCAAAAACATAACTCGCTATTAAGAGTATGCTACACAGACTTAAAAAATGAAAAATGCTATTTAGACTTTATTTGAGGACCTAATCTAGGGATAGCGATTTATCAAGTTAAGTTTTTAAGTTTATTTAGTATTTTTTTGCTACTAATTCAATAACTATAATACATTAGGTCAATAAATTAAATTTAGTTACCATTCCTCTCTAAATAAACTAGAGAAAATGTAATACCAAACTCTAATTTGTAGAAGTAGTTAGGGGAATTTTCTAATTTTCAAACTTCTTATTCTCCGCTAACCTTAAACCCCACTTCATGGAGGCAATCACCAACATATCCCACCACATTTTCCTCTCTCTCCCCAAAGTACTTCCCCCTCACAAATCATCTCCACCACCTCCTCCATGGAAGAATCATCTCCTACACTCAAAACCTATAAAATAACAGCTTCTTCCATTTCTTACACCAAGCCCTCCACAATCACCACCACCACCATTGCAGCCAGCTTCCTCTTCAAACCCTGCACTGCACCACCACCCAACTACATCCTCCGGGACGTTTCTCTCACCGCCTCTCCCTCCCAAATCCTAGCCATTGTCGGACCTAGTGGCGCCGGAAAATCCACACTTCTCGACATTTTAGCAGCTCGGACATCACCAACAAGTGGCACAATTCTTCTTAATTCTTCACCTATCAACCCTTCTTCATTCCGCAAAATCTCAGCTTATGTTCCTCAACATGATCATTGTCTTCCTCAGCTCACTGTGTCTGAAACTTTTGCCTTCACTGCTGGGCTTCTCCACCCCAAAACCTCCGACATCGCAGCCATTGTCGCTGCTCTTCTTGCTGAGCTCAGGCTTACACACTTAGCCCACACCCGGCTGGCTCATGGCCTGTCCGGTGGTGAGCGACGACGAGTCTCAATTGGCCTTAGTCTCCTCCATGACCCTGCTGTGTTACTTCTTGATGAACCCACTTCAGGCCTTGATAGTTATTCAGCTTTCAATGTAATGCAGACCCTCCGATCAATCACTAAAACTCATCACCGTACTGTAATCTTATCCATCCATCAACCCAGCTTCAAGATCCTTTCCACCATTGATAGAATTCTCTTGCTGTCCAAAGGAACTGTTGTGCACCATGGTTCTCTTTCCTCTCTTCAAGCTTTCTTACTCTCTAATGGCTTCACAGTCCCTCAACAGCTCAATTCACTAGAGTATGCCATGGAAATACTAAGCCAGCTCCATGAGAGTAATCCCATTACACCACCCTCACTTCCTCCATCACCCAACGATACCATTCTCCCTCCTCCTGAAAATAAGACAGTAGAAGTCAGATACAAGAGCACAAGGATTCATGAGATTATCAATCTTTATAACAGGTTTTGGAAGATCATCTACAGGACAAAACAGCTGCTATTGACAAACACATTACAAGCTCTTGGAGTTGGTCTTGTTTTGGGAACTATCTACATTAATATCGGATTCGACAAGACGGGGATGGAGAAGAGACTAGGCCTCTTTGCCTTCACTCTCACCTTTCTTCTCTCCTCCACAACTGAAACTCTCCCAATCTTCATCAACGAGAGGCCGATTCTGCTAAGAGAAACTTCAAGTGGGGTTTACAGGTTATCGTCATATCTCATAGCGAACACACTGGTCTTTTTGCCTTACTTGCTCGCCATTGCAATTGTCTACTCAGTCTCGGTCTATTTCTTAGTGGGTCTATGCGCTACATGGCAAGCTTTTGCCTACTTTGTTTTGGTCATATGGGTTATAGTTTTAATGGCCAATTCGTTTGTTCTCTTCTTAAGCTCCGTGGCTCCCAACTACATCGCCGGAACTTCACTGGTAACGATACTTCTAGCCGGATTCTTCCTCTTCTCCGGCTACTTCCTATCAAAGGACAGTATGCCCAAATACTGGGTATTCGTGCACTACTTTTCAATGTACAAGTATGCTCTTGATGCCCTGCTCATTAATGAGTATTCTTGCCTTTTATCAAGGTGTTTGATATGGTATGATGACAACCAGACCTGCATGGTCACTGGACGTGATGTGCTGCAAAAGAGAGGACTCCATGAGAGGCAGAGATGGGCAAACATCTATATCTTGATCGGATTCTTTGTGATCTATCGTGTGCTGTGTTTGATAGTTCTGATCCGAAGGATTTCAAGATCGAAGAAATGAGAATTTTCCGGCAACTATGGATTCAACATCCTCTCTACTGGTTTGTTTCTTATGTTTGTGATCAAAAAGTGAAGCTCATGCATGTAATGTCTACTTCTTTTTAATTGTTCAAATTATTAAAAACAATAAATTGAGTAATTGTGTATGAAAACGTGAATGTAAATCTTTTTTTTATTTAAATATTTTTTAATAATAACATTTGAACTTAATTTGTTAGTATAATTTTTTGAATTAATGCATAACAACTATTTGATTGATAACGGACCCCAAAAAATACTGGAGTCCCCATTAATCCATCGACTAAGAATGATTAAGTTGAAAAATTAGATCAATAAATTATGGTTAAGTATTATTAAAAAAAAATTATGTCTAAGTAGCATTGCTCAATCTTTTTTAGACCAATTTTGAAAACCAATGTATTCAATGCATTAAAAATTAGTGTAATTGTTATGAATGATTAAGTCGGTAAATTAGGTTTAATTAGCATTGCTCCCTATGAATAAAATACTTTCCAATGAAATAAAAAAAAACAAAAAGAGTAAGGTTATTGGGACCTAAAAATTTAACCTAATGATTTGGTTTCATTATAATCATTAGATTAATACCAAATTTTAATATCATTAGAAGCATATCTTATATTGACATTCATTTGATTTCTTACTATTACAAAGAGTAATGATATTGGAATACAATTTTTTTATTTGAACAGTAGAATACAAAAGTTAATATAGTTTGTTGAGAATAATATGTCTAAGTGACGGAATTCTAACGAAAAAGTTTAAGAGTTATAGTTACAACAATATTATTAGATCACGAGCAATGTTATTGGGACCTAAATGAACAATAATAATTGACAAGCGAAAGAATCCTAATTAACAATATTGCTCTTTGACTTAATTTATTTAACTATTCGATTATAATTATTAGATTGATTATAGGCCTCAAAAAATATTCAAATTTATTATCTATTCAATAGTTACGAATGATTAGATCAAAAATTATATCAATAAATTATGTACAAGTAGCATTGCTCTATAATGAATAAGTCTAAGAGTTACTCTTACAACAATACTATTAGAATATGTCACTGTCACATCATTAGATCAACAAATTAATTTAGTGTTTGAGGTCTCAATAGCATTAACTCATTGGACCATATTACTTTCAAATCATTAAATCAACTAATTAAATCAATTTTTTTTATGTCCAAGTAGCATTAGAATTAATCATTTAAGTGAACAAAGATATATAAATTATTAAAATAAAAATTTTGAGACAAAGAAATAGATGTCGTATATAATCAATCTTGACCTGCCTATTAAAATGTGTAAATATTTGATAGAGCCTTGATAACAAATTATGAGAAAAATAGTATCATTATTCAATAACAATAGGTCTAGTAGTGCCGGTTGGAGGTCTGGTTCAAGATGGATATCTTGAAAGAGAGTCATCACCTCGCCCAACATCCTTTCCTTTTCAATAGTCAATTCTAGAGGCAAATTAAAGTGCACATCTCATGTATAACCAACTAGTCCAGCATAATAATTCAAGTGACATATTGTCATTGTAACATCACAAATCATCAATCTTCTCAACAAAAGAATCAAATTATGCATTTCAGAGATGACTTTAAAAAACCTTTCGTACATAAATTTCTTTTTTTTTTTTTGGTTTTTCATCAAACTTGTCCTCAATCAAATTATTTCACATTTCAATATAGTCAGTTTCACAACCCCTCACTTATTCTCCAACTTCTTAATTATTTTTTTAACTCTTCAATTCATTCCTCTCTTTTTTATTTAACGCTAGATTCAAACGTTATGAATTCGAATTTTAGTAGTCTCTTGGGACCAAGTCATAAGAAATTTATTCTTCATGAATACTCTAATCTCGCGCATGGATGTCTTGTTTTTAACTTGATCGAGAAATAAATTAGCTAAAATGTACGTAAATTGATCCAAATACTCATTACCGTTGAACCAAAAAATATAACACTAGTAACAAATATACCGAGTTGGAATATGGTGTTAAAACACGGGGTGAGGACACAGAAGAAATATAAATCTCGTGCATCATACAAATCCGAACTACAATTGGACTAATATAAGAAATCTCATTTCATGGGACCAGCAAAGGTGAGCCAATAATTTAGCAGTGTGGAAGCCTGAGATGGCGAAACAAGTGGCGTGAGTGAATGTGAAGTCAGGCACGTAATATTGAGCAATGTAGTGTCACGGGTCCCCATTGATGAAACCAAAGAGGAGAGTGAAGAATCCGAGAGTCTCGTCGTCGTCGTCGTCTTCTCCATTTCGAATCGGATAATAAGTTAATAACACATCACAAACACAACGTAGGTCTGATTGTAGGGGCCTTTTGTCTGGTTGCGAGGCATTAAAAAGAATGGCAGTGTGTGTTTTTTGTTTTCTTCTTTGCTGTTTATTCATTGCTTAGTTCACGGGTGGAGTTCATCTTCTGCTAGCATGTGAACTACTGCCTTTTTCTTGTCTACATCAATACACATGTTATTCTCACCCACTATCTTTTGGATATTTTCAATAAAGCCCACGTCATAATTTAAACTGAGAAATAACCTTTAGGGTAGTTTAGTCATTGGGTCTCAACTCTAGTAAGTTAGATATCTCATGTTTAACATTTTTTATATTCATTAAAGGCCAAGAACCCTTCTTCTTTATAAGATATATTCTAAACTCGTTCGAACTATAATGGTCAATATTCAAATTAGAGACAGTAGTCAACACAAATCTAAAGACTCTATAGCCAAAAAAAAAAAATCAATCGAGATTTTTTTTAGTTTAACATATCACTTGATAGTGTCGGGTGATATATTTATCCAATTAAAAATTGAACATTCTGAAGAATTGTTGTCACTCGTCACTTTGTCAGAATTTTTTTTTTGAAAAAAATAAAAACTCGTATGTTTTAGATGACAGTCACTACTGTCAAGTGGTGTGTTAAACTCGTAATTTTTTTAAAAATTTAAAACCCTCCCCCCAAAAAAAAATTATGTTTTCAATTAATTAAATAGAAAATACCATAAGAAGAAACCCAAATAAGTTATGGATTAATCTAATTGAATGATTAAAGTCAGTAAGAGTAAGAAACGAGCTTCATGATTTTTGAATCTTACTAAATTGAGAATCTAAGTGTGCTAACTCTTCAAAATGTAAAATAATCATATATAGACCGACAAACACACACTCTCACAGTGATAAAACACAGGTCGATAAACTTTTTGAATTAAAAAAAAAAACACACACACACACGCGATGCACTTGCTAAAAAACAAACATTTATGAGAAATGCACACGCTCAAATGGGGGTTTGTTCAAGAAATGGTTCTGGCTCGACTCATTTTGATATATTCGATATTCAATCATAATTTTTCCAACTCATTAACAGCTGACTCGTCATTTTCCTTTATTTTTATATAATAAAAACTCCAACTTGTGGGGTAGTTTTGTGATTTCACCAAAATTTTGAACTTCGATTAAATCTTTTGCAAATTCTAGAAAGCAAATTTTTGGTTATCCCCAAGAATATATGATTAGAAGACTATTGGGCCTTGTCCTGATTGGAAAGCCCATACTTGTGCTGAACTCTTGAACGGGCTGTTCTGGAAACCATGTTTCTCATGTTAATGCTGAATATTGAGTTGGGCCAAGTATTTTATCTCAATACTACATTCGTGGGCCAAGAAATTTATCTGATTATCCATATGAACTTCTGAAGTGGGCCCATTGCCTAGAAAAATTTGGGGACCGGTCCCTTTTGTGAAATTATTTGAATTCAAATCCACTCAAAAAATTTGTTTGCAAATATATTCATTTTGATTTTAATTATCCAAAATACCTTCAGTAATTATATTTAATTAAAACAAATTTGAAAATTAATAACTCTTAAATTTTAAAAGTTTTACTAGTATTAAAATTGTTTCTCCATCATATTTATCTATATTTATATATAAATTAAAATTGAGGACTATTTTATCTCTATCTATATTTATATATATTTATATAACTTGTAGCCCATACTTTGGTCCAATGGTAATTCTTGTCTTGTAAAGGCTTTGCCTTATTGAGATTAAGGGTTCAAGTCCTCCCTTCCCTTTTCCCCTTAAAAAAATAAAAACAAATTTATGAACAATGTCAATGACATCTTTTGCTCCACTTCAGAGCCGGCCCAACTGTGGAAGTAAAAAAAATCTGGGCTTTGGGCCCCATAATTTTAGATAAATAATTGCTCCACTTTAAAATTTTTAATCCATGAAAATTATGTCCTATAAAAAAGCCTTAGTGAAAATGTAAGGCCAATCCCAACAAAAAAATTTAATTTTAATAAATTTTTAAACTCATGATTCAACCCATTACAATAAAAACCTAAAAAATCAATTTTATTTTTAAAAAACTGATGATATACTTAAAAGTCATGTAATAATTCACTCATCCATTCTCAATCACATCCTCTGTGTGTATGCGCTCGTGCATGTAAAATTAGAAAGCTCATCTCTCTCATTTTTATTCTCACTCACCCTTTGGTTCATATCAATTTCAAATAAAAAATAAAATTTATTTTTTATTTAAATTAAAAAATAAAATCATTAAATGTTGATAGTGTAAAAAAATTTATCTTGATCTCGAATGTTTCTTTAAACATAATAATTTTTATAACATGGATAGTTTTAAAGAAGATTTTATAAATGAACAAAAATACTCCAATTGATACACTAACTTATATAAAAAGAGTAGATTTTTCTTTCAAATTTATGCATTGTTTATAAAATATTATTATTAATTTTTATAACAATTACTTTTACAAAAAGAAGTATTTCAAGATTAAAATTGATAAAATGTTACTTATAATCAACTATGACAAAAAATATAATTTGATTAATGATATTATCAAGGAAAAAAAATATGATAACAACATTTAAATATAAAAACTTAATGTATACTTTTATAACTCAAAAAATGAGAAGAATTAATTTTAATCAAACTTTTTAATACTAAAAATAAAAAGACTTCAAAATAAATTATCGTTTTAAATCTCAAATTACCTTGAGCCACCCCACGAACGAACTGGTGGTGCAACAAACTTGTAAGAATACTGCATGATGAATTGCTTCCGGTCTGGAGATAACCACCTCTCCGGCCAAAACTCTAGACAATCCTCACCCCCAAGTAGACTTCATTCTACCCGCCTAGTATATAGAGTATGTAACCGATCACCCGGCTGGCACAAATGTACTGTCCGGCAAAACGTCGTTGGACACGACATGATTCGAGTCCTTTGGCACAGAAGGTATAGTCGGTGAGTTTCCATCAATGCAGCTTTCAGGTATATCAAACAATTAACTTTGGTAAAGAGGCTCGACGATGAAGAGGAGAAAGAGAATAGTTCAATTAAATTTTTTAAATTTGAATTTCAAATTTATTAGCATATCTCCGGTGAATTAAGAAGTAATAATTTCTAAGTTAAGAAATAAATTTAATATTGTTTTTAAGAAAGGTATTTTAAAGTTTTTAAAAAATTATGAATTTAACTACTTATCAGTAAGATTAAAATATGAATTATTCTAAAATAAGTATGAATAACAAACTAAATTCATTCTAAACAGGACTCATCCCCAATTGCAAATTCTAAACGAAAATGTTCTACATGAAATGAAGCCACCATGATTAACTGCAAGTTTTACGTCGTCCTCTAATAGATAAAAATAATATGATATATTTATATTTTTTCACATTGTATTTGATAATTAAAAATTCAAGAAACATAAAAGAGGCATGTTTCAAAAAAATTAACAAGACGATATCTATACATCAAGGATCAATTATATAACTTATTTGAAACAAATAAAAATAATATTTTATAATTTTTAATCTTCTTACAAATTTCACATTTTACTTATTTTTTGTTGCATATTTTATAGCTTTTGAACCAAAGGAAACTGTAACAAATTATACCAATATTTTAATAGCATATAAATATCACACATGAATTAATTTTAAACAAAATATAACGAACAAACCTAAAAAAAAAAAAATCATACACATAAACATACAAATATACAAATTAATAGCATAACAAACTAAAAATTACACATAATAATTTTTACAAAATTTAAAACAAAAAATTCCAAAAAACCAAAGCTTACAGTCGGAATCTCATAATAATGGCAGTCGCCGGTGAGAAATGCCCAAGCAGCTGTTCCTTTTGTTTTTGTAGTGCAGGCCGTCATTTCCTTTGCTTTTGGTCGGCAAGTTGTTGGGTGTGCAAGCGTCTCTTTATTTTTCATTTGCTTGTTTTTGGAAACGTAACGACAGAAAACAAAAGAGTGGGCCCATATTCACATATTTCATTTAGATTAATTTTAGAGTAATGTTATATGAATTTAAAAATTATAGTTAAAAATTAAATTTGATAATCTCAATCATTGATTTTACTGTGGGTCTAAATATTTATTGAGACCCACTACATATTCAATGGTTGAGATTATCAAATCTGATTTTTAAGTCTATCTAGCATTACTCATTTCAAAAGATAAATAAAATGACTTTTACTTTTCGCGATTCAGATCGTTTTAAATTTTATTTTAAAGTTAATTTAACGGTTAATATTAACACCTTAAATTTAATAAAAATATATATATATGACCCTAAATGTATGTTTGGAATAACTTCTTAAAAGTATTTATAAAAATTATTTCTCATAAATATTTTTTTAAAAAATAATGTTTCATAGCCTAATCACAAAGAATTGTCTAAATTCAAATTCAACATATCTAAATTTATAGTTTATCTATATTACCTAAAAATTGTAAGTCTCGTAAATATACTTCAACTCATAATAGAAATTGCACGAGATAATTTCTGCAATAATTTGAGACAGCGATCTCTAAGTTGGTGAACTTGAAACAACAAGGTCAGAAAAGGGGGGTCTGGTGAACACCTGGCTTATCCCCTTCGAAACTTAAGTCAGTCTAAAATCAAAAGGTTTAGTTCAATAAACAATCTTTTTTTGGTTCAAGTTTGTGTACCTTTGTCCATTTTTTTGAAGAGTATTTATACCTGAATTAACAATGATTGCCAAAAGTTTCTAGTCTCATCTGGACATCTAACATTTTCTCGCACAATGAGTGTTTTCTACTCACGTCTCCTCCTATTAAATGCTAGGACGATGGGAAGAGCGTTAGGCAAAATGCCGAGCATTTATGCCCTTCCCCGAGTACCCAAACCCCTCAAATCTGCATCTAGCATCAACTGAGCATTGAATACTCGACAGAACAGTTCCTCGGGAGGCCCGATCGTGTTGTCTCGGCGCATCAGCCATTAATGTTTTAGCCGTCATAATAGTAGGCCTAGACTCTCAGAGTGTAGGTGCTTGCAGGGGCACATTTATTTGTTCTGTCACCATCCCTCACTCTGCCATAAAATGAGAGGTTACGTCGTATTAAATACGATGCCAACAGTCGTACTCGGTTGTTCTAGGTCACCATATCTCGGCGCTCTTTTGACGTCCCAACGACTTCATTACTCCATGTGTCAACCTGGGGCTGTAGAACCACCTAGAGTCCCGCCAGAAATATATGACTTGTATCTTCAAAATCCAAATAACCATTTATGGTTTGTTATCTCACTCGTCGTCGCCAAAGAACATGAATCCATTGCTGTTATTATTAACATAGTAATATTTTTGATGATGCACAAAATGATTTTGCACACCACCTGTCAAGTGTGAATAATAAATACAAGAAAATAAAATCAGAAGATGGAGAGACACAGACAATTTATAGTGGTTCAATCAGCTCGACTTACGTCCATTCTTCAATAGCTCTGGTTGTCAGGTATTTCATTAACTCAAGGGTGTGGGGAGTAGAGAGTACAAGCTTTGAGGGAGAAGAGAGAGTCGTGCTCAGGTAAAGTATGATCTGCCCCCCAAGTGTTGGTGGGACTTACAATTTATAGTCGTCCTCTTAACAGATTTGGGCAAAATATTAGTAAGTAGTTAGCTAGTTTGTTGGATTTAGCGAGCTCTTCTCAACGTGCTAGGCAGTTGCGGTACTCTCCATGAGATTCGGTCAAAGGATGAAGTGGGGTGTTGACCATCTCCAGGGCAACAAGGGTAGGGCTTTGTAAGACCTTGCTTGCTCCCTTAACTCCTTGAGCTACTGAGCTTGATCGAACTGACCACACTGATGAGCTTAACCGGGTAGAGCTGATGAGTTTGAACGGGTTGAGCTGATGAGCTTAACCAAGTTGGCTATACTGGGTTGAATTTGCTGAATCTCTTGAAGTCGGACTATAAACTTGAACTGGTCTTATAACATAAGTTGGGCCTTTGGGCTTACCCATCAATTTTCGATCTCAAACGGAATCCCAAATTTTTAAACCCCACTAAATAAAAATTATTTGATGAGTGAATCTCATTAAAATAATAATAATAATGAAATCAACTGATCCAATAATCTCAACTTTTTTGAGATATTCAAGTGCACTTTGATTAAATTCTTTTCGATCCAATCCAATATAAATTATTTACGCAAGGATTAAGTTATTCACAAGAGAATCTCTCATGGCATGACATTAAAAAATTATCAAAATTAAAATTCAGGAAATCTAAGTTTATGCTAACTGCCACAGCTCAATCGAAAAGGTATGTTTGCCAATGAACCAAATTATTCCAAATTAAAAAAAAAAAAAATTTGTTTAGTTATAAAACAAATTGAGATCAAGTTCAAATTTAATTTTAAAACTTGTCGAATTAACATGCAGAGCTCTAGAGTTGTTCAAGATAGTTTATACGCACTTTAATTAATTTTTCTCCAGTCCAATCAATGATATACAATTCATACCAAGATTAGGATGTTCACGAGTGATAAATCTCTCATGACTTTACCTTAAGAAATTGTCAATATTAAAATTCAAAATATTTGAATTTATAACAACTACCACAACCGAATTATTTGTTATTCCAATGAACCAAATTATTCCAAATTTAAAAAAAATATATAAATTTGTTTATTTATAAAAAAAATTGAGATCAAGTTCAAATTTAATTTTAAAACTTGTCTAATTAACATTCTTAACCCCAGACTTGTTTGGTTAAACACACTGAGTTGTCCTTGTCTTAAGCATGATTTAGATTCAATTTTAAGTTTGAACACAAGCTTAAGCTCTAATTGATCACCTGATTAGACGATGTGAACCAAGTCCTAATTCAAAAAAAAATTAAAGAGTCAAAGTTTAAACATTATAAATATTTTTAAATTAATATTGGATTATCGTCATTAAATCAGCCGCCGACACGATGCTAAATTAAATTAATTTTATAAATTCCAAGAAGATGACACTGATAATGAATTGCTGCAACAAAAAATAAAGACAAATACATATAGTCAGCATGTATGAACCAGATAAACATCGAAAGCTATTGTGTACCACGGACAGAAGGTGCCAAATTTCAACTAGATAGTTTCTCACGCTAAAGTAAGAATTGCATTCATCACTTGTGGACTTTATTTCATCGCCAAATTATGATTTGTTGTACGATTGGTTGAAGTTTCCCACACGTTTCATTAATGCAGAAAAAATAAATTACGATATTCAAATCATCGTCTCAACTCAGCCCCGAGTCCATGACTCAGCCAACTTGGTCAGAGCAAGGCGAGAGGAACCACTGTCCACCGTGATTGCTGTCTCCATAGCTTCTTTTGTAACCTGTGTCTTCTTCCTCACTGAATCTCCTTCCTCCGACTCCATCAACTCTCTGACTCGCTTCTCCACCTCAGCTGAACTCACAAACCCATCTTCCGATTCTTCCATTGCCAACGCCAGCTTCATTTCCTCCACCAAAATTACTCTATTAAATCTCTGCTCTGCATAGAGCGGCCACGCAATCATAGGCACGCCGGCACACATTGCTTCCAACACCGAGTTCCAGCCACAGTGAGTCACAAACCCACCCACTGAATCGTGATTCAACACGGCTACTTGAGGAGCCCATGACTTGATCACAAGTCCTCTCTCTTTTGTTCGATCCAAGAAACCTTCTGGGAGTAATGAGTCCAAATCCGGCTCAGCTGGTGGCAAGAAGTGCTTGGTTTGGTCCTCTGTTGGTGGACTTCGCACCACCCACAAGAACTTCTGTCCACTCCTCTCCAACCCAACAGCTATCTCCTTCAACTGCTCCGCCGAGAACAACCCTAAGCTGCCAAAACACAGAAACACAACACTACGACTCGGCTGTGAGTCGAGCCACACCAAACACTCATGCATGCCGCCACCACCTGTTCGATCATCGGCCGCAATCAATGGTCCTATGCAGAAGAGAGGCGGAGTAGGTTCATCTGGAACACATAGACCATCTCTTATTGCTTCGAGAGCTCTCGACTCTAGCAACTCAAACGTGTTAACGATAATTCCAGCTAATTTTGGCAAGTTGGCACATACATCCAAGAAGCATTCGTAGGCCTTATCTGTTCGATCGAGCATCGGTTTCGGCATATCAGTTCCGGGAAATGGTGGCAAGCCCGGGATGTCAAGATGGGTGTCAAGATCTTTAAGACTCTTTGTTGTGTTCCGATGGATGGTGGGGAGATATAGGAAGGAAGCAAGGCAACAGGCGCCGGAAGTGAAGAAGCAATACACCGGAATTTTCAGTTCAGCTGCAACGGTGAGAGCCGTAATGCAAAAGAAGTCGATGATAAGGGCACGGACGTTGCTTGTTTGGGAGATGGTGAGAAGAGCTTGGTGGAGGAGAGGGTTGTTGAGTCGGAGAAATTCGAAAGCAAGGGTTTCAGGGTGAGGAGAGGAAGGGTGGACAGAGACAGAAATGGTTGGGAGGTGGTAGAACTTGATGGCTGGAGTTGTGGCGGAGACGCGGCTGATGTAAGGGGCCGTAGAGCCGGTGTTGTAAGGTGGATTGGTGATGAGGATGGTGATGGAGAAGGAAGGGTGGTGCTTGAGTACAAGCCTTCCCAGCTCTACCATGGAGATAAGGTGGCCAATGGCCGGAGAAGGATACAGAACTATGGCATCCTCCATGTATGTGTGTGAGAGAGAAAGAGAGTATTAAGGTAGACTAGGCTAGGAAATCATGTTTTTCCCCCCGGCGAGTCGCTTATTATATTGTTGAAAATGGAGCAGGTGACAATCATTGAAGCGAAAGCATGTTTTTTTAGTCGATAAAAGTTTTTACGTATTTTGATTAATTTTTTTTAATTTAATTAAAGACAGATTATTTATATTAGAATTAAAATCTTTATGAAAGATATTAGACTTAACATATTTATGAAAGATAAAATTTTTATAATTTCGTCCTAAAAATTATCAAAATTTAAATTTTTAATCCATCTATATTATGAACTATGAACTAAGAATGATCGAGTTTGATGACTAAGAAGGGAATCAGGTGCCCACAAGAGAAGGCATGTGAGGAAAGGATAAGTCTATAATATTACTGATATTAAATTTTCAACAATGGATAAGTTTATAATATTAGTGTATTTTTTTAGTATTAGTAATGCATTACGTAAATAAATTTAAATAATTTTTTTATAGGAAATGTGATTTATTATTAGTTTTAATTTTTATTAAATTTAATTATTAATTTATTATATAAGTTTTTGACTACTTAATATATCATTTATTTAAGTATCTCTTTGACCACTTTGGTTAGCTCACTTATAATATTATTATATACAAAAAATAAAATATAACATATATTTGATTGTATAATTCAATCTTTTAATTACATGTGTACAATAATATAGTATTTATTAATTTTTTCTTCATATAAATGTAAAAAATTATATGTAACTCTACTACTAATAAATGAGTTTTAAAAAATTTAAAAGTCCTAATAAGAAAGTTTGAATCAAATTAAAAGTCAAATAATAGTAAAAAATACAAATTAGATGAAAATATATAAGTATAAAAGTCAAATAGGAGTAAAAAATACAAATTAGATGAAAATATATAAGTGTGTATAATTGACTTTATTATAATAATTGAGAATAAAATAAGAAATTAAATTTTTTTTGTTGATACTGATATTTATAAGTAATATAGATAATAATATATTTATTTAATTGTATTATTTATATTATTTAATAGAAAGATAAATACTCAATTTAATGAATACATATTTATAATTCATCTTAACCCGTTTAATTAAAATAAATTTTATTACCCATAGAACTCGCATTAATTAATATAACTATTCAACTTATTTATTTATGGACAAATTAATTAAGCTAATAGATAATGAATTAAAATTGTGACTTTTGGATACAAGAAATATCCCAAAGTAATCCTCTACAAAAAATGAGTCCTACCCACTTACCATTGAATGTTCTCTTTCAAGGTTAGGTAAGGGAATAGGAAGTTTAGGGTAGAGTTTTTATATTAGACTAACTCTACACAAATTTAAAAGATTGCCTTAAAAATTTGATTTAATGATGTAGTTGTTATATTTATTATTGATTTAACTGTAAAGTTCTAGTATTTATTAGGATGCATTATTTATTTAATAATAGTGATTCATCAAATCAATTTTTTAAATTTATTTAGCATTTTCTTGTATATTTAGGAAGGAAATTTCAATAGAATTTCCTTTTTGTGGGTGTTTGAAAAAAAAGCAATGTTATTGACGTCTAATTTATTGACTTAATTTGTTGACGTAATTTATTATGATATTTTGATTGACTGTAGAACTCATAAACATTAAACTTTAATATTGATCTGATAGTTTCACTAAAATCACATCATTAAGTCAATAAATTATATCAAATTTTTTGATCGAAATAGCATTACGAGAGAGAGAGAGAGAGAGAGAGAGAGAGAGAGAGAGGAGGGGAAAAATATTAAAAGAAAGTAAGAGTTATCTATAGTACTGGAAAAATAAATTCAATATTATACCTCTATTTATTACATTTGTGGTTACTTTTATTACTGTTGTGGATGTTTTTATCACTATTATAATACCGAAAAAAGTGATAAAAAATAATTACTATAAAAGTGGTAAAAATACCCATAAAATATGATTAATCACTTACAAAAATGATAATTTATTTTGTACCAAAAAAAAGTTTTAAATATAGTACTTATAATAATGCTAAAAACACCAATAAAAATGATAAAAATACCCCCAAAAAATGATAAGTTTTTTAATTATAAAATAAATCATAAAAATTATAAAAACACTCGTTAAAATAATAAATTTTAGAAATACAATTCAAATTTTTGTTTGTCGATACCGTAGTCAAGTGGAAGAAAGTTTGGTAAGGCATCACTTACTCAGGTTTTAAATAGTTTTAGTAATTGATCAAAAAAAATAAATAAAGAACCTTAATAAGTGATGCCTTTCGTAAGCAATGATATAATGGGGAAAGTTAAAATATGACTTTCCGTAAAGTTATAATATAATGAATAAAATCATGATATAGTGGAGTGGAGCGGAGACAGGTACATAATAATAATAATTAAAATCGAATTTGGTGAGTTTATTTTTTGCCCAATTCACATGTCATCTAGGAAATATGTGTTTAATTTCCATCGAGTAATACTACATGAACTTAAACACCATTAATTTTATTATAAGTCTCAATATTTATTAGAATTTATTATTTATTTAATAATTATAATTATAATATCTAATTTTTAAGTTCACCTACAATTATCGACTACCAAATGCTAGAACTAGTGTTTTTGGTGACTATGATGATTAATTATTCCACCGTGGGCCCAGCCTAAAAGACTCCAAAAGTAGAGCACGAAGACTCGGAGTCAGCCATAGAAAAGTTGAAACTAATAAACTAGTCTTGACGTTAACTTTATTGCGCCTGCACAATGGACGGAGAAAATATACAAACCTTTTCTGGTTGTCTCCTCGTCTTGTGTTCAAATCAAACTACAAACTTTGAAAAGTCATAGAATAAAATAAGAAGCTTAGGAGACCACAAATAAGAGCTGTTGACTGGGACGGAGCCAGTAATATCTATTAAGAGAAACAAAATATAATTAATATAAAAAAATTAATTTCAAGAATGGAACAAAAAAATAAGATTCAAGACAGTTATTATGAACTAATAAAATCAATTTTTAATTAGCTGTAATAAAATTTGAACAAAAAGATATAAAATATTTTTTTAGTATATTTTAACCAAATTATATCTATATAATAAAGTAACTTACAATTCAAATCTCAAATGATAAACAAAATGACTTTTGTTATTCGCGGTTAAGATCGTTTTAAATTTTATTTTAAAATTAATCTAACGACTAATATTAACACTCTAAATTTAATAAAAAAAATAAATTCCTAAAGGTGTGTTTGAAGTGATTTTTTAAAAGTATTTTAAAAATTATTTCTCATAAATATTTTAAAAAAACAGTGTGTAAAACCGTCTCACCACCATCTTTACAACCACCGCCGTCATCGTCATTACCACCACCATTACCACCACCACTGCCCCCATCGCCACCACCACTGTCGCAGCCGTCACCACCACCCCCGCCCCCCACCACCACCACTATAGCTGCCGTTATGGGCATTGTCACCTACCACAACCATCATCGTTTTCTACCACTACTATTGCCGCTCACCACATCTCAGTCTTATTACAAATCTAAATATAAAATCTCTAAAATTTTATATATTAATTAAATATAAATTATTTTCTTACTAATTTCCTATCAATTCACACAATCACAAGTCCGTATTAAAATCATTATTTACTTAGTTACAACAAATTTATTGTTGTATCTGATCGCATTTTATTAGGTTGTAACCTAGTATTACTAAAAAAGGGGTAAATGTGAACTACAAATTATTTTTAAAAATTAGTGAACATTATGTTAGATAAAGAAAAATATTATCTTTTAGTTAATAAATAAATATATCAAAGTATATACATCTGATTTACTCGATCAAAAAAAAACTTTACTTTAGAGAGTTAGTGAACCACAAATTTACTTGAAAAAAAAATAGATACTTGAACCATAATTGAAATGCTTACAAATTTAGAGGGGGCAAATATAATATATTAAATAATTTGGTTAATTGTAAGTTGCATCCCGAAAGATAGTTCGAATCTCAATTTATACATCCAAATATCAAAAATCTCAATTTGCACCCCCAAAGATAAAAAATCTCAATTTATACTCTAAAAGATAGAAATTTATATCAATGTGCATCTAAAACTAAATTGATAAATTATACCTAGATCCCCTTATACTTGTCACATAATCATTTGGACCCCTGCACGTTTAGAATATTACTCTCATATCTCATGGCGTTTGTGCACGTGTAACACGTAACCCTTTTTTGTTGATGTATGTTAATATAATCGTTAAAAAATATAATTTTATCCTAATAAAAAATTATAATTTCATATTACCTTTTATTTTGTGGATCCGATATACTTTAAAATTAAGCTTACCATTTGAATGTCCAATAGAATGTAAATATTTATATAATATTTTTTATATCCAATGCAATATATCACTCAATGTGCAACCCTTTATTTTATTAGACATTCAAATGATAAGCTTGATTTTGAATTTTAGAATATATTGAACCCATAAAATAAAGGGTAATATGAAATTATAATTTTTTATTAGGACAAAATCATATTTTTTAATGGTTATATTAACAGATATCAACGAAAAGGGGTTACGGGTTACATGTGCACAAACGTCATGAGATGTAGGAGTAATATTCTAAATATAAAGAGGTCCAAAGGATTAAGTGACAAGCATAAGGGATCTAAGTATAATTTATCAATTTAGTTTTAGGTGCACATTGATACAAATTTTTATTTTTGAGGATGCAAATTAAGATTTTTTATCTTTGAGGGTGCACATTGATACAAATTTTTATCTTTGAGGATGCAAATTGAAATTTTTGATCTGTGGAGGTGCACATTGATACAAATTTTTATCTTTGATGGTGTAAATTAAAATTTTTTATCTTTAAGGGTACAAATTGAGATTCGAATAATCTTTTAGGGTATAATTTACAATTAATCCTAAATAATTTTGTAGGTGCCCATCAAAGATAGTCCAAAAGTGTGGTAGTTGGGGGGGGGGGGGGGGGGGGGGAGTGCCCACCTGGTCTCCATGTTGCTCCGCCACTATCTGTTGAAATAAAGGAAAACCACAATCTTGCAATCTAAAGAGATCGCGAGTTCGCAGGGAATCTCCAAGTTTGTAGTTTGTGAAAAGAAAAAAAAAAAAACAGCAGACCTGAAGATAATGACGATAAATCAACACCATACTAGAGACCATACAAAAGAATATTCTGCATTACCAGCACAAGAAGCATATATGAAGTCCTTAAACCTGAATCAACCAGCTAATTCAGTTGATTAGGCTTTACCGCACCACCAATTACGGCCACAATTACCCAAAAAAGAGAAAGTAATTGCAAGAGTAATAGTTAGTCAAAAGAAAAGCACAGGGAAACATAATTTAAGGGTACTAGTAACAGCACATGTGCTTTCTTGAAGACAGGACATGCATCATTTCTGAGTATAATCTGTCTAATCTTTGGTGGTGGGTCAAAACTCTCTCTCTCTCTCTCGTGTGATGGTGGGGGGGGGGGGGTATTGGTTGTGGTGGTTCAGAGGCGTCATTCTGGTGGTGGAAGGGGGTTTGATACAGTGACTAGAAGGGGTCTCTGGTGTGAGGAGAAAAATGAAGGGATGATCAGGCTGGTGGGGAGAGTTGGGGGTTGTTCTGGTGCAAATGGGTTTTGGGTGGTTGTGGGCAAAGGGGCTGCAAGAAGCAGGTAGATACAGGTGATGTTGTTGGAGAGGCAGGGCTGCAAGGTGACCGGGGTAGGTGCCTAATGATGAAAGGGTTTTTACGGTGGTGTGTCATTGATTTTTATTCCACACAATGTCAAAATTCAAAATTCAAAATTTTCAGTGTGTCCACAATTCCACACACAAGATATACATTTTGACTAGATATTTTTTTTCCCAAACAAAAGGCGTATAATTCAGGTAAGATTCATTCAAAAAAAGGCACAGAAAAGAACAAACACATCCATAAATTTGCATTGTCCATGTTTGCCTCCTTAAAATCAGAACCGCCACAGGATACAAACTAAACGATAGCCCTCAAGGCCTGCATGTCAAGCAAATGTACTGCCATGCTGAAGGACAGGGGAAAGACTGAAATATGACGATAAATTTTGATAAATCCTAGTATATTCTAACGAACCAGCAACACATTCATATGCAACTCCTGCAATCACAAAGCATTGATGGGGAATAACCAGAAACTGGTGGTCGAGCAATACCTTGGCATGCTATCCAAGTCCTCTCACGTACTGATCAAGAGTTGTATTGAATAGCTCACATCTACAAAACCAAGAAAGGGCATATTAACATCCAAAACTTCCGCACTTTCCAGCAATTTGTAACTTGAACCTAGTCATTATAAACACAATCAGCCTAACAATGCGAGCTCAAAATTGAGATGCCACAAAACTAAGAACAGGTTGTAAAGTTCTGATATTGCATTGAAAATTTGCGTTAACTAAATTCATATTTAATGTCTTCCAACTAATAAACATAAATAAGAAACTCATCAGAAAAGTTACTATCTGAACAATTAAAGGCTCAATTTTGTTATCTAACAGAATTTGCTCTCCATTCTTGAAACTTCCTTAACTCTGAAACCCAATTCTTAGCATGTATTCCTTCATTGTCGAGCTTGTTTCTACCACAGAGCTCACTTTAATCTGACTCAGATTTCAAAGTTTGTTTTTAAATTTTTTAAATAAAGTTCCCAATAAATCTTATTCACCTATAAATGCTTAGTTCTGACATGGTGTAATCATATTTCCCCCTTTCATGTAGCAAAATTGCTGATGCATCGAACCATTAACTTACCCTAGCATGCAGTAACTTGGACTCCATATTGAATATGCCACAAGTGCCAGAAGTCATTCAACTATATGTCATACACTCTCTCTCTCTCTCTCTCATGATAACCCTCTATAATGCCTTTTTTCCAGTAATATCTATAATATTGTTATAAGCTTTAACACCATGAATCATGAACCTTGTCATGGTTCCAAATCTTTCCAAAAGCTAATTAGTATTGAGTTTTTATAACTTGATTGACTGTTCTTTGATATTCCAGTACAGGAACCTCATGTAAATTGTCAATAATACTGGATATTCTTAGTCACTCGTCCTTCACTTCTTGAGTTGAACTAAATGTTTCTTCCTAGAATTGGACATAATCTTTTCTATCCAAGAAAATGGTTGACTGGTCCATCAAAGATTGCAAATAAGTAGCATATACAGATAGGTAACAATACAAATCTCATGTCTGATGCTCATAAAGAAACCAAGCAATGACTCCGAGCTAAAAAGATTGACCAGCAGCCAGCTTAATGTTGTCTGATCAATAAAGCAACATAAATATACAAACATGAAGCTTTGGACTGATGAGTGTACAATTTTAGTCTACAACCATAGAATATTTGCCACAACTTCATATGTACAAAATTGTAGGATGCACTTGTATGGAATGAGAGAGCAAACAAATTTAATTTGACCAAGAAATCTCCATGTTGGCATGAACCAACAAAATCTTCAACTATGCGTCCCCAGTCTTGAAAGCTAATCACTTGCCTGATGGGAGTTCCTGGAGTATACAATGGATTCTTCATAACATATTCAACATACAAGTTGTAAATGTACATCAAAGCTTCTCTAAGATCACCGGTCCTAGGATGAGTAACCAGAATGATCTGCACAAAAGCAATTAGATATGTTAAAAGAGTGCATTAAAAAGTGCAGTCTGAGTCTGGTACAGATGATGGATGCTAGATCAGATAGGATCTTTCAAAATGGACAACATATAATGTAACTATACCCTTCAAAAAAGTTCCTTTTCGAATTGGCTTTGTTATTCATAATTAATGAGCGGCTGATTTTTTTCCTTTAATAAGTATATGCAACACAAAGACTTTACTAACCTTTATGCCAGATGGACTCTCCATGAAACTAACTTGGTAAGTATTTGAACGAAAACTGTGAAATGAACACCCTTGTCCAGGTAACTGTGGCACCCCAAGATTTCCTTTATCAACGCTACCCAGGAAAAGTTTCAAAAAATGAGTACAGAGCCCTTCAAAAACACAATTAACTCAAAAACCAACCACAATGACAAACATCACAATCACTAGGTACAGTTTCAAGCACTGCATTCATGCCTTAACAGAAATTAGCTCCAAATTAAAACAATGACCGACTCTATCAAGTGTAGGAACACCAATACCAATCAATTATATATCTAGCTACCATACGGGAATACCGAATTCACCTAATATCTGGCAAACATACAGAAAAAGTTCAAAATTTTAGAAGATGCTAATGCCACTAATGGAGGAAGTTTTTTCCGAATTTCCTGAAGATAAAACACTTCGATATTCCTATCTACAAGAAGAACCCCTCTATAAACTGGTTTGATCAACTCGTAATACATCTCAAAATGAAGAGTAATGTCCATGCATACTCGAACACCTTGTCTTTAGTTATGGGTTCCAAACCAATTGGATCCCACTGTACGTAAAAGTGGAAAAACCTTGATGAAACCTGGTATTCCATGGCAGGCAGTCTCAGGGGTATCCCCCAATTTCTTAAAACTGATAGGGATCTTTCGTGTGCATCTGGTGGCCAATCCTCTCTCTGTCTCTCTCGTCATATAGATTCATTCAATCATTCCTCATGATCCTCCCCTTCTCTATACTTGATTAAATCGGCATTGTTCAATAGTCAACACATTCCTCTGCTCTTTTGGCTTGTTGAATTGCAATACATCTCAGACAGGTTTCTAATGAACCTTAAGATTTTTATTGTATTGAATTCAGGTATACTTAATAAATTATTGCGTCTCATGTAATGATTCAGACCAGATGATAGATTTATACCATCAAAATCCAAGACAATAAAACCAAACAATTTCATTCAGATGGAACATCCTCCCAATTCGGGGAAAATAATTACTAATAAACATAGTTATCAAATTGTTTATTGAAAGGCGTATCATTTTTTAAAAATAGTGTATTGTATCGTGTAACATTAAATACGACGTAATTTTACATAATTAATTGTAAAATATATATGCTTTTGAAAAAAAATCATAAGCTCATAAAAACATAACATTTCATTAATATTCCACTAACTATTCAAGTCACCAATATAATTTATTAATATTAAAAAAATAATAAAGGGTATCAAATTAAATTAATGATACTTATATATACTTAAAAATAAAAAATTATAATGTAAGGGGTATTAAATATAATTTTTCATTCTTATAACCACAGTCGTGAGTCTATCTAGTACCCACGACTCACGAACGAACACAGAAAGCCAGAGAGAAGAGCAAAAGGTGATCGGCGATCGCAATGCCGATGCCAGTGGAGAAAGAGAGAGCGAGAGAGAGAGAAAGAGGAAGAAGAAAAAGAAGACGAACTGTGGTACGTAGGGTTTCATCTGAAATTTACCGGTTAGTATTGCTATTTTTTTCAATTTCAAAAATTTGTTTGATTTGCTTTTGCTTTTGCTTTTGCTCGGGTGTTTTTGCTGATTTGTTGCCGGGTAATTCTTGTCTTCTTCATCTCTGTTGCCTTTTTTTTGGTATTTTCTCTATTCTCTAGTTTGTGGGCTTCGGTGTCTTCATCTCTATTGGCTTCGGTGTTTTCATCTCTCTTGCTTTTGTTTCGGCGTCTTCATCTCTGGTGCGAATCAGGCTATCAAAAAAATAAATAAATAATCAACGACTTCGCGTATCGGTATGATACGTATTGTATCATAAAAACGTATCGTGTATTGGACGATACAATATAAAAACGATACATAACTACGATCCGTATCGATTTAAGCCTATATCGTGACGTATCGTACGATATGTATCGCGTATCGTACAATACTAACAACTATGCTAATAAATGCAAGATTATTAAAAATGAAAAACAAACCTAGTGGGATCCATTTTGGCAGTCAAGGATTTGAGAGAAAAAAGCAGACCAAACATAAGCTTGTGGTCCTGTTAGGTATTCAAGGTCCGGAGAGGCCGATTCCACTCCCTATAAAGCAAACACACTCCATTTCTATTGAACGCATAAATCATATTGCCATTGTTTCCCGCTGCTGTTGGTGCTGGAGGTGATGGACTGATCTCTGAACTATGGAAAAATTGTATTGTAATGAATAGTTCAATCCACCCAAAGTAATTGGGTCGAAATGTACAATTCTAGATGCGAAAGACCAGTGATTCGACGTCTCTGCAAACATACAAAATTTTGCAATCTATTTTAGCTAATTAAAAAAACATATATTCAAAGTATAGGAATATGATCTTAATGTTTTGTTTTGTTTTGTGGTAGAGATAATGTAGGGAGAGATTAAGAGCTAAACTTTGGGATTTGGGAATTTTTCATTATTTCGGATACCAGAACGAATTGAACCATTTGAATTTAGTTGGCTTTCATTTACCAATTTTTTCCACAACTTATAATTGACACAGTTCTATTTTCCTTCTAGGCTCCTTTAGAATCAAATAAGCGTACAAAGATTACAACTCATAAACTCTAATTTCTGAATATACACAAGATCGAAACCAAGTAGCTCGATTTGATCGGTCACAACCCTAATATTAAATGAATACTATTTAGCAAACAAAATAGCAGTATCAAATGTACGATGTAAAGAGTTTTGCAAAGAAAAATGAGAGAGAGACCTGGAGACCTGATCAAAGTGAAGTAGAAGGAGGAACCAAATTGACTTGTTAGTTTACGTATTCTCCTCTTCCCCTCGCTAGAGAGAGAAAATAAAATAAATTACACATACACCTCTTAAATTATGATGTGCTAATTGAGTTCCTAATTTTTTTTAACCTTTTTTTTTGGTGTGTGTGCGTGGATTTAACCCTTAAATTTTTTAATTATATCAATTGAGTCTTTCAGTCTACTAGATTTTCTAACAAAAAACGACAAAGTGTGTCAATTAAAAGTGATAAAGTGTGTCACTCAAGTGATACACATGATTGAATAAATTATACGTATTACTCTCAAATTATGACTCTTCAATCAATTAAACGGTTGAATTTTTTTTTTAATATTATTTAAGTTTAATTTATTGACATGATATTTTATAGCCTAATTTACTGTAATTATTAGAGTAATTGTGAGTCTTAATAAATTATATCCAAGTAATATTATTATTTTTATTATATTTTTGTTGGGTCGTAAGTTCAAACGGAGTATCAAATTCAAATTCAAAATAGTCCAGTTGCGTTAAGAAAAAAAATAGAAGAAACATATCACTCCTTGATACATTACTCGGTTGGTGGAACCCTACTCTTGTAATTTATTGTTGTAATTACAAATTGAATGTTTAATTGTTCATCTGATAATGATAATATCTTGTACTTAAATTGATAATTCATTTTTTGCACAAATTAACATGACATTAAATTGGCGAAATTGACAAATTTTACTTGTTTGTTTATTTTTGACCTTGACCTTGACAATAGTGATCCAATTTTGAAAATGCCACTGAAATGTTAAAGGCAACAGCCAAAAATACAATCATTTTAACATTGTTAAGGATAGATCTAAATAACATGTAATATCATAATTACAGCAGCAATGCTCACGAGTGTTTCAAGAGAATCAAATTATACTAAAATAAAAAAATCCCAAAAAATTTACCACAACAGGAAACCATAACTCTATGAAATCTCTGAATTCGACCAAGGAAGATGTATCATATACAGTTCAGACAATCTTAAAACATATAAAAGTTTATAGATCAAATGAATAGACTGATTCAAACACCACCAAGCAAAAGTTCAAAAAGAAAAAATTATATCGCACAGTATCTAACTAGAGTTAAGATACTAATATTCCCATTTCCTCATCTCCATGCCATCAGGAGGGCTTCCTTCCACCACCTTTGAACCCACTTCTTTCCAATTTGTGGATAACACTGTCCCATTCGACTCAACCTGTTAAACAGCACCGGGAAAAGTAAAAGGCAATATTTAATAAGATATGTTTTTGGTGATGCTTGACAAAAAGAAACTACAAACTTGTAAAAAAAAAAATCTTGAGAAATTGTTGGGTTTGCGTCTCAAAAAATAATATCTAGATAATTGATTTAGTATTTTTTGTATCTCAAAACTTGTTTAGTTATATAATTCCAAAAACAGTTATACAATAACCCAAAAAATAATAACACCATAAATGTTGTGATAGTTTTTAAATTTTAGAAAGATTGTTTTCAAAAACACATAAAACAACCTTAACTTGTTCTCTAAATTAACCCACTATTTGTACACAATTTTCAAAAAACAAAAACAAAAAACAGCTGACCAAAATAATTTTTCTCTCAAAAACTATTTTTGAAAACAGAAAAACAATTTCTAAGACGCAAACCAAACAGGGCGTAAACAAGTTGGAATATTGTGGGAGCAAGATTAGGGAAAAAAAAGAAGAAATCAAAAGCAATGCACCCACAAACTAGTTTAAAAGATATTTCAATCTTACAAAAGATTTTTGCATGGCTCTTCTTGTGTCCTCATCAGCATCTTGGTAGATGCCGCGGAAAAATTTGTTCAAAGCTGCATCTCCATCCAATTTTTCTTCTTTTTCCTGAAGTTCAGACCACCAATAAAGAATGACCAAAAATGAAATTTTAAATTGTCCAAACTTTGCAGGTCAACACAAAGCTGGAGGAAGACCAGCATACAATTACAAGTTACAGGCATACCTCCTTTTTCATTTCTGCTTCCAGTTTATCCCAATTTTTTGTCGGTTTTGAGGAAGGATAAGCTGGTTTTTGATTGCCTATAAAATGCAACAGCAAAGAGTAAGCTTCTCAATATGAGAAAATAACGGCGCAAAGTAAGATTTCCCAAATTGGTTAGAAAGCTGCCCATCCCAAGCACGACTTGGGGTTGAGTATCACCCGTCCCATTGCGACTCGTCTCCCTTTCCCCTTAGAAGAGGCTAGATTCATCATTGTCTACCAAATACAGTCATTTTAGTTCTATTGGGCATATTTCTTTCTTTTCGTGTCACAAACCATCAAGTTAAACCAGCACAATCTCATTAAATGATATTTTTCTGATTTCAACCTCAGGTCAGGGTTTGAAAAAATCAATTACAGAAGAATGTTGACCTACCTGACGATACATTTATTTGCCGTAAAACTGTGACATCCTTGCTAAATTCAAGAGATGTCCAATGTATGGGTTCAGCTTTTGCGAGGCGTATTTCAATCTTTGTAGACAAAACTTCATATCTACATTTTGCAGGAATTATCTGTTTGAAATGAGAAGAACATTAAACGATAGAAATTAGTCTAAATCCATGAAATTATCTACAACTAATTCTGGTACCAAAGCAAAATAGATCTAGAAACAATTCAAGCAGACCATGATAAAGCAGAACCTGCTACATCACTTAATGAGAGAGTTTATGCATATCACCTTTCCAAATAACCGAGATTGAAGAGTATACGAATCTTCACCCAGCAAATCAATGGTAACACTCAGCTGCAAAGCAACCCAAGAAAAAAAATAGTTAATGTCCAAAAGATATGGCATTATATAGTGAAAAATAATTATGCAAAACACACAATTATCAGACGAACTAATAGAGACCAACATACTATTTGTTCACCATAGTCAACCGCAACACTTTTTGCTGGTATACCCTTTGCAAATATAGTCACAACTATTTCCTCTAGTTTCTGATAAAATTCATGCCTGCAAAATAATTGTCTCTTAGAAGACTAAATACGTATGAGCACTAAAGGCATTCCTTTTTACAAAAACTGAGGTGTGAAGAAAATGTAAACCTTCAAACACACACAAACTAAAGGGGCCAAACAAAATAAATATAAGAAACAAACAGTAATAAAGCTCGAAAGAAAGTCATGCATCACTGGCATCGGTTATATGAAGGCCCCTCAAGGACCATACGAATACTTAGAACACAGTTGTCCCTTTAATAATTCAAATTATATAGTTAACATATGATAACTTTAAAATTCTAATTGCAACAATTTTCAGGAAAAACCTACAAGATTCTTACCAACAATTAAGTTCATGACTAATAGACGTTTACCATTTTTTTCCCTGCCAGGCTAAGAGCAATACTGACATAACATCTATGCATCACCCAGGCTAAGAGCAATATTGACATAACATCTATGCATCACCCATGAAAGTGCAGAATTTATGTGAAAATCCTTTTTCTTGGTGTGGAAAGTTAAGAAAGTTTCAGATAATCAAAACTAAGGATAACACTTGTTAATTTTATAAATCAGCAAATTAAACATATTATTTACAATACTATTAGTTACTCAGTAATTCACTGTATGTAATTGAATATGTCAATAATCTTTAGATGAACTGAGTTAACCACAGAAATTTGGGTATACCTGTATTTTGGTTTAGATAATACCATTGTGACCTGTTTGGAAAGGTTACTAACTGGCTGAGCATCGTTTGAAGCTACATCTCTTTCATCCAATGATTGGGAAGCAGTTTTGTCCAATAGTTGAGAAGCAGGAGGAATCATATCGTCAGTTGGGGCTTCATCGACTGATTGCACTGGCAGCTCACCAGCTTCCTCTGAACAAACAAGCAAGACCCATCAAACAGATGAATGGATACACTCATAAGACACCGTTTATAGGTATCCCATTTACAAATAAAGTCAATCCTGCTTATTAATTATATGGCCTTTTAGAAGCCTTTGTATCAACTATGAGAAAAGAAGTAATCAACCCAGATCTAAAGAAGTTTATAACTGATCTGACAAACTACCACAAGATAATATTTTTTTGTCATCAGTAAAAACTAGACACAACATGCACTACAATTATTCTTGTTGATGAAAATATTAAATCTACGAAAACTTGCATTCTCTGTGGCATTTAATGACAACATATTCAATTTACAGAATATACCATGAGGATGCTGTAATTTACAATTGTCAAGCATATTTCTATAAAACGCATTTAGAACATTACCTGCAATGCACACTTCACATTCTTTGATCAAACTACTAAATCTTGAATCTCCTGGTGCTAAAGAAACACCTGTTTCCAAAGCAGCCTTGGCAGTCTGATATTCTTCAAGCTTGATACATGCAGTGCTTGTAAGCAGAAACAATAAATTAGCGAAATTAATAGGAAAATATACATATAATTAAGAGACTTGTGATAAACTAAAGCAAAGTATAGGACAGAATGGGAGGGATAATGCCAAGCGCCCAGAGACAGAGAATTAGCCTGGAGGCTTGGACCACCAAAGAACCGTTAATCCCATTATCAGCCGTCAAGAGTGCTATGAAGTAACCAGACAATCTAGTTTCTTATGCATATACATACAACTGACAACCAGACAATAGACCATATATTAGCCATATCATACAGAGTTAAACATGTAGCAAAAGACACACCACAGGAATAATTAAGATCACACCTTATTCAACAAAAATCAAAAAGCATATTCATGACAATCAAGAATACGACTCTACAGTTAACTAAAAATACAAAAAAACGAGAGAACAAATTAAAAAAATCGGAAAAAAAATTATGTGCCGATAGTTCCAAAACCAAAAAAGAACATGACTCTCCGGTGCCAACAAGATCTTTAAAGATCTCCACAACATTTAAAGCCAATGTATCTATGCACTGCAAGTCTGCAAATGTCTTCCGTACATATTTTTTTTAGATCTTTCTATGTAAGCTGACATATTGCACATGGATCCAAATTTTGGGGGAATGACCAAAACCTTTTAGTTTTGTTGAAAATCAAATAAACTAGTGATGGAAAATAGAAATTGTTTCAAAATGTTTTGGTCAATGTTTCAAAATCAAAATTCTAATCTTTTTCTCTAAATCTACCATGATTGAGAAATATTTCCAAAAACTATATACCAAAACAAAATTTTGGTCCTCCCATGTGCACACCATCTAAGTGCCACGGTCTAGATGTCATAAGCATACTGAAGGCTCTAGGGATAGCAGGTGAGCTCATACATAAGCAAGTTAACTACACATTGAGATCAGCAATAATACAAAGATACTCACCCTTTACGCAAATATGCTTTAGGCATTGAAGGATCTAATTCAATTGCTTTGCTTGCGTCAGCAACAGCTTCTGCTCATAGGATGTACATAGATTACTCACCAGCTCCAGAAATAGATAATTAAAACACATAGCAATGATAGTGGACATAATAAAAAGTTATCAAAAGAATGTATAAGTCTCAGTATATGTGCATGCATGATAGCATTAAAATTAACGCACCATCAGAGAAGGATGAAACAAGGACAAAGAGTAAAGTGAGAAGGAAAATAAGCTTTCTTTTGTACTGAAAATGAAAATAAGTTGGTAAATCTCAAACTTAGCCTAAAGCTTTTCAGCCTTATCATATTCTCGAGCTCTCCACTAAACCATTGGCAAAAACATATACAAAGTTTTAATACTGGAAATTTAAATAACAACTTTAAACCAACAAGTGCTCAAAACAGGATATACCAAGAACCAGATAAACGATCGCCGGTCATCTGGCATACCAAATTTGATCACTGAGTCACTGACAATTTATACAATGAATCTATTAGATGCTTAACTAGGCAGAACTAACCACTGGCACATACAAGATTATAGGACTATCTGCTACATGTGGTCCCATTAAGCCTCCAAATATGAACTAAACATGCAAAAATAGAATTACCAATATAATTTGCAACTGGTTATGGCACTGGCATCTTGTGCAAAACCAGGCAACACCTATAAAATGAGGAAAGAAGATTCTGAGTGGAGTAGCCAAAAAGTCAAATGAACAACCATCCCGGAGATTTCCAATTTTGACCACCACAAAACAAATTAAGAAACATGAAAGCCCAATGACAACGACTATGACCCCCACATAAGCCAATCCTTGCAAATTGCATTTGCAAATTGGACTTTGATGTAACATTACAGTTTACTTGCCTGACCACTGTTGATAATCATCAACTCCAAACAATAGCAAAAGTGCCAAAAGGACTACAATGCAGTACTCATTTCAACTCCCTGACCCTATAATCTTTTCGACAAGAAACTACAATTTTACTAACAATAAGAACCCTGATCCTATATTTAACACAATCATACTACAGTGGTCTGCTTAATTGAGCCAAAAGTTTATACATAATACCACAGATATAGAAACTGATTGTGCATTTGCAAGTATAAAAGATATGTTTCAAAAGTGTAATCTACGCCTTCAAATTACAAGCAGAACATTTTTTATCTAAAAGTACGAACACACTCTACAACAACACCAAATGGACAATAGTTGAAAACTACAGAAGCAAATACCAAGAAGAAACGAAGGTCAAACCATATATATAGCATGTGAACCGAGTGTACAGAATCAATAATCATTAACTACAAGCTCTATAGATAGATTACTGCCGTTTTGGTAGTTGAGAAAACATATTAAACATAATCTCAAATTGCATCTTCAATTCTCAATATGCAATAACAAAAACAAGCAAAAACCATTGGTGATGTATTTAGCTTCGGCACAAAGACTTGATGTATTAAGTTTCTATTACAATTTCCTCGGATTTCTTGGCAACCAAACGGAAAATATAGGATGGAAGAGTACCAGGGAAGTCGCAGAGTTTGATATTGGCCTGTGCGCGGTCGGCGAAGAGCTCGGCGTTCTTAGGATTCATAGCGATGGCTTGAGAGTAGAGATCAACGGCAAGTTCGAAGTGGTCGTCGAAGAAGGCCTCTTTAGCCCTAGTCTCGAGATCGGTCGCCATGGGGATCGGACAGAGCAGATTAGAAAACTCTAGAAACAGAAAAGCAATAGACGATGCTAGGCTGGAAGCGAGAGAGAGAGAACGGCGAAAAGACTTTGGGAAGACTTGGGAGTCTGTCTTTGCTGCAAATAATTTATTAGGCCTCGTTTGGTTATTGAAGCGCCAATAAAGGTAAAGGAGAATTAGATCTAGAACTTTCTTATCATTTAGATTCTATATATTGATGCTGTAAAATTTATACGCACATGACATTTATATTGTATCGTTAATGTCCGTTAAAAAATTAAATTTAAATTTTTTAAAATTTTTAGACATAATATATTTAAATTTTTTAAATTTAAAATATTATACTTAAACAAAAAATATTCTAATCAAAAATAAAATATCAAATATTTTAAATTTTACAATTAAAATTCATGTTATATCATTTCATTTATTAAAATAAAATTAAAAGTAAAAAATTATTTTTTCTTAAAAAAATTATAATTAATATACAACTATATTATCTAATAAAAGTAAATGACCAAACAAGAAGTTAAATCGTAATGGATACAATATTTTATTATCTTCTATCTTTAATTGGGTTAATTTAATTGTTTAATATATTTCATTAGTTTTGTACCTAATAAGTGATTTATATATAATATTTTAAACTTGAGAAGTTTAAGTATTATTTACCTATAAATTTCAGAAGGTCTGAATGTAATTACTAACAAATTTACTAACTAACATTGATGATACGGTCTAAGTGTTACACGTGGTATATTATTTCAAATAATAAGAAGTTTAAATGATTAAGCGATAAAATTTAAGAGGTCTGAACATTATTCTAAGAGAAATAGAGAGAGAAACTTGGGGTGGGGGGAGGCCTTTGCTGCAAAGAATTTATTAGGTCTGGTTTAGTATTGTAAACAAATAATTAATTAATATAAATTAATTTTGTATAAATTAATAAAATATAAGATTAAATGTGGAATACAAATTGATTTAATAGTATGGGCATGAATATGAAATAAGTTTAGATATAACATCGAATATTTTTAACAATTAAACATATCACAAGATTTGATTAGAGAATTTTAATTTGTTCTGACTACTTAATCTACCGTTTAATACTGCGACTAAACGAGTCCTTAAGATCTAATTATTACACTAAAAAATAAGATATCTGTAGAATTATTTTGTTTTATTGTCTTATTTTATTTTATTGTTTTGATAATTAATAGCAACAAATAAAGTAAACTAAGATCAATAATAATTCATTTACGTGTATAGTACCACAAAGTATTTTTCAATATTATCATAAAAAATTTATGCCAAATATTGTATACGATCTTGAACTATGGTGTGGTTTTAAAATACCTCTTTAATTTTGAATTATTTTAAATTACCAATATTATGTTGAAGTAAACTAAAAAATTCATAATATTTGTTTGAATTTATCTCCTAATTTTTTATTTTTTTTGGGTATGTGTGTCACTTAATTTTTTATTTTATTTTATTTTATTGCATAGACCATACCATTAAGAGTAAATTAGAGACAAACGACCCCATCCGAAGTCAATTATCATACCAAAAATCAGTACTGTCATCTGAACCAACAACAACATTCTTGAATGGTTAACCACCTCCCCCAAACCATTTGTATATCTTTGAAGATAACATAAATGATTCCCCTTTAAAAACTTTGGACATAATACCTTGCCCTATGAGGACTTCCTTTGCAGTTTATTCCACACATGTTTCACACTTTCGCTTGGGAAGTAGAAGTTACCACTACAGGACACTTGAACACCACGTCATCCTCTGGTCCTACTTTAATGATAGTTAAGAATAATTTGTGTCTAAAAGTATGATACAATGTAAACCTAATAAAATTATGAAGGCATGGTACAATATAAACTTAATTAAGTCACGAGGTAAATGAAAAGTAATGAATTTAAAGGGAGAAAACTCCATTTGAATGATTTTGATAGAGAGATTAGTGATTGTTGGATTAGTCTATTTGAAACCGTGAGATAAACTTAGTAAAACTTACCTTATTTTATATTATAGATTGTTAATTTGCAAAAATTCTTAAATTCTCTACAAAAGTGGAATATAATCAACTAGGGATAACTCGTGCCTGAAGACACGGTGTAATTCAAAAAATATCGAACACTAAATTTGAATACGAAATAATCAAGCACTGAATTCGGACGTGTACTAAATCAAAAGCTTAAACTGTCCCCATAATCCGTGCCTGAGATTGTGCAATTCCAAAAAAAAAAAAAACAAGTATTAATCGTGAACACTTAACATAGACACGCTAGAACTTACTTTGTAGTAGGACCTAGAGAACAACCAAAACAAATATGAAATTTTTGGATTACACAAACACGTGGTACCCCAAAAGTTCAAAACTAAAAACAGAAATAGACTGGATATATAAAAAATAAAATTGAAAAATATGAACAGAAAAATAAAAATTAAAAAGTTGAGCAATTAGTAAAAAATCAAACAAATAGACAAATTCACCTCATTGAAACAATACTACAAACACCAGGAGTTCGAATTAACTCAAATTCGCAACAAATTGTGTCTCAAGCAACAATTTAAAATGTACATTTGCAAATGTTATACTCCGCAAACAGAACACGTGGAAGTCTAGAACACTCTGATGACATTTGACATGCACATATCCCTCCCAACTTTTCTACTAAGTTGAAGGCGCCGTTTCCTACTTCCTTGATGCTGGTTTAAGAAGTGGTTCTTACATATACAACATATATACAAATGAATTATTAGATTCAGGGTCGTGCCCCCAAAACAACTCTAATAATGCCTGGTTGTGCAATTCCCTAGTACGATTGCTTCGCAGAAACAAAAGTGGTCAGATTGTAGAAACCAAAGGTTGAACAAATGAACTGAGTTGCTTAGAAGGAGAATTTGCGATTAGCCACTGATTGTTCACTATTGACAACACAACCTGACTAATTTTTGTGTGTATTTGCCTATTTCAAATGTGAAGAAACAGTCGGTCAGTTTTACATTGATCAGAGGCAACATTACACAGACATTTTTATTTGGTTATAATAGATGTAGGAGTAAGTGATAAGATATGACTATTCTTCTCTATAACTCACCCTTAAGTGAATGGCTTCCCAGTGTGTTCCTTACTAAATAGAATTTTTAACAATAGATCATTCTATTCTATAAGGTCGATGGCCCAAGCAAGAATAACAACATGCACCATAATCATACCCAGACCAATTACAGAACTGACCATCGCACCCGAGTCCTGCCTAAACAAAATTATTTAATGACTACCACAACAACATAATAATATTAACCAATAAAGATTGTAATGATTGCTACTATCAATGCCTCATTCTTTAGCATATGAGCCACACAATAAGCAACCTACTATCCCTTCAACCTTATACAACAAACAATACAGATCCAAATTCCAATTTACAGGGACTACAATCTAAACTCACATTAAACTAAAATTCATGTTCAAAAACCAAAAACAAAGTTCATATTCACTTATGTCAACCAATTAAAAATAACAAATTCTCATAAGATAAGTGAAAAGTACAATATTATTAAGAGTGCATTTAAAACTGATAATTATAGCACTGTTCCAAATTTCATCTCAAGTGCCACAAACACAATAGAATCAACAAGCACGTTTCCTAGAATATGAGATGAAAAAGGTGAGTGATCTTGGTTAGTGGAAAACCATCTCACCTTAGCAAGACTTTGGAACCATATATGACCAAATAAACCCATAATCTCTTTCCCAACTGTCAAACAAAAACCAACTATTGTTTAGTGCATCACCAACAACCCTGGGTTTTTAAGGGAAAAGAAATCAAATAAGAGGGAAAATTTTCTTCCTTGTGTAGTGGTGTCCTGTGAAATTATTAGTGGCATATTTGCTGGTAATGAGTTCTTCAACAACCATCGGTGATTTTCAAAATGGAATCAAAGATGTTCTTCTGATCTGTCTAGTCTTGGTTGTTTGCCTGCTGCAGTCAGCATGGTGTTGATGCAGGACAGTAGGGGATTCCATGTGTTGCGTGCTAAGAGAAAGTTGGTCTGTGAATATAAGGAAGATAATGGTATTGGATAAAGCAGGTATACTTAGATGGTCCTATTACTGCATTGTTGTGACTGCCTGCTGTGCTGTTTTGCTATATTGCATTGTGTTGTTGAGATATGGTGTTGATGTGTTTATATGCTTCTGTGCTGGGAGATGATTGGAGCTCTGGATTGGAGTCTATTTTTTGTTGCAGGCAGTTTCTGCTATGATGTAACTGTCTTGTTGCAAGTTGCTGTACTGCTGTGCAGTTGTGCTTTCTGATGAGCAGTCTGATATGCTGATTTGCTATGCTGAATGAAGCTGATGCCTGGATGCAGTGAAGCTGGGTTGCTGTAGATATGCTGGGATGGAGATGGTTGCTGCATGATTGCAAGAGTTAAAGCTGAAGTTGGAAGAATGCTTGTGATACCCACTGCTAGGCTGAAGTTATGAGTGGGAGTTTTTTTAGCTTGTGGTACCCTGACAACTGCTGCTAACAGGGGTATTCTGCCCTGCTAACTCAAACTGATATTTAGCAGCTTGAAGGAATGAAGTTGAAAGAGGCCCTAACAGCAGCTTTGTCTATTTTTTGTATCAGAATTGTTGGTTATAGGAAAACAGAATTTCTGTTATGAAACAAAAAATCTGTTTCTAACAGTTTTCTATTTTTTCTGTTTTTTTATTCTTGTAATTTTTGAAATTCATTCAATAAAATTTCTCCATTTCTTTTAAAAAAAAAACTATCGGTGATTTTACAATATACAGTTCTGAGCTTTACTGGAAAACTATTATCAGTTTCAACATTCATCAGGAAAAAAATAAAACATAATTATTATTTCCAATCACTAATATTTTAGTTTTGATGAAATTCGTAAACCCTCTATTCAAAATCTCCCAAAAATTCACATTTGCACAAAATTTAAACATGGAAACTAACTCAACTGTCAAACCATAGTTAACAATTAAAAGAATTAAAAATTAATTACTGAGCAAACATAATTATTATTTCCAATCACTCATTCTGTTCTATAAGATCGATGAACCGAGCAAACGTAGCATAGCACCGTCACTACAAAATTTTGCTTTCCGTCGAGTCAATTCTATTGACCAGAAATATTACAGAACCTATGGATATACAAAAGAGTTAAAGAAAACCCAATTCTATTGACTCTAGAAATAGGCAGAACTTCCAAAAATTTTAGCCTCTATATATAATATAACTCGTACCTGAAGGGCTGGTGCAACTAAAAAAAATCGAACTTGCCTTATATATTGTAGTTGAGACCTATGCCATTCATAGGAAAGTGTGAACAATGTTAACTACTTAACACGCATCCTCAAGTTAAAAATTTTATCCACACTCCAAATCATATTGTAGTAAAAGGTAATAATTTATTACATCACCACCTTATAGCAATTACCCCGATACTATGCTGAGAGGAGTAAAATGAAGCTCAAAATTGGGTGTGTATTCAAATCAAACTTCACAACAATTCAATACTGTGAATCTGTGATATGGCCATATGTAAAAATTGAAATGCTTCGGGCCATTACTTATGTTTTTCTAATAAAAAAAAATCTGGGGACATATTTCCTAGCAATCATAGAGAGTATGAAACAATAAAAGCAAAACAAAACAAAACCATGATTAGAGTACAGAAACTCAAAATTGGCCATAGGCAAACTCATATAACCTCCCTCCCCCCTCCTCCCCCCCCCCCCCCAAAATCGTGGTAACTGACCTAACACTTACAAATATTTAACCTAAATGCAACCTACGTAGCACGCTTTTTAACTACTTTCAGCTGATTTAACTCAAATGATTTCCTATTTTCAATACAAATCATCCATTCACATCCATTAAAAATTACTAAATAAAAAGTAAAACATGGGATCAAAACCATTCACATTTCATAATCCTACATATATTTCTTACTGCAACAAACCCAAGTCCTCAAACAAAGACCCAAATGCAAAAAAGAAACAACAATTTAATGGATTGAGAATGATTAATACCATTAGCTGTAATTGCCACTTGATAGTAAGCAAAACATAGCACCACCCAAGAAAACAAAGTATGGCCACTATGTGCTTGGCCTCCAATCAATGGAGCAATTAAATTTGTCGAATCATCTGCATATGAGCATGTATTGTAAAATGGAGAAATAAATGAGAGAAAAAGTTAAAAAATGATGTCATATCTGTTTTGAAACCCAATCCTCAATGAAAGCAATATTTTAAGGTTTAGACAAAGTTACATGAGACAACCTACAAAACGCTAAAGCAGAATCTTATTGATGAATTTGACAGCGGCGTGACGTTGAAAGTGGCATAACCGTGTGAATCCGAGACAACCTACAAAAAATAAATCAAGACTAAAAAATGTAAATTGCCAAAACAAATGTAAAACCTATGAAAATAACAAACTCAAAAAACAAACCACTATTTAGGAGAACAACGTCACCACTTAAGTTGTGTCGTCGCTAGTCATTGGAGCTGCACTACTCGTTGCCCATCGCGAAGTTCATCGAAAAATTAGAGGAAAAGATAATAATCTAAATCAAAGTATCATTTAACCCAAACTCAAACTCTTCAACTAATTCAAACCCAGACTCAATTTAATCAAATTAACAGCCTCGCCCTATAAAATTAACTTGTAATTCTTTATAAAAATTCAACTAAGCCTATGAGATTATAACGCAGTTGCAATAAAGAAGACCCCAATTTATAGGCAAAAAAGAGAAGCAAGAAATATTAAATCTTTCACTTGTGAAGTAAAAGTTACCACTACAGGACACTTGAACACCAAGTCATCCTATGGTCCAACTTTAATGATAGTTAAGGATATTTTGCGTCTAAAAGCATGATACAATGTAAATCTAATAAAATTATAAAGGCATGGTACAATATAAACTTAATCAAGTCACGAGGTAAATGAAAAGTGATGGATTTAAAGGGAGAAAACTCAATTTGAATGATTTTGATAGAGAGATTAGTGACTGTTGAATGAGTCTATTTGAGACCGTGAGATAAACTTATTAAAACCTACCTTATTTTATATTATAAATTACTAATTTGCAAAAATTCTTAAATTCTCTACAAAAGTGGAATATAATCAATTGATTACATTGTATTATATCTTTAAATTTAATCATCAATTAAGTACAACTGTCGTTATTATTCTTTCCATAGGCAACTATAGGACATTATGAAGCCACTTTAAGGGCCTGGAAGCATGAATTCAAGAGAGCCACCATATCTCTTAATAAGATAATAACCCTTTTAACATTACAACCATCACGACTACGAAAAAAAACTATTCATTGCAACAGTAATATCATGTTGATATTATCATGTGATATCACTAACAAGTAATATGCAGACAAATAAAAAAATAGACCCCACACAAATCAATAACTATTGGTTCATGTAAACAAATAACTTCCACCCTTCTTTCATGTAAAACTAATAACTATTCCAGTGAAGTTCACTTTGCCCATTTGAGATTTTGTAATTGGTGATACCATCTCATTAATACCAACGTGATATAACCGTTGAATTGAATATCCCCTCCACAACTACAGAGAAGTGATACGCCCCAAACAAGCAGAAACCTAAGACAAGTAACTGATTATGAAACTAATGGATATCATAAAATGATAGTTTCACCAACTTCAGCTGAACATACTTCAACAACTTTGTACTCATCAACGTCATTGATTTCATCTGAGTGAAGTTGAGCATTCTTTAACAATTCACAATACTTGTTGCCAGCTTGATCATCAAACTTATTCAAACCCTTGCTAGGTTCATTGAGATACTTTGATCTAATTTTAACACACTTTCCTTTAATGTAACGATACTCCCATTTTGGCGGTGGATATTTCTTCTTCAATTTTTCGTATTTGTCCAACATACCCAACTTTTGAAATACATCTCCAACCATTGTAACAATCAACACAGTTGGTCGGATGCCAAGCTCGTCCATGTCAGCAAATATCTGCAAAATCAAATTACATATAAGAAACATCCTAAAATGCAGTGAAAATCAAAATTTCTGATCTATAGAACACACCATGAAATAAATTCCAGTCAACTTTGAAAAGTAATTGCCAAACAAAAGCTCTACTGTTTATACAGTTCAAGAACACAGAAAAATATTAATGTGAATGCACATATTTTGAATAAATTATGCACATCATTGCATACTCGGTTTTACTGCACATCCAGATGCAGTAAAATTAGAATAACTCCACTTGTAAGTTGATATGTTTGTATCCTGCTATATAACAATATCGTGTTGCTGGATCCAAGGTAAGACCCTCGTGTAAAGGCTCCTGAGGTCAAACACATAATGGGCAGAAGGGCAGGTGAGAATGTGGGTGCATATTAGAAAGAAGAGACAAGGTAGAATACAAAATAACACCTTTAAGGGTACAGGAAGAGAAGTTCTATCACATGACACACAATAATTCTTAAGAGAAAATATAATCAGAATACCTCAAAAATATTTTCATGCATTCCCCTATGGTAGTATATAGAAATCATTTTATCATAGAAATAATGAGGCATGCTTTCCAGATTCTCAGAAAATAACTTCATCCAAAGCTCTTCGGCTTCATCAACCCTTCCATCCTTGGCCAAGGCATTTAACAATGTGTACTAGCTTCCCATTGTTCTTCCTTGACCTTTGCTTAACATCCACTTTGTCACCTAAAACAGAAAAACCAAAACCAAAACCCAACAAAGCCTCATCGCAATGAAATCCCACATAGAAAGAGAAGGTTTACTAAATGAAAAGTACCTGAATTATTCTCTTCCATTCCTTTCAATCTTCAAAGCTTTCTTCACTGTAATTAAAAGGAACTCTTAATCCCATGCAATAAAAGAATCAAGAGCCTCGTATACTTCCTCTTTGACATTGGATAATTCTTTTATCTACATAAGATGGCCCAAAGAAGTTAGAAATCCTAAATGCAACATAGAATCAGAAAGTTTAGTCCATATTATCCTTGAAGTATTCGTCCCACAATAAGAGTCAAGGTAATCATTTTCAATTATTAAATGAACAAACTTTTAAAGAACAATTTGTGCAATAAAATTTCAAAATATCATCCGCAGTCCACCCATAACTTTTTACAAATATATAGCCACAAGAAGAAAAAGAACTCACACACTCAACAAGCTTTACTGACTTGGAAATGGTTCCTATTCTCCTTCTGGTTTTTTCCACCCCGAGGATATCTTGGTCGAGGACCTTTAGCAGCACATACCTGAAAATAATTACTACCAATGAAGAAAAAGACTCAAAAAAATAAAAAAGAAATAGGATGAAGAAGAGGAAGATTTCTTGATATTTGAGAACCAGGCCAAAACAAAAAAAATAAACAAAAAGGGGAAATGAAACCTGAAAGAAAAACTAGGAATTGGACAGGATCCAATCCACATCAACCTGCTATAAGATCCCTCAGTTGTTAATTTTTACCATCTCTTATTGGCAACCAAGTATAGCACAATTCATTTACTCCTAAAAGCAAATAGGTCTTTTTGATTGTCATGTATAAATATTTTTTATCATCCAATGGACAATTAAGTATATCCAAGCACATTAACATCTCCCTCTCAAAAAAAAATTAAAATCAACACGCGATGACTTTACTTACAAAAATCACTCAAAAACCCGGAAGTACCATAACAAGAGCTGTGCCGTTGATTGAAACTCTTCAAATTAAGAATTCGAAAACTTAAATAGTCAAGCCTATACTTCGAAAATAAAAATGCACTTTTCCTTGATCTTACATAAGGACCAAAAATATTTTAATTCATGGAAAAGATTCTATGGCATATCAAGGAGCTGAGTGCAAAAATAATTATACAGTAACCAATTGTAGTAAAACAGAATGATCTGTAAGCTTCATGTAAGCAAAGAAATATGCCACTGATGAGAATTTACCGAAAAATGAAAGTTTATAAATTTTTAATCAAAACGAAACTCACCACAACGCAGCGCCTACTGTTCTTGAAAAGTTCAAGTGAATCCAGAATCGGAGTAAATACTGCAGGAGAGTACTTCAAAAAACTAAGCATCCTGGAAAAAAGAGATAGAAGGAAGCAATTCAATAGGTGGTAATTATTTACACAAACAACAAAGCAGAGGTTTATAGACTGAATTATCCTATTCAAATCATTTCAAAACACTAAAAACATTCTCCATTAAATGATTACAAACTGGATCCACTAGACAGAGATTTCTTTTTCAAATCACTTAAATTAAGTGAGAAACGAGATGAGGAGATACTATTACCGGCAGATAATAGATAGTGGACTTCTCCCAAATTCATTCTATTCCCGATCTCTCTCTCTCTCACTCTCTGGCTCACCTTCTTTTCTCTCTCACACAGATTTTATGTTTTCCCCCTTATATTTTTGCTATTTTCTAAATATACCGGTCATTTGCCACCATGCTACTATTGAATAATTTCAACACACGATTAGATTGATTTTGAACATTTTTTATTGGTACAATTAGTATCTTATTTTTTTTTAATTACTGATTAACTTGGACTTTGATTTTTTTTAAAAAATTTTTGGAAACTATAATTTTTCATACAATGATTTATTTTTGGTATGAATAATAACTCAATGATTTTATTTATGGAATATAAAAATAATTTAAATTTCATTGATCGATAAGAAATTCAATTTAAATTTTATTCAGTGACGATGTGTATGCGGTTATTGAGATTAAATATTAAACTGTCAAACTTTGAAAAAGAAGTATTAAATTTAGAGATATTATGTATTTTATGTGTGTTTAATAGAAATATTTTTAATTTTATACAAAATTTTATCGTAAAATTAAAAATTAAACAAAACTAACATAAATCAATGTACAAACAATACACTTTTAATATATAATATTTAGATTATTTTTAATTTAAAATAAATTTAATCTGAGTTGTTATTGTGTTTTTTCAAATTTAAGATACAAACGTATTAGAAATAGGAGTGTAAAGTCTTACGATAAGATGTTTCTTCATGGACGGAAAAATAAATTGAAGACTAACTGTAAACCGTTAGATCAAAATTTTTGAAATCATCTGAACTGTCTTTTATATTAAAATTACGTTATCTATTAGATGTGTTTATATTTTATTTCAAAACAATCTGAACCTCTCTTTATCTTTTGAATTCAAACTTTGTCCTAGATATTTGGAATAATATATGACATTTGGAAATCTGAAAAAAGGGTAGTTTGGTAATTGGGTGAATTACACTTTGAACCTTAAAAATTTTATTTTATATTTTTAAAGATTAAAGATTAAATTTTTCATGACATTTCTCATTTTCCACCTTAAAAGCACAGCATCACCACTCTCATTTTGTACTTTTATAGATTAAAATTTTCACATAACAAAAAAATTATTATAGTGTGATCCTTTTATTAACTTTTCGTTAGTTTTTTCGTTAATGTCAATAGGTTGGATTTTAATAGAAAAAATGTAATATTTTTGATATATTCAGGGTATAGGATAAGAAATTTAATTTTTAGGGGTATAAAATAAAAATTTTAAAATTTTTAGGGCTACAAAGTGCAAAAGCGTTTAGTAATTTCAGAAGAGAGGGGGGGGTAGAGAGAGAGAGAGAGAGAGAGCTAGAGAGACTCCGAAGAAGATAAAAAAGAACGAACCACACAGATCTCAGCTCAACAAAATGCTAATGGTCGAACCGGCGACCGCCGTTCGATTCTCCGCCGGATGCTGCTTCGACCCGACCTCCCGCCGTCTCTCTCACTCCGGCAGCTTCTTCACTCCTGGGCAAAATTTTCGAAGATTAGGATATGGCTCTTGCGTCAGGAGTGATTTCATCAAGAATAGAGTGAGGGCTTCTGCCAAGGATGAGCAATCAAGCTCAGGTTCGGGTCCGGTGAAGCAGAATGCGAAGCCGCAGCGGTACCATCCGTTCGAGGACATTGAGGATTCGGCATTACTTGCCAGTGGGGATGCTATGCTTACTCCTGCTGAAACTACTCGGACTACCATTGAGGTTAGTACTTCAAAATGAATTTGTTTTAGCAATTCCTTTGAATATTTTCTATCAAATTCAGATGACAAGAGATCGATCAATTTACTTAGCATAAGAGTATACTCGTGAATTAGCTCTTCCTGCTAATTGCCCTGCAAATATGCCTTAATTTACATTGATTATGTTTGTGTTTCAGTGGAATTTACCTATAGAAACAACTTCAAAGGCATCAAATACCCGTTGCCTTATACTATAGGTTTAGTGAGTGTCCTGGTTGAAGGTGAAGGGTCCCTTCCACTGAAATTTGAATTGGGCTTTGAAAGTTTAAATAAAAAACGAATTTCTTGTACTTTCCTGCCTGAAAACAGACAAATAATCTAAATTGTCATTAGTGGCCTATCATTAACTACTTCCTGATTGGTCTTGTGCCTGGCTGTTTGTAATGTTGCTTGGAACGTTTCATTTTTCAGGTAAACAGCAAAGCAACACTGATGTTTTCAGGTTTAATTAGTGACGAAGTTCACGAGAACATTTTCTGGCCAGATTTGCCTTATGTGACTGATGAACATGGGAGTAAGATGCATATTTTGCGTTGACATTATTGTGTTCGGTTTATTTCCTAAATTTCGTTGTGGTTGGCTGCGTCATCATTATGTTAAATTGTTACCTGCTTTGGCTTCTTTCAGATGTTTACTTTCAAGTGAAAAGTGATGAAGACGTCCTACAAAATCTTACTTCTGAGGAAACCCTTGTGGTATGCAGCATGAACTCTCAACAGTCTCTCATTTACAGTATATGACATTTGTGTGTCTTGAGGTGGTATAAGAGTAATGAACTAAGCTCTTAATTCTAAATGTGATGCAGCAAGTTATAATAGGGCTAGATACTGCAGAAATGATCAGCGAGATGGAGTCACTAAGTCAATCAGAAATTGATTTTGGTGTTGAGGAATTTGATGATGAAGATACTGACGAAGATGACGATGATGATGATGATGATGATGATGATGTTGACGAAGATGAAGATGACGAGGTGGCGACTCTTTGTGGAGTCTTATGCTTTTCTGGCTTGAGTATTGGAGCTATGCAGCATTCCTCATTTGATTTTGTGCATATGCTTGTTTCCAGGGCTGGGTTGCTATTCTAGATGACGAGGAAGATCAGGATGAGGATTCTGATGGATCGTTGGGGGACTGGGCAAAATTGGAGACTATGGAATCTTCCCATCCTATGTATTTTGCCAAAAAACTGACACAGGTAACTGTTATTGGTAAATGGTTTATATTGCAGAGTAGAATTGTTTTAGAAAAATGTATAACTGATGACCTCAATTTGGCAGTTAAGATAGAAAAATATATAGAATTGTTTTAGTTTAGTAAAATGTACATATCTGATAATGTCTCTTAAACAACTCTCTCTTCTGTGTGCCAAGTCTCTTTTCTTTTTGGACACTGGTTGTAAATGTACTTGGGTTTCATTTTTTTTGGGTGTAAATGTTCTTGTTGCTCAGGTTGTGACAAACGATCCTATAGATTGTATGGACCAGCCTTCTGCTGGTCTTGCGATTCAAGGCCTATTGAGACCTGCCTTTGTTGAAGAACACGGGGTCATCCAGAAGCAGATATCTGACCATCAATCTAGTAGTGCTGAGTCAAATCAGATTGCTAATTTTGTGGAGGATAAAGAAGAAGATATTCTAATTAATGGTCACAGAAACGAACCGAATTCATCTCAAGATAGCCCAATTTTGGCAGAGGAATTGGAGAAGGATGAGAGCCTGGGAAATGGAACTGTATTCTATAAGCTAGATATGATTAGGATTCAGTTAATTTCAGCACATGGACACCAGGTATGTTCTCAGGTTTCTTAAGTGAATCATGACAATACTTGCTTGTTAACTTTCTTTGGACTTGGAACATGTTTCCCTTAGTGTTTTTGGTATTCTTGCAGTAACTATTAAATATTATCCCTTTTCTGCAATATGAATTTTGGTCAGACCCATGGGCATCTTTCACTCAGTAACAAAATGCAAATGATTGCTAGAAAACTCGGAAACCAAATAAAGGTTTTTCATGTCCTAATGGAATGTAGAAGGGACTTCTAATGTCCCCCATAATTTGGCCAAGATGGAATCTTAACCTTCTCCCTCTTCTGCTTTTATATTTATGATCAAACTGGGAAGCTGACAACTTAATTTTGGGCAGCTTCATTTCCACAGACCTTCCGAAAAAAAAAACACATCATTTCCACAGTGTCTGAGATGGTGAACTTTTACCATTAGTTCTGTCATTGTTACTTTATAGTCTGTACCAACTAGCTTGCTTGGAAAAAAGTACTACATAATTCAAAGGAACAACTGGAGATATGTGGAAATGTGAGCATATTCAATCTAAAAGTTGTTCTCCATGCTGTTATGCTTACCTTTCCCTGGATGCATTGATGTTTTATCATTTGAAATAGAAGATGATGATGACCTAAGAAGGAAATATTTTTGCTTTTAGTTTGCAATCTTCTTTTTGCAATAACAATTATCAGCAAAACCATTTGTGTATTTGCTCCACAGACCTTTGTTGAAGTCGAAGATTTTAGGAGAGCCCGACCTGATGCAATTGCTCATTCAGCTGCCAAAATCATTTCTCGTCTTAAAGCTGGTGGAGAAAATACCACACAAGCCCTTAAATCACTCTGTTGGAGGTTCAAGGGTATCCAAGTGGAGGTAAACAATCAAGATTGTGAATGAAGGTTCTGAAAGTATGTTATGGCTGGGATATATATGCAAGCAATTGTATTTTACTTACATAGTGGTCTTGGTATATGGAGATGCTGTAGCTTTTTAATCAATACCCTCTGTATTTGGAAATTATGCCATATACAGATGATAGAAGTAAACATACTTTCTTTGTTCCATAGTGATGACTTCAACAATTTGAACCCTTCGTGCATTTTCTTTGAATACTTTGTGAGGAAGATGTTGTTGCATTTTGAAACAGCTTTCCAAATGTGTTGCTCTGTGCATAGGGGAAATACGTTTGACTGTTCTTGACTGCAATTAAAGAAAAACACAAGAAAAAAAGAAAAGTAAAGATGTTTTTGATTGTGATTATTACCATGCTTTTAAGCGCCCCTGCTGACATGCTGACATCTAAGTCCAGAGACCAGCGGATAGGGTTATATAACACCTAAAAAATAATTGTCCGTTTAAAATTTTTTATTACTATGTTGTATGCGTGAAGATTATTGTATAAATTTTTTTGGCACAATTTATGGCAGGAGGTGGTTCTCATTGGTGTAGATACCCTTGGTTTTGACTTGAGAGTTTGCTCCGGAACACAAGTTCAGACACTGCGATTTGCATTTAACAAGCGGGTATATCTTTTATCCCGAAGCCGCTAGTTATGTTAAAGATTCCTAATGTTGGAAGCCTCTTTGACGTGCACAAATTGAAATAAAGTTTTCGAACTCAGCCCATAAGGACACAACTGTAATATATACCGTAGAAGCCTTAGACGGTGCATGAGGGCAAGGAAAGGCTAACCTATATGAGGACCTTACATGAAATTATAAAGCTTTGGATTTTTTTGAAAAATAAAAACTAGATCACAGGAACTTTCCATCTGAAGAGCAGGAGTAAGAAGAGGGAGAGGGTGAATAATATATCATCTGTAGTCCCTTACTGGTTTTTTCCTTGTGTTAGTCTTACATTTGTCAGGGTCCATTGTGTATTATCCATCTCACATCTGGGTCCATTAGAAGGGACAGTTCTAACCCCATAGAATGTGGAAATGATAATTCATCATGAACTTTGGCCCAAGGATAGCAGTGGCTGGAAGCCAGGGTATCCCTCCTAGCCTATAATTTTGTGTTTTCTGATAAGATTTCTCGATCCTGGAATCTAGGCTGCAAGTTCTTTCGTTCTCAACATTCTTGACTCTTTGTTCTACAATAATTGAGATCATTCTCTATCATCTCATGCATGACCCTTAAGATGGCTTTAGCCCTCTTTCAAGTTATTTGGGCTTTGTTGGATTATTCGTTTCCATGCAGCATCCGAAGCCTGTGAACAAGGCGTATTGATTGCCAATTGATTTTCTTCACGTGTAATTTCTTGATGCATTGGCTACATAAGTTTATACTCGAATATTTTCATCTTAAACCTTGAATTTTGAAGCTTTGACAATGTGAAGCTTTGAAGCACTGTCAAGGTCAACCTCATGATATCATATTCTTTCCCCCCTCCTCTGGGTTTTTCTTCCCTTTTCTGCTACACAACATAAAATTACAATATGCTTTTACTTGATATTTGATGTGTAGTGCTAATAATTATCTCCTTTCTTCCAACTATGTTGTATTTGTAGGCCTCTTCAGAGTATAGTGCTGAGAGGCAACTGAATGATCTACTGTTTCCAAGGATCCACCACAAGCTGCAAAAAACAGAAAGAAGCTCATCAAACTGATTCATGAGAATTTCAAGTGCCAAAAGTCTGGTTCACCTCTGTAAGTTTTGTTGTTGTCTCAGGCTCAAAATTGTATATAACATGTAGCATATTCTTTGCTCAATTCCAGCCTTTGTATTTGTTTATTGCATTACAATTATAAAAATCTATCTCCTTTTCATTTCTTCTCTTAGCCTGCCTCAACTGTACAGCTTAGTTTCTTGCTATTTATGCTATTTGGATTGATTCATTTTTCGTGGATATAGAACAAGTTACTGAAGATTTAATTAAATTAAAAGTGGCTAATCGTTGAGAGAAATGTAGTATTGTGTGAATGAAGTACCATACAGAAGCAGATTTTACTGAAGGAAAGAGTAAGTGACCCCCAAAAGGAATTCTTGTAGCAACTGCAACACCAATAGTTATTAGGTATTCTACTGGCTGTCTATAACTTGTGATTTTTTTATTTTTTCATACAAGAATGCGCAGTATTGTTCCATAAAAAAAAAAAAAAAAAAAGAACTTGTAGCATAAATTTGAAGCATGACAATGAAGTTGAATCAGTTGATTCGTTTACACAGCTTGATGGCACTACACAAGTTGGCAATATATATATTTATTGAAAATAAGCATCTGTTGTCTCCTGCGGCTGTGTCAATTCAAATAGGAGATTGTAACAACACTAACACATTAAGAGGTTGCATCTAGAACAACAGATGCTTATTCATACGTAGGTTTGTGTCACAAATTTTTTTTTTTTTTTTTGCAATATTTATCTCTCTCTGAACCCATTGTAGTAGAATCTTGATGCACTGTGAACAATATCAACACTTCGTTCTGAATCTATGGGTCTTGGAACAAACCCTTTTTTCGCAATTAACTTTGTTTAAGTAAAGCAAACCCACCTTGGAAAGTTACAGTAGACTTCCATTTGTCCTACCCCACGTAAAATAAACAGCTTTCTGACCAGTAGTTTGGACTGGTAGCAACCTTTCGACCTAATGGCCTCAGGCTCGGGCCCTCCATGCTCACTAGTCTCTACTGAATTTGGATAATATAGATATTTAAGGAAAAACTTCATAAATACCCTTTATAGGTAGGTAGGTCTATTTTTAATCACACCCCCTTGTACTTCTTGAAACTTCACGGCACCCTCATCGAGATAAAGCTTTGAAATTACTCACACCCTCTGCCGTTAACGACTGTTTCAAATAACCGAAAAAGTAAAAGATTTGACTAATGATTCTTTCACAATATCGAAGTTATTTGAATCTATTAATCAAATACTGTAATTTTCAAATAAAAATACTGATCTATTGTACTTTTTAAACTTATTTACTGATCTATTACAGTTTTTAAAAGCGGGATTAATAAGAACGCTTTTAATACTTACAAAAATACTTTTTTTTCCCTTTTTGTTGTATCACTTGTTGAAAATAAAATTGTTAATTCTGCTATAAAAAATGCAAGCAAAATTATTTAATTTCATTTTCAAAAACAGCAGTAGATCAGTAAATAAATTGAAAAGTGCAATAGATTGATATTTTTGATTGAAAATGATAGTATTTTGGTAACAGATTCAATGTCATCCCTTAGACTTGTACAAAAATTCAATTTTTATAACTTAACTATAGTTAATTTAGGGTTTTCAAATGTATTCACAAAAATATTGTATTTAGTACATATAAAAGATTTAAGGGTATTTTTGTAAAACCACCTTCTCCATTAAGGTCGTAAGGAAACAATCTCTGAAAAGGAATGTCAGTGAAGTTTCAAATAATATAAAGGATATAATCAAAAATAAATTTACCTACAAAGGATATGATTAATGACAGATTTATCGACAGAAGGTGTGAATGAAATTTTTTCATATTTAAATCAAGACGTCAAACCATTCAAATTTTAAGACTCGGAACAAGATTTTTCCTGGTTCTCATGTTTTATCTGTGATTGTTTTTGCTTGTTCAGTTTTGATGCTAAACTTTGGTATTTTGGGTTTGGATTATGCCAATGTTTTTGGGTTTTATTGATGCTTATTATCAACGAAATAATTACAAATATCTGAAGTCTATTTTATAGAGATAAGTGCAATGTGATTGTTTGAAGAGCAATACAAATAAGAAACGGCATCTAAGGATGTGAAGCAACAATGATATGATATGACAGGAGTGAGGTATTTGATATGGACATGATAATAACATATTTGGAATTGAGTATGGCATTGAAGAGTTTCACAAAACCCCCTATGACTATGATGTAAAATCTATGTTAAAATAATACGTCATGGTCACAGCCGCCATGGAAAATAGGGACAGAAGTTATTATGGAATTGGTATAGGATAATGTTGAGTTGATTTAAAAAATAAATTTAAAAATTAAATTTGATAATCTTAATTATTGAATAAATGGTGAATTCTAATAAATACTGAAACTTACAGTAAAATTAATGGTTATAATTATCAAGTCTAATTTTTAAATTTATTTTTTAAGTTCATATAGCATTACTGTATAACACATGGTAACTCAAATAGCAATAACAATGAGTTGTACACTAAAATTTCATGAATTTTGACAACTTTTGTGAGTTTCGACTAAATTCGTAGAACTTATTTTTTTAAATAAACTTAAAAAATAATTTTAAGTTCAACTCAGTTTTAAATAATAATAACAATGAGTTGTAAACTTAAATTTTATGAGTTTGAATTTTGAAAACTCTTTGAGAAGATTGATAATTGAGTTGAATTTTATGAACTTGAATTGAACTTATCGAGTTCGTTTTTATAAAATTTTAAATGAGTTGTACCTGAATCAAGTCTAAAACGAATCGGATCTGAGCCGAGTAACTCACTTTTTTTACGTATAAAGAAGTCGAACTTTGCGAGTTCGAGTCAAGTCTTTTAAATTCGTTTTCTAAATAAATTTACAAAATTATTCAAACTTAACTCGTTTAGAACATAAGCCAAACTTGAGTCAAATTCTATCATAGCCGACCTAAGTAACTTGACTCAATTATCAATTTTATTTTTTTAGGATCAACTCATAAAAAATTTATCTCTCATAAATATTCTAATTTCAGCGTAAATAACTTACGTTTAACCCGATGGACAAGAAAATTAGTCAACGATTAGGACACCTATGTCCATTAAACCATAAATAATATATTTGTGTTACTTAGAAACAGGAGAATCATAAGTTTGTTAGAGTAGCATTGTTGAACAGAGGACTTCAGTCAGAGTTGAATAATTCATCATTTGCCCATTTTCCAATTGGAACTTGATTGTCTTAAGGTTTTGAGATCTTGACCAACTAGTTCAAGATTTGATCAAATTACCCTCGAAATTACTAATAAATTGATTAACATCCTATGTGAAATTCAAATCATTCTTCCACCTAATAATTAAAATATAAAGCCACTGATAATTCCCATTCATGTAGAATCAATTATGAATCCACATATTAAACAATTTCTTAATAAGAACATCCAACAACAAAAACAAAAAAAGTTCAACACACACCCCCCCCCCCCCCCCCAAAAAAAAAAAACACACCTGTTGTACACAGAATCTCTCTCGGGCACTAACCCTTCAAAAGAGTTGCAGAAAGGCAAACCATTTATAATATTTAATGAAACAAAACCTTGTCTTAATTGAATTCATCAAAAGAGCTAGCAGTTAGCAAATAACACAAGCATTTGGATCTTCTTCCACACTTTTAGCATAATATGCCCCCATGGGAGGGTATTGCTGATAAGGATTTTGATGATATGGCACTATGGGGGGGTGTTGCTGGTAAGGGTATTGACTATAATGCTGAATATAGGCCTGGTAAGCCTTTTGAGATGCATCCTCTTTTTTCTTGTCATCTGGTTTTTTGGGTTCTTCTTTCTTGGGTTCTTCCTTCTTCTTCTCAGGCTCTTTGGCTGGTCCAACACTGAGTATCTCTGTGCTACAGATCTTCCTCAGTTTAGCCACTAGAGTCACTGGATCTACATCTCCTGTCACTGTTAATTTCTTGTCCTTGCTGTCCATGGCAACTGAATCAACCCCTGAGAAATTACAGACAGAAAACAATCAGAATTAGAGAAATTTTCAAAATTTATGATCTGGGTTTTCTTTGTAGGAGTTCATCATTAAGTTTGATCACTAGAAAATCTTAGGAAAAAGTACCTGATAGACCAGAGACTTTCTTCATAGCTTTTTGCTTGCCTTTATCATCGTGATAGGTCAATTTCAACACCACTTTCTGTTTGGAAGAAAGAACAACAGAACCAGAACATCTGAATCAGCCCATAATTTGTCGTACAGAACCAAAAAAAAAAGAATTAAACTACAATTGTCTTCATCCCTCACTTAATTCTGATGGCATATAGTAATTTCACATGAAAACCCATCGACAAAATCGAGAGGAACCCAGCAAAATAACACTACTAGAGAGCTCAATTACACAAAGATTTTGAATTCCAATCACTTAAAGTCATCCGTACGAAGTTCTTAAAGAAAACCCAACTACTTTTACATAAACATGGAGAAGAGTGAGAATTTAAACCTTCATATTCTCTTGAAGTTTGGAGATCGGCGTAATATTCCCAGAGAAATCCGAAGATGTAGAGGCTTCAAGAAGGAGACAATTCAACGGAGAGAGAACTTCCTCTCAAAATAAGAAGACTAACGTAATTAGCTTTGCCAAAGTGGGGGGTATCTTGGAAGCATTTTATAACGAGAGAGTTGGGTCGCGAGACGGAGAGGGGGGAAGGGTGCACCGAGTCAAACGAGAGTCCAGATTACTATTCTACGGTCATTATTCTTTAGTGGGGGGTTGCGAAAAAAGACGAAGGAAGAAACAAATTGCGTGTATCTTATTCACGTTTTAAAACGACGTAGTTTGAGGTTTTGGAATATGAAAAACGGCATCGTCTTAACAAGTTTGCGATGCGACACTGTTTGGGCGAAGACTAGACCTAAAAGACTTCTCAAAGTTGACGGCCCATTGAACTTTCGAGGAAGAAACGTGAAGGAGGACCAGCCAGTGGTCTTTGTGCATCGCTTCTATGCGCTGCTGAACTGAACCACGTGCTATAAGATTCTTGGTTTTAAATAGTTGTTTGGTTTCTGTTAATTTACTCTTTGAACTATATATTCTGATTCAATATAATTTTTTTTGTCTAAATTCATCGTCATGAATATCTGCATTTTTGCATCACGTGTCTCTTAAACTATAACCCAATCTGATTCACTTGATGTTTACGTAAGAGTTTAGGCTAAAATTGACGGCAAAATTGGGATTTATATTTAAGTTAGATTGTATAGTTTAAAAGTTAAATTGACATAAAACATAATTTAGAGATTTAATTGACATAAATAATATAGTTCAAAGGTTAAATAATTAATTAATTCAATTTATATCCACTATAGCATTTTCTAATACCTAGAGTATGCCCGTTGTCTCCTCTTCGTCTTCATTATGTCAATTTTATTAAATTGATCCCAAAATATTTAATTTGTACTTAAATGGTCTTTATGCAAACGCCCCGTTGAGTTTTAACAAAATTGATAAGGTGATACCGTCTGAAAAAATGACACGTGGTTATTTTCGTCAAAAAATTTAACAGACTATCTGGGTAAGGATCATTTAAACACAAATTAAGTTGTATTAAATTAATATAATGGGTATTAAATTAATAAAATGTGTATATTGTAAGAACCAAAAATATTTTTTTGTAAGTTTTAACCCTTTCGTTTTTTATTAACATTGAGAGTATCTTGTAGTCAAATTTTTGAGGATTAGTGATCCAAGAATAGTGAAAACACAAGAAAATCTCTGTTTTTCTTCTTCTTCTTCTGTTTTTTTTTTTATGTATTGAACAACCACAGTTTGAATTTACAAAATAATAATAATTCTCTAATAGGCTGTATTCATTTATAAGAAGTCTACATATAAGAAACGTGAGTCTCACTCACTTTCCTAAGGAAAAACAAGTGGGACTCACTAGTTCATTAGTTTATTTTTAGATGATTACATCACCTATCACCTATTAATAATGAGGTGGTGTAACGTCACCATGAATATTTTTACTCATCCATTGCCCGGTCCAGCACATTTTTGTTTGTTTATACTGGCCCCAATAATAATTTTGATGGACGAATCTTCCTATGACGGTAAAATTACTCAATTGTCACATGAAAATTATTGATTTGAGTCGCTAAAATAATTTTTTTATTTATAAGGATAAGACTGTGTACAGGGATGGAGAGAGAGCGGAGGTAGTAAGGACAATTGCCTCTACCGAAATTTTGAAAGCTTTTAGGGTTAATTTTAAATTATAATTACAATTAAATTTTCTAATAACTTGCTCCTAACCATTTTTATTTATTTATTTATTGAACTAAACATTTAGATATAAGGTTTGCTCATATAGCCTTAATCTCATAATTCTTTTTTTAGTCTCTAGTTTTTTTTTATTCTTTCTACAGTTATTCATTTAAGTTGTCTAGTCAATCCTTCTCTAAATTCGATTACCAAGACATAAATTTATATTGTTGACTAATTATTCAAGTTCAAATATATTATATCATATTCTAAAATTTTAGATTTGGACATTAACAAAATTTGATTTGATGAATTTGAATTATAAAAACAAGACCAATTGAATAATTATATTAGATTCAAAATAAAGTTTTCAAGACATTATCGTTCGGATGAATCGAAATCTTATCATTGGCAAGTCCACACGCAAAGTGATATGTTAAAATAGCATTATCTATAAAAATTATCTTTATTTTAGTACTTTATACAAAATGATTTTATGTTAATTTTTCTTGGTCAAGTCCTATCTTTATCACATGTATGTTATACTAGCAATTGTTCGTGACTGAAAACATTATATAAAAAAAAATCATTAAAAATACTGACAATTCATTTGAAAATAATTAAACACCCATAATACCTGAAGAAGGAATAACAGTTAAACCATGTTATGTTATTGTAGATTCATGTAAAAAATCACTCAAACTTAACATAAATTATATAGTTAATCATGTAAAAATTACTTGACTGATACAAATACAATTCATTTATTACGCTAATAATCAAAGCATAACTCGTGTAACACACTTAAAAAAATAAAATATATCTAAGTTGACACGACCCACTATCAACCCTTTCAACATGTTTAGAGTATACAGGTCACACTTAACACGCGAACATGATCTGTTTAGTACCTTCAACCTATCAAATTCAAATAAATCCACATTTTTAATACAAATCACAAACAATTTACATCTATGAAAATTACTGGGAGGGAAATAGTCTGACCCAAGTATCTTGATTAGCACAGCAAACCTAAATAGTCAAACAAAAAGATAATCCCAAATAACATAACACCACAATCCCAATTAGTTCACAATCTCAACCAATATTAACATATAAAATTCTAACTAAACTAATCTTGTGACAATAATTAAATTTAATATCTCCCCAACAGTCATACAAAGGAGTCTCTGTGATGGTGTTTATGAGCCTATCCTCCGTATTTTTGCAATTAAAAACAAAAGTTAAGTTAACCAATCGATCTGATTCAATAAGTGGATTTTTTTAAAAAAAGACTTATATTTACTAAAATTAACAATTCTAATTGAACATAAAAACAACAAATAAGTAATTTCTCATTTTTTTGACGAATCAAATAATGAAATTTTACATCAAACATGAATTCAAATGTTAGAATTAATGCAACACAATAAAACAATTCCAATCTATGAGCACAACGAAGCCCAATTAACAACATATGAAAGAAGTCCATAAACAGATCGCTAGCAAAGAAGCATGACCACTTTATAGTACATGTAAAGAGGCATCGTGAATTCTAGAATTGTATCGTAAACAAATAAAAAAATTAAAACGACCATAACCCTGTGAATGTGATTGGCAGCAACTAAGTTGTCACGGTAGTGAAGGATGCTCCACATTGCTTTCAAGGAGCTACAGATCTACAGTTCCAAAATATAGTTATTGAATATTTCACTGAGCACTTTGAAAGAAGCATCTTTGGTATCTTTTGAAAATTTCTTTGGGTACCAAGAATTCTGAGATTGGTTTTTTTTTTTTTAAATCCAAAATAATCAAAACAGGATTTAACAATTCAAGGATAGATTTTCAAATCAAACATTTAGATATCAATAAATGAATTCAAACATCGACCATTTAAATTTGCAACTGATCAAAAAAATCATACTCAACTGAAATAAATCCATAAACACCTATATATAGAGGGAGATACACATATAGAAAATATAAGGAAATCCCTAACCAAAAAATATGACTATCAATTTTTTTTTTTAACCATATATGACTAACAATTCAAATCAAAAGAATTTTGTAGTGATCTCTTGAACTATCACCAAACTATTGTAAAAGTTTGTTTAAGAAGCTAAAAAGTAGAATCCTTCAGAAAAAGGCACCAACAACAACAAAGTAGAATCCTATATAGAATTGCTCATGAAAACCAATCACTAAAACATTTAAAAGAAAAAAGTATAAAAAGGCACCAGCAACAATGTTTAAAACATCACGACAATACCATCTGCCAAGGCATTATAATTGGGTTTTTAGTAGAATAGGTAAAAACACTACCATTAATGTGGAATTAAAAGTTCCAATGTTCCATAATTCCATTAGGAGATAGACTTAAGAATTTTGAGGCCAACAAAAAAAGGGGTCTTTCTAATATATCTTTCTCTATTTGTTTCACCAATAACCAAGAAAAAAGAAGGTAGTTTTCACATTTTTTTCTGGCAATTTACCCCTATAGGCAAAAAAAGTATTCTAGTTGAGGAGTTTATTTTTACATTCCATTGACAAAATTACTGAGCATGATGTCTACACAAAGAAAAAACAAATCCGAAGCTTCCATGAGATTGTACAAATAAAAAAATTACCACAGGCAATACTAAGGTCAAGCCAACTCACAACAGTCAACATGCGGCAATGAAACCAAATTGCAGTGATTTGCAATTCCATGATGCATCAAACTGGAAAAGCTCATTATAGGGACTTGGAATTTCCAACTGCAATCAAACAAAACCAAACACAACGCAAATCACAAAAAAAAAAATTGGAAAATGAGTAAATGAAAAGTAAGTAATTGATATATGTGTGCACCTGAGAAGTCCAACCTCCTGAGCCAATCTGTTTGATTCCCCTGAACACACCCAGCAGTAACAAATAAGGAAGAGAAATAGGCTTTTTCAATGTCAAATTCACAGCTTCTTCGATGTCCTTTGGTTTCTCACCCCAACATTTCAGCCAAAAGTTATTTCTCAAGACTTCTTTGCATAGACCCAGAATCGATAGGTTTGTGAGGATTTCAAGTTGTTGGGTCGAAGAGGATCGCCAATTGGGGAAGCCAGGGCCAATAGGAAAAAGTGGAAGGTGGATTCTATGGTTAATAATTCAGCGTCGTCGAGGCCTTGTTCGGTGAATATGTCGAAATTCTTGAGATGGTCAATGAGGTTCTTGGTGTAGGCTGTGAATGAGAAGCAGACTTGTTGTCTTGGGTTTGGATTGGTAATGGCGATGGCGATTGGACGGGTTGGTTCTATGATTGTTGTTGCCATTCGGGATTGATCAAGAACACCTGAAGAGTCATGTAGCCTGTAGGTGTATGTGGAAAGAAAGAGAGACAGAGAAAGAGAGGGAGAGAGGAGATAGGATGAAATCGAGATATGTGAGGGTAGTCGTTTACATAGCATGGAGGGAGAGAGAGAGGAAGATTTGGGGGTAAGATATTAGGGCATGAATTGGGCATTGCGTCAGATATGAATATACATATAGAGAGGCCTATGGGAGAGAGAAAAGAGTGAGTCGGGGAAATGTTACTGGACGAGAAAATAAAATTTAATATTTTTCGTTGGGTCAAAATATCTGTGATGATTTGAATTATTTTTTAAATTGAAATTATATTGTTTGTTAAATATGTTTATATTTTATCTGATATGAATTTAAAAAAAAAATAATATAAAGAATTATTTTATTAAAAATGTTAAATTATGAATTTTTTTTTTTTTTTATAGAGGAAGAAATTTTGAGGAAATAATCATACTTGCAAGATTGAAATTTTTTTTAAAATTATTGTTTAGCTGTTTGTTTTAACTTGACGATTATTCTCACTGAAAAAACTGCTCGTGACTTTTGTCTTTGATCGTATACATCTAATCCTCTTCAAATTCCATAACCCCTGCATTTTTTGCTCCTTCGCCGTTTCGCTCTCTTTCTAACCACCTCGACTTTACAACAAAACAGTCATACACACACAGAGCACATGTTGTCTCTGAATCCGAACCCACCCGAAGGCTTCTACTTAGACCCCATTAGCATGGCCTTGCCGAACCTCGGCTCTTTCTCTACGCCAACGTCCACCGCCGGTAATGTTTCGTCGTCGGACGACCCCATGAAGAAGGTTAGGAAACCGTACACCATTACCAAGTCCAGAGAGAGCTGGACCGATCCCGAGCACGACAAGTTCCTTGAAGCCCTACAACTGTGAGTTTCACCTGCAAATTGAAATATGAATTGGTTGTTTTGAGGTTTTAAATTAGGGTTTTGTTGCGGAAATGTTAGGGTTTTGAGTTGGAATCGATGATGGATGAGGTTTTACGTTAATTGCGTGCATTTGGATGTAATTAGGGCTGCGCACGAAGAATAGCGTATATGTGTGTATGCAGATATATAGGTTCATAGATAGCGTGCGAAATTGAGTGTTTTGGTGAGATAGAGAACGGGGTACTTACATCTAACGACCAAGGAGTCATCCTGGTCATAGTTGGAGATAGATTGACCTTCTGATTTAAGAATCTGGAGAAAGAATCGGTGTAGATATTGGAACAAGGAGAAAGTAATGAATGGACTCTGTGAAGGAAAGAGGTGAAGCCACTCCTGAAAAACTGATTGGAAAGCGAAGACTCTCTCTCTCTCTCTCTGATAGGACAATTGACAGATGGACTGTATTTTCCTTTCATTTGTTGCTTTGAGAATTTAAATTATGGTTTTGGTGTGAAAATGTTAATTGCGTGCATTTGGATGTAATTAGAGTTTTGTGATATGATATTGATAGATGGACTGTATTTTTCTTTCATTTTGTTTGTTTTGGGGAATCTGTTTGGACATTTTCTGAGTTGTTTTCCAACAGCATGACGTTTATTCCAGAAATTCGAAGTTTATTCATGTGAATATTTTGTCTGTGATATTGGATTTGGGTGTGATACCACTTTTGGTATATGCTGCTGAGCCCTATGGTTAGGTTATTAGTGTTATGTAGGTATGTGATAATCTTTATGGTATTTAGTGTGACAAGTTATCTGTAAGGGTTATCCCTTTAAAATGTTCTTGTTCATAACGTTTGCCTTAGTTACCTGACTATGGTAACGTTCATTTGGTGAATACAGCTTTGACCGTGATTGGAAAAAGATCGAAGCATTTGTTGGGTCAAAGACCGTCATCCAGGTAATATCATGTGCAAGATTTTCAATATTGATTGATGATTTATATTGCAAGATTTTCAGTATTGATTGATGATTTATATAGGTTATGATTTTGTATGGTTTCTTCAATTAGGTTGCTTATAACATCTTGTCAACTCGGCATTGCAGGCCACATTCGAAAGTGACATATAGTGGTCTGTTATAGTGGCCATTGCATCATAGGACAAAATGTCATTTACCACTTGGTTCTAATGAATTTGGGTTATTTTCAACAGGAAAAAGGGGGGGGGGGGTAAGGACGGGTGGGAGGTTTACCCTGAAATTCAAACAAACAAAAGTTGTGGTCGTTAGGCTGAACATTCAATTGTTGCTGCATATATTGTTAAATGATTGCAATGCAAGTTATAGTTCATTGGGTTGTTTGCATTGCTAAGGAAAAATTATCGAGAGTAGCCTCAACCTGCCCGGCCATCAGAGAGGTAAATTAGTAATCTAAACAGTTGTCTTAATCTGGCAATTTTAACTTTGGTGGTTGAGGACCTGAGGTTATACTGAAACTTCTTTCTGACTTGCTGCATCTTTTTCCCATATTGTATCTCATTACACAGTTGAGTTGAGTATGGCTCATTTTGACATAATCTGTACTACAAATGATTTGTTTCTAGTTTACCATTTCAACTATGCCATGGGTGTAGTGAACTTAATCTATGAATGATTGGTAAAAGGTTACTGCGTGGATTATTGTTCACATCAGTATTGCCTTATTTATGGTTTAGGTTGTTTTTGTGTATGTTTTTTTATTTTATTTCTTTTGGGTTTTTTTTTTTTGGGGGGGGGGGGGTGTGTGTGCCAGTGCCTGCCTTAATTTTTTCCTTCACTTCATGTTTTTTGCAAGGTACGAATGATAAATTATATCTCCTTTAATGCTTCATATAGTTTGAGTTTTCTATTAGTTGAATTTTATATGATGCCATAGACCCTAAAGAGAGTAATAGAAATTCTATTAATGGAATTGTCGATGGGGCCATAGACCCAAAGGAGGGTAATGAAAAGTTGAGTAAAACGTTTGCAGATACGTAGCCATGCACAGAAGTACTTCTTGAAGGTGCAAAAGAGTGGAGCCAATGAACATCTTCCTCCTCCACGGCCAAAAAGGAAAGCTGCTCATCCCTATCCACATAAAGCTTCAAAAAATGGTCAGTATAGGTCAATTGTTACATGTTGGTTATCATACTAGAAACTTAATTTAACCTTTGTCATATTTTGGCCTGTTTGGCAGCTCCAGTGCTCTCACAAGTGACAGCACCCTTTCAAACTTTGCCCATTCTAACTGAACCTGGATTTGTTCAAAGACTTGATTCTTCTTCATTACTTCGGGATCCAGTTTCTAATGCAGCCGTCTCTTCTTGGACTGATAACTCTGTACAAACAGTCGGTTTATCACCTGTGACAGAAGGTTCATTTATTCTTATGTTTTAAACTTGTTACATGCCTTGATCTCATCTTTTAAGCGCTGTTGCTTTTCCAGATAGTAATATATAGATTTATGTCCTGTAACAGGTGATATGAGACCTGCAGGGCAACCACTGGCAAAAAACTATTGTTGCAGCAGCTCTGAGAGCACTCCAAGGACACGGCCGACAGGTGAAATGTCTGATCAAGGGAATAATGGACCTTCCTTGAGAGGTAACTCCAACTTCATTGCATATGGCCAAGTGGCCAACTTATTTATCATTTGCACCAAGTGTCTAACAAGCTCCATTTAGTAAGAATCAAACACCAAGGATGAAGGAAAATTTATGCATTGTGCCACCTCTCATTTTTCTCCATAAAATAAAGCAAATCATTGGGCTGGTGTCCCATTATTTTGTTGGAGATCACCAATTTAGACCAAATTTCCCACATTTGGTAACGTCTTCCAGCAGAAATTGTAAATTTTTGATGCCGTGACTTGTGATGAACGTCTATCGATATGCAATCACAATTGGAATAGAAATAACTTATGAATTTAGGTGGAAGTAATTCAGAACTATGGCTCCTCTCAGAGATCTTGCTTACTAAATGATACCTACACTGGTCTTTGGTACTAAATGGTTCTATCCAGGGAAGTTGCCAAAATGTGGATGTAATAATCTGTGTTACATTCCATTGAATGTTGGCAAATTAGATTTGGTAAGTTAGCTAAGCATTCCTCTCCAATATTAGAACATTTCAACTATGAGGTAAGAAATTTTCCCTTCCATTTTGTGGTTTATCTTGAAATTCGCATAGAGGAACAGTGGCAACGAATCTGCGACTGTTTGTTTGTGCATTTTCTGAATGCTGACAAGAAATTTGTGTTGTCCTGTATTTGATCTTTCCTGAATGTTGAGGTGTGGAATCAGTAACCTTTGAGGGTCTGGCAATGTTTGTGTATAATTTGGACAGATTTTTGCCAAACGCATTTGTTCCACTTTTCTCTTTCATAAAGGTGACCCTGCCATCAATAATATTTTTTAACACGAGGCCTTTTCTTATAGGAAAAATATAGCTCATAAATGCCTTGGCCTCTGAGTTTTGAACTCATGCCTTAGGGTGAGGTAGTAAAGACCGACGACCAAGAGATATTAAAGAGCTAATACTTTCGGCATTTAGGGTCAAGGAGTGTGTTAAGAGGTGGAATCTACCTTTGAGGATTTGGTTGTGTATAAACTGAAACACACTAGTTCCATTTTTGGCTTTCATGGGACTCTTCTATTGTTTATTATTTTTTTTTTCTCAATGCCTTTGAGTGTGCTAGTAGTACAGTCACTGCCTTATATGGACTGATTAGTCATGAATGAAATAGGGTTTCCTTGGGTTGAGGTGAAACATTAGTAGTTGAAACTTCTTTATAAGCGTAAACAATTTTAAAATAGTCTAGACACAGACAATTCATAATGGATTTTACGTGCTCTACTATTTATTTCTTCAAAATTTCCCCCCAAAATTGCATATTATTATCAAAGATCATCTCTTTCTCATTCAGTTATAATGGAGAAAGTTGCTGTCTGCAGTTTTAGCTTGATAGTTGCACTTAGGTAATAGCTTGAGTGTTGAATGCCCGTAAAAATGCAAAACGCTTTTCTTATTTTGTTATAACCCATTAACCTTGTATGGACCATAGATATTAACAAAAAAATTTCCATCTCTACATTAACGTTCTTTTATTTTAATTTTAGACCTGTTTTGAGAGGTTTTGTCCTCCTTTTGTTGGTCCAGCTTCTTCTGATTGTAAAGTTTTGCAGTTCTGATATATATGCTTGCTGCAGTTATATACCTTGTTATGGTGTTTGTTTCTTGTGGTGCTGCCGGTATTAATGCCCTTCTTGTTCATGCAGTCTTGCCTGACTTTGCTCAAGTATACCGCTTCATTGGCTGTGTCTTTGACCCAAATGTTTCTGGTCACTTGCAAAAGCTAAAGAAATTGGATCCAATAGATGTTGAAACAGTATGTTTCCAACTTGTATAATTTTGATCATCCTTTGATTTCAATGTATTGCCATTCGTTTCTTGTGCTATGTTTGTTGTTTTGGGGGAGAACTTATAATTAATCTGTCGTTTGTGGGGGATAATAGTGCATCTTTTTAAACAGACTTCTGCTGTTGTTTGTTTAGTGCAAACCACCATTTCAACAAATATTCTTGAAATAAATTGGGACAAAATACTATCAATCAAGTGATCAACTAATGCTGCGTGTTTGGTCCCTTGCACTTGACTTTTGTAAGAGGGTTTTTTATATGAGATTCATCCACTTGATTTCTGTCATCGAGTCCATTGCAAGTGGTGTGTAGAGGATTAATTGTTAATCCTAGAGTTCTGTTCTTATACATATAGTTGATATTCAAAGAAGCGCAATGAAACTACATATGGGACGGTTGCCAGCAGGAATGACCTTGCAAAATTACATACAAGGTTAACAATGATTGGATCAATAAACTGGCCTTGTGGTAGTATGCATTCAGATCTTAATAAACTATTGGACATAGGTACTGGGATGAGTAATGATGATAAATGCAGTAGATAGCTCTAGCATCTGCCATAAATGATCTCTCTCTCTCTCTCTCTCTCTCTCACACACACACACACACACATACACATACAGAGTAGTAAGAATAATTTTAGTCCCTCATCTTCTAAGTTGGAAGATATGCCATCAATTTATGCTTCAGGACCTATGTTGTAGTTATTTCATTCTTTCTGGCTCTTATTCAGGTGTTATTGTTAATAAGAAACCTCTCCATCAATTTGACCAGCCCAGATTTTGAGGATCATGTAAGTGCTTATTGTATTTTGTTTGTGCATAAAAATTCTTGAATTCTATGACACCAATGTAATTGATGTGGTGATCAAACAGCAAGAACCATTTGACATAATTTGAATAAGAAAAGCTGCTCTTGGCATTTCAAGTCCATCAGCAGTTTAGGTCAATATCTCGTATAGTTCTTCATGAGATAAAATTCAAATAGTTGGATTGATCAAGCATCCAAATGACATTGCTTGCTATAGTAGCAAATATATATGGGTTGGAGTACAAATTGATGGATTCGTCTTATCAGTTCCATAATGTCTGATACCTGATATGTTGGTGCAGAGGAGGTTGCTTTCATCCTTTGACATCGACTTGGAGAAGGAAGCTTGCGATGGTGAAAATAAAGCCATCCAGGACAATCAATCTGAGAATGCTGCTCAATTGGGGTAGGCATAGCTTCTTCGGAAGTTCATTTTCTTATTTGTTGTAAATTCGTAACCAACACTGATTCCCGTTAGATAAAATTTCAGGACATAGAAAAATAGTCTCTGAGCTTCATTGGCTACCAAATGGTAACAGAATCCTTCGGTTTGCTGGTTTGTAAGTACTATTTTCTTTTTTTGTGAGATCTTTGATTGTGCAGTTCGTCCATCATGTAGATATTGGCTCTAGAAAACAGTGTATGTCGGAGAAATTGTAGTGCGGGAATGTAAAATGTAAAGCTTGGTTTCTGTATATTCAAGTTTTGACTCTGTTCTTTTGGTCCAGCTTATCTGATTCAGGTTGTAATTATATGTATGCGAGTGTTCTTCTTCATATAAGGAGAGGTTTTTTTCGCTTGAGGACCCACTTTTGGTCTTTTATTTTGGTGGGGGTGTTTGGTGGAAAGCATGAGCTGGTATACTTTCTTGAGGTTTAAAGATAATCTACTGGGATAATGCAACAACGTGATAAAATAAAATCACTGTGGGGGTAGTCTTGCCCTAACTTGTGGTTAGGGCTGATAATGTAGTCGATTTTGTTGATTTTGTTTTTTTAAGCGAGTTTAAAAAGTTGTTCAAACTTGGTTTGTTTAGAAATGAAGTTGAGCCTGGAACGAGCCGAATTCGAATAGCTTAATCGTTTTATATATAAATGAGTTTAAAAAATTGTTTAAAAAACGAATCTAGTTTAAAAGTGAACTAAACCAGTGTAACTCAATTTGATTATAAACCATACTTGTGGTTCTTTTATTAACGCTTTAGACAAGCCCGGTGTGTTGCCGGACAATGTGGCCAGTCACTCTAGTGGAGTCCAATCTTAAAGTAATAAGCGTTGACATTTGGGTGGACACTCAGATTGAGTTTTTTTTTTTTTTTCGTTTTTCTTGTGGATGCCTGGCCCCTCTCTAGGTTGCATGGCAATGCCCCTGTTTGATTCACTCCACCCCCAAACCAACCCAATGGATTGCAGTTATTTCAAAGGATTCCGTTAGCCATATTATAGATCATCAGTTCTATATCTATTGATTACTACACGTTGAAGCCCAAAACATGATAAAGATGTTACCTTCTTCAAGAGATGAATTTATCAGCTGTATAAGGTGGTCAAACTTCGAGATTGCACCCTAAGGTGGTCGTCCTCAAGGAGTTGGTGCATGAAATATTGGGAAACCGTGCTTGCTTGTGGTAGGATGCTCTTTCCATGCCTCTTTCCTTTCCTTCATATCAGCTTTCTACATTGTGCCTAATGGATCATATAGCAGCATTTTCTACATTTGAAGATACTCGACTGCATCTATGTCAATTGACTGCAACCATCAAGAAGTAAAAATGTTTACTACTTGAGCTTTGAGATTTATATTCCTGTATTCTATGTTCAGTTTTGGTCTTCGTGGAAATCTTCACATCCTAACTAGATGCTAACTAAAAAATCAGAGTATAGTAAACCATCAATGGTAAACAATCTATTCCAAACAATGCCACTAGAAAAGAAGATGCAAAGTCATCTAACCCTGGCCAAGCCCCCCTCCCCCCAATTGGGTTATCTACGATACCAAAATCTGGTGTCATAGCTCTCCTGAGCTTGGCCATCTACAGCTGAAGAATTTGTCTGCGTAGCTTCGACTCCCATGTCCATGAACCTGTTGAAAGCAGTTCGATCATTGTATCCTCGGATGACACCTAGATCTGAAAACGACAGAAAAGATCACAATGACTACGAAATACTGTCCTGTATAGTGATTCAAGATATTCTAATGAGAACTGGTAACACAAAGTCTATTAGAGAGAGACAGTAATGATAAAACAGGAAGGTATGCCATTCCGGCTGACATTCTGTCAGGCAATATCGCACTCATAGATGCATTTAGACAGCATTGAACATTTGCACTTTGATCTTCATAATCTATTTCTTTCCAGGCAAAGAAGTCAGAAGTAACAATAATGAGATTTACAATAGAGGAAACTGTTCAATATTGTAGGGCTATGTGCTTCAAAACCCATTGATGACTTGAGTGAGAAAAATGACATAATGCAAAGATAGAGCTATACGCACAAGATAGAGCCAATTGGGCTAAGGTCGGGAAAAATGATATCCTATCATTTGACATAAATTTTGGCATCGAAGGTGAATGATGAAATAGGATTCACATAGTCAACCTCAAGGGCATAGAGAACACAACCGAAATGGTTTCATCTTCAAGGACACTCTAATGATTTAATATAAGCTCGTTTCAAATATGTCCTTGAGATGCTATTAAGGCAGGCAGACAAAACTTAACAGCAAGATGATGCTCACTGCAAACTGAAATGTCATTTTTTAACTTTTAAAGCTGGTGAATCTGGTGATTGCCTTTGATGTAAAAACAATAATATACGAAGAAAAGAGGTAGAACAGTTGTTGTTGCCATTGGCCTCCTCCTTGTGTTGGGAGTGTTCAGTGACAAGGAAGAGGATCTCAGTAATTCATCCACGTTACCCACAAGCCACAAAGGGCAAGAGAGGATAGGGAGAGAGGGAAAGAAATACTCTCTCTCTCTCTCTCCCTCTCTCTCTCACCCACCCACCCACCCACCCACACACAAACAGAAAGGAAGGGAGCAATTATGCTTGCTTTACCTGGATTTGGAATGCCAAAACTTTGATAAGTTGGTTGTTGAGAATAAAACGGGAGATAACACTGGCCCGGGTTCAATTCTTGTGTAGAACAAGCCATCTGCTCAATGGGATCAAGGAGTGCCGTGCGTCTCAGCAATTGAGGAGAAAAAATTGTTGGCTGCTGCCATAGTGAATACTGTACAAGGTGGTCAAGCCCTTTTGTTTTGGCAGGAGGTGTCTTCTGCAAAGGTCGAGGATTCACATCTGTATAAGAATAACGACGCACCAGTGGAGTACATTGGATGACCTTGGGATCCATCAACTTGGTTTGAAAACTCATTTGAGCTTGATGAGACTGCAACGAATGGGAAGATGACTTTTTGAAATTCATCTGTGCTTGATGGGACATTGGATAAGATTGTTGTGGATGCAGATTGTGACAAGCAGTTCCCATTCCCACTACGTCAGGAGGCGGTGGACCTTCCAAACCTGGTTCCATAGATCTTTCATCATGCTGAGCACTGTATAGAATTGTCGATTTCTCAGCAATATCAATTTTCATGTTTGAGGTCAACATATCATTTTCCACTGAATTCCCAGAGCACATGAACTCTGAGCATTCAGGAACCAGCAGATAATCAATTGCAATTAAACTATCCTCATCAGGCCAACAGATTTCAGCTTCCAATTCAGCTTTTTCATCACAGCCAGATACTGGATTGAGCTTTGAGTCCTGCTGCATCTGAAGAACTGACTCTATTTCTGGCATAGACTTGGAATGTCCAAAATTTTTCAGATATTGAATTGAAATCAAACTCTCATCATCAGGCAAATGGATTTCACCTTCTGAATCAGCTATGTCATCACATTCAGCTACATATCTTAGTTTTGACTCCTTTTCCATTCGCAGAATCGCAGATATTCTGGCCCAGGCATCATCAAAAGCAGATTGATCCTCCTCAATCTTATCCGACCCAGTCTTCTCAGAAGTACTTGTGGCTCCAATGGATTTATGGTTTGTCCCAAATGCTCCACTTCCATTAAGAAGCCAAATTAAGAAATGTTCATCCTCCACTGTCAATGAAGATTCACACAACTCTAAAGTATCATTTCTTGTGATCCTATCAACAGAACCTCCTTGGACTGAGAAGGATGCTTCATTTGATCGAACCTCCTTCCTGAAATACGTTCCAAAACTTGGTTCGACAGTTTGGTTCTTCCGAGAGTTTCCAAAGTTCTCCTCGCGGGAAATATCAAGCACGCTGCTACCACTTTCAATAAGAACAGACTCCATTTCGGGCAAAGAATGTGAGTGTTCAGAAAGTGTCAGATAATCAATTGAAATCAAACTGTCCTCGTCAGGCAAACAGATTTCAACTTCTGAATCAGCTGTGTTGTCACATTTAGCTACAGAGCTGAGCATCAACTCCTCCATTTGCAGAATTGTTGATATTTTGGCCAAAGCATTGTCAAAAGCAGATTGATTGTCCTCAATCATATCTGACTCAGTCTTCTCTGAAATGCCCGTAGCCTTAACGCCTTCATGGTTCATCCCAATTGCTCCACTTTCCTTAAGAATCGAAGTAAAGAAATCCTGATCATCAACTGTAAATGGAAAATCACAAGGCTCTAAAGCATCATTTTCTGTAATCCCATCACCAGAACCTCGTTGGACTGAGAAGGATGCTTCATTTGATTGAACCTCTTTCATGAAATCCATTTCAAAAGTTGGTTGGACAGTTTGATTCTTATCAGAGTTTCCATTGTTCCCCTCGAGGGTTTTCACACTGCTACAACTTTCTACTTTGAAAGCAGAATGTCCATCAGGAGATTGCAATTTAAATTCAGTAAATGTGGCCAAATATGGTGATGCCCTTTTCTGCAAGAAATAAAAATTCTGAGATCAATGCACCATCATCTTGATAGAAATTGAACGTCAGCTTCACCATTTGATGATATTACTGTATAGAGCTTAACTATAATACCTGAGCAAACGGAACAAAAAACAAATATCACCAACCAGACATAACAAACTTGATGATTGGGACAAATCATGGATCATTTGCGTAGAATCAAAGGAAACATCAAAACTAAATAGCTAGAGTTATTGAAAATTTATTACCACTACACGAATAATGCAACAAACATGGATTAATTCATGCTTCTGTATGACAACAATAGAAAAGTGATCGATTGCTCTATGACTAATGGTGACTGTATAACTAACCTGATATTTCCTCTTTGAACCAAACTGGAAAAGAAAGCATGAAGCAATTTATTTATTTAAGGTACCATGAGTACCTCAACGAGAGTGGATGCGCCACAACTGTCAACTTTGGCAGCGCTAGCAACATTTTCAAGGATGAATGTGGAATGCCCCTGACTAGCCATTCCCATATTCAGCCCCTCAATCACTTTGTCTGCATCACAATCTATTAGTTCCTGCTCCTGAGCAGAAGCCCTCCATGGTGGTCTGCCATCGCCATAAACTTTTTCAGCTGAGGATGGCTCCATGCCCTTATTACTATCACTAACAATGGGGAAATTGAGATTCTTAGTTTCATGCTGCTTATCAATGGAGACAAGCATTTCTGATTGTTTTTTCTCTTGATAATCACAGCACGTGTTTGCCACAGAAGTAGTTTTCCCTAGTGTATTGTCAGCTTCAAAGTTGACATTACAAACCTGCACAACCAACATATCAATATGTCACCAACAAGCAAGCAACAACACTTGGAATCAGAGTGAAATAATACAGCCTTGACCATAGTTTTAAAGTAGATTTTCCCAACTACATCCTTATCTCTCCCTCAGTAGTGTGCTTTTGCTCTCTTTAGAACTGTGTGAAAACGTATGAATTATTTTGTGTGAATTCTTTAGTCAATTATTTCGCTTCTGGACTAAAAAGAACCCATTGAGCACTTTGTGAAATACTCCAGAATATCACATCTCTATGCATCTAATGAATTGGAGGAGAATCGTGTTTATCAAGACAAAGTTTAAGCAACCGACCAAACCTTATAAGTATGTGGAGGGCGATAAGGTTTATCACTCTTCTTGAGCTGATAATGACCAGTTTCTTGAATCTTTGGAGAAACCTCTGTGGTACATCCATACACCCTAGGCAAGGCACCAGCTCTACAGAGTCCACCACTGTCAGGATTTTTCCAAGATCGTCGAGACAGGGCATCAACTCTCCCACAATCTGAATTAGAGAAAAAAAGCTAAACAATTTCTGCATGATTTTCATGAAAAAGGTTAAAATCTAAAAATCAGAGAATACTCATCTTCATTTACACCAGGTTATGAAACAATAGCCCACTTTGAAGAAATGAACAAAACTTACATTTATTTTGTTAACACCTCGATTTGTGAAGTAGATGGCAAAATTGAACCAAATGTCGTCTCAAACTATTTGAACAATCAATTGACTTAAAGACAAGTCTTTTTGCCTTATCCCTACACTTTAATCGGCGATGACTATCATCCAATTATAAGAAAATGTAATTTCAGCTATAACCACAGTTTCCTAATTGTCTTATGGCCACAAAGCCTAAAAGGGAAGTATCATATAAAATCAAGAAATCATTAGTTTTTCCTTATAAAATCAGGAAATAATTATCAGTTTTCTTTTTCAGGTAGAAGAAGCCCTCTATTTTCATCCAACAGTCATGCCACAGCAAAGCTTCACACCCATGTCATAGTACCGGAAGCTATATCTTGTCATTCAAAAACATAATCAACACTTCATAAAATTTTTCATTTTCCTCTGCTTCTTTGTTTGATTCTCTCATTGTTCATCAGTGTGCATATTGCTACAAGAAGATGTGACATAGTGGAGACAATACACAATGTATAGTCTTGCACAAACTAATGAGACATGTCTGAGCCAAAAGATTGATGTGAAGCAAACTCTTACTCCAGCATGCGCAGAAAATAAGTCGATGTTAAAATTGAAATGCTGAACAGCAAGAAAAGACTTAAACCAAAGACCTGAATCAAAATTGCTTTGTGAGTGACCATCTCTATTGTTCAGCCCAGATCTTCCCATCACATAACCCTCCAAAATTGTCACTCAACTCCCATCTGGTTGATGCCAATGAATTAGAATCACTACCCCAAGAACTGTACAATGATATACTACCAGCTATCCTTGGTTTCTCCAATTTACTATCAAAAACATCATGGAATTCACTGTTCCAAAAAGAAACATCACAGTAAGAGCAACAAAGAGCATGCACAACAATAGAATCTATCATAGACTAATGGCAATTAAACCACACATGAGCAGTGGTGCCTTACCGGAGAATTGATCTTTCCAATCCACTAGGTAACCTTTTGCAAATGTCCAAAGCATTAAAAGATAAAAGAAAATCTCTTGTATACAATGATTTGAACTGTCTGAATCATTAAACAAACACATAAAAAGAAGTGTAGTTAGGGTCCAAAATGAAAGAGTACAAAATAACAAAAAAAAATAGTCAGCTTAACGCATATTTGACAATTGGAATCTGTCAATCGACTGCATAATTTCTTGTAACAATTATTAGCCATAAAAAGTCTAAGTAACCTTCTGCAAATTCCGAGATCACTAAAAAAAACAAAAGAAAATATGTTATATACGATAATTTCAACTGTTTGCTCGATCACACCAAAATAAATAAACAAAATAATCTAGTTAAGGTCCAAAATGAAACACAGTACGAAATAACAAATAAAATTACCTTGATGCGGATTTGACAATTGAAATCAGATAATCCACAGCTGAATTTCTTGACTAGCAACAATTATTTTAGCAGTAAAAAAGTTGATAGCAAGTGGAATCTCTGAACTATAAGTAATCATGGACACCCCAATAATAACAAAGTAAAACTTAACAAAATTTAAGTAAATCTGTTGAATAAGCATTCTCTTACCTTAAAATTGACGGCTCAAATCCTCGAGGTAATCTTTTGCAAATATCCAGTTCGTTTAAAGATAAAAGAGACGCTCTAGTATATGTAATCTTTGACTTTCTGCAATAAATAATAATAAATCCATCACAAAAACAGAAATATATTGACTATTAATAATCATAAAAAGTAGTCGCTTTATACACAGAGATCAATAAAAAGTTCATTAAATTACTCCGAGGTATCCTCTGTACATTCATCTAACTCCAGCCACTCAGACATGCATTGATCTTCAACTTCGTTTCTCATTTTCAAATTCTTCCAAGAAAAAAAAAAAATCACTGCTCAAAGAAATCTAATCGTTGTAATGTTTTTAAACTTCACTTTCAACTCTAGAACTTCGAATCTGTCAGTCTTATCTTGCAAAATAAAGTTCTGTATCCACAATGTCACTGTAAAAACCCTAGCTAGTAATCACTACTTTTGCATCAAAATCCTGCACTTCTTCAGAAGCAGCGATTTATTCTATATACAGAACGCGTGGAGTGCAAATCTCATCGTTTTAATCTGTGATATGAACAATGGCCGCAGAGATACAGGGTTTGTTTACTATAACTGGAACGAAAAGTGCAGCTGAAGAGAAGGAGCAATGGCCGCAGAGATATAGGGTTTGTTTACTATAAATGGAAAGAAGAGAGAGAGAGAGAGAGAGAGAGAGACAAAACACCCGAGGCACAAGGCTCTCCAGGATGATTTGTGTCGAGCCAGAAAGTAGGGGTCGGGGGTGTGTGCTTATATATTGGTGGGGGGGGGGGGAGTGTATTACGGTTCAACAGATCCAATTAATGCTTGCCACGTCATGAAAATGAGTTATGGGTGCTCCAAAGACGCGGCTTCACGAGATTTTTGTTTTAAGTGTGAAAAACTTTCCCTATTATTTTTTCACTTAATTTCATTGAACGATAAATCATTCGTAATGCATTCACTTACTATAGAATCTGATCATGCACTCCTTTTGTTAAGTACCTATGGCAAACAGTGTCAACTCTCCAAAGCATTCAAATTTGAGCCAATGTAGACAAGGGACTACAGAAGTTAAAAGATTATGGCAAAAGAGAGAAAGGGGTTTCATTGCTTACAAATTCTGCAAAAAACTCCAGGAAACAAAACAGGCTTTAAGGAAGTGGAACAAAGAGCAATTTAGAAATTGTATCAAGAAAAAAAAAGAGTCTTGAATAGTAGAATTGATGAGCTGCAACAGGAAGAGCCAAATCCATACAATACAAGGTTCTTTCATTTCACCATAGTTATTAGAGGAAGAAGGAACTCAATTGATTGTCTAAAGCAAAAAAATCAGTTTATTTCTCATTTCCAAACTCTCTTCAACACATTTAATACCAATTTCCCCACCATTTAATCCCAATTTCCCCACTCACTGAATGACTAATCACACCAATCATTACCCAATTCCAGCATCATGAATTATTTGTCATTCCTACAATGAAAGAAATAAAGTAACCTTATTTGTAATCCTTTGGTATCAGACTAAATTTTTTTTTTCTTTTACGAATATTTTAATTTCAACGTGAATGATCAGTCTTTAACTAAATTGAGAAAGAAATTATCGAAATACGAATAAACTCAATCAAACTTTGACCAATGAACAAACAAAAAAATGCACTTCAAGTGTAGCGTTAATTGTTGAACCATGCACATGTTACAAATGTTTGGCTTTCGACAACTGCGGCTGGTGAGAAAAAAAAATCCGTGTTTTTACTTACTAGACTAACTACTTGCTAGTTATGTCCAAATAATAATGTCCCTAGATATGGTTGTAATATTTTGATTAGGGAGCAAAATTCTACTTCGCATGTAAGAGAAAAAAATAAATTTTTTATTTTATAAAATATTATTATGTTATTAATACGTATATTTTATATAAACATTGCGTATGTCAAAATTATTTCTAATTATTTATTATATATTCCCTCCGTTCTTAAATATTGTCATTTTATACAATTTTTTTTATTCCATAATATATGTTGTTTAATGAAACTAAAATATAATTAATATTTTTTCTTCTAAATTTATCCTTAACTTTTCAATGCATTAGATTTTGTAAAGGCTAAGTGTCTTTCATAGTCATTTTCTTCTTAATACGTATTGAATAAAGGTATTTTAGTCTTGTACAATTATTTTTTACTCATATTAAAGTTATTTAATAGATTCCTTAATTCCTGTGCAAAAATTTTAAACAACAGATATTTAGGAACGGAGAAAGTATTACAACACTAAGAAACACCCTTGGAGTTATAATATGAGGATGGCATAAACTAAATTCAAATTTGTACTTCAATTTATACTATTAGAAAAAAAAATTGGGTTGAATATTCACCAAGCAAATGCCTATAAATTTTATTATTTTCCTTTCAATTTAATCATATATAACTTTTTAATTGCGTGTGATTCCTCTCACAATAGTGATCCGACAGGACATGAGGAGAAGGCTACGGTACATCCAAGGGCATTTTTGGTACCATACCAAAAATTTCATATTACATCATTAATGGTATGTTTACTAAATTTATGGTATATTTACACCGATTGGTAGACAAGATAAGACATTGAAATGACAAGACAAGACATATTTTTGATCTGTCATTAAATTAATTGAGGGCAAAATTACAACATTAATGAGAAGTTTACAACTATAGTGAACAAAATTACAACATTAATGAAAATTTTACAACAGTAGTGAATAAAATTACAAAATTTGTGGGAATATTTACCAAATTTATGAAAAATATTTATAACTTCAGTAGTATATTTACCAAATTTATGAAAATTTTTACAACTTCAATAGATTCATTACTAGTCCATGATCGATCAAATATATGTTTGATCGATCATGGACTTTTTGTCTTTCTCTTGCCGCAATTAAGTTAATTGAGGGCAAAATTAGAACATTAGTGATAAGTTTACAATTATAGTGAACAAAATTACAACATTAGTGAAAATTTTATAACAATAGTGAATAAAATTACAAAATTTGTGTGAATATTTACAACTTCAGTGGTATATTTACCAAATTTGTGAGAATATTTATAACTTCTGTGATATATTTATCAAATTTGTAAATAGTCTTTACAACTTCAATGGATTCATTACTAGTCCATGATCGATTAAATATATGTTTGATCGATCATGGACTTTCTGTCTCTCTCTCTATACCACAAATTTGGTGAGAATATTTACTAAATTTGTGGAAATATTTACAACTTCAGTGGTATATTTAATAAATTTGTAAAAATATTTACAACTTCAGTGATATGTTTACCAAATTTATGAAAATCTTTACAACTTCAATGGATTCATTACTAGTCCATGATCGATCAAATATATGTTTGATCGATCATGGACTTTCTGTCTCTCTCTCTCTATACCACAAATTTGGTGAGAATATTTACTAAATTTGTGGGAATATTTACAACTTCAGTGGTATATTTAATAAATTTGTAAAAATATTTACAACTTCAGTGATATGTTTACCAAATTTATGAAAATCTTTACAACTTCAATGAATTCATTACTAGTCCATGATCGATCAAATATATGTTTGATCGATCATGGACTTTCTGTCTCTCTCTCTATACCACAAATTTGGTGAGAATATTTACTAAATTTGTGGGAATATTTATAACTTCAGTGGTATATTTAATAAATTTGTGAAAGTATTTACAACTTCAGTGATATGTTTACCAAATTTATGAAAATCTTTACAATTTCAATGGATTCATTACTAGTCCATGATCAATCAAATATATGTTTGATCGATTATGGACTTTCTGTCTCTCTCTTTATGATTGTTCTGTTACAACATTAATGAAAAATTTATAAGAGTAATAGAAAAATTACCACAATAATGATACAAATTACAATATTAGTGAAAAATTTATAACAATAGTGGAAAAAATTTAAAACAATAGTGAAATTTTTTTTTTGAATGTTTATAATCAATCACAAGAATTTGATAGATCAAACAACAATTTGATCGATTTTTCAAAATTCAATTTTAAAATATGTTTAATAAAAATTTAATTTTAATTTTTTTTAAAAAAAATTAAAATTAAAATTTTATTAAACATATTTTTGATAGAACAATTAAACAAATAAATTTGGTAACACATACCACTGAGGTTGTAATTATTCCCATAAAAAATTCATTCAAATTATAAATATTTCCATAAAAATGGTAAATAAAAGTGACAATTATTATTATTTTTTAGAATATATCAAAATTATTATTCAGAATATATCGAAATTATTTTTTTTTTATCTCCAAAATATTTGCGATCTATCGCAAGGTTGAAGTAGTCTCCCCCAATTTTTTTTGAAAAACAGTAAGTTTGTGATCGATCAAATCTCCCCACGATTGATCAAATCTCCCCATGAAGTTGTAAATATTTGAATCCATTGAAGTTGTAAATATTTTCACAAATTTGATAAACATGTCACTGAAGTTGTAAATATTTTCACAAATTTGATAAATATACCACTGAAGTTATAAATATTCTCACAAATTTTGTAATTTTCTTCACTACTGCTGTAAAATTTTCACTAATGTTATAATTTTGTTCACTATAATCATAAACTTCTCACTAATGTTGTAATTTTGCCCTCAATTGATTTAATGACAGCTCAAAAATATGTTTTGTCTTGTCATTTTAATATTTTATTTTATTTACCGATCGGTATAAATATATCATAAATTTAATAAATATACCATTAATGTTGTAGTATGAAATTTTAGTATTACCGTAGCCTTCTCCGGGACGTGACAAACCCGCCGACAAACAGTACCACAACGTGGGGCATACCCGAACTCTAAAAGAACCGAAAGTAGAGTCAAATCCGAAAGGGCAACGCAACGACCAACGTCGGCGCATTTTACCATCATCCTTGACAGCCAGAACGGAGGAGAATACGCACCCACACCGTCGTTTCGCCACCTTTCAGTGCACATGAGTAGAACAGTTGATGGCGAGTGCATCCACCAGAAAGAAACTTAACAAGCGATCATCCCCCAAGCCTCAACAACACTATTCGTCCATGTCGTCTTCTCCTTCTTCTTCGCCGTTGTCGTCGTCGCCTCGTCTCAATTACAGAAAGATCTCTCTGATTGTTTCAGTCATTCTAATTATAAGCGTAATTATTCTATTAAACATTTCATGGAGCATGTGGATCAATTTCGGAACCAAAACCTCCCGGAATCAACTTTACTTCATTGAAGTAATCAACGAGTTTCCTCACGATCCCAACGCCTTCACTCAGGTCCAATCTTTGTAAAATTATCCAATGTATTTGTTATTTTGTGCCATCAGGTTTGATCTGATTATCATTGGCGATTAACATTCGATGATTGTTTATTTTCAGGGGCTTCTGTATGGAGGAAATGATACTTTATTCGAGTCAACTGGATTGCGCAAACATGTGAGTTTTTGAGTTTCTGCTTCACTTTGGCCCCATAATGTCCCTAATATTTAGGGTTGTTTCACAGATGCTTTCGAGTTGCTACTCTTATTATCATGCTGTGGCACTATGATTTAATTTTTGCGCTGTTTGGATTCTTGCCCAATTTTGTAGTTTCGTAAATACTATTTCTAGTTCAAGTTCATGACCCTAATTATTCAAATTTCATGTTTGCGTGATGTCTGTTCGAAAATAATCATCCACTTATAGTTCAGCTGCAATACCTTAGTCGACCTTTTCATTTTTGTGAATGCAGTCATCAGTTCGGAAAGTGGAACTTCAGACCGGGAAGGTACAGAACTATAAGACTTGATTATGCAAATTCTCATTTGAACTTTCTATCCTCACTTAAATTTCATTTAAATGTCCTGTGTTTTGAACAAAATCTTTCACCTAAAAGCTTTAGAACTCTAATCTGCTAAACATTTGAATCTTTGTTTTTTGTTTATTTTTTTTGGTATGCACAGGTTGAGGCTATTCAGAAAATGGATAACGTCTATTTTGGAGAAGGCTTAACTCTACTTGGTGAAAGGTTTGTGATGGAAGAATTGATGATATCAAATGCCAGTTCTTAAAGAAATTGAATTTCTCAATGTTAGTCTTAACATCTGTTGCCTTTGAAATTTAGGTTCATTGCGTCAATTTGAGCCATCCAATAATTGGTTGGCACTGTCTTAATGATAAAACAGATGCATTTTGATATTGTTAACATCACACTTTTACTTCAGAACTTGCTCATTTGACAGCGGTGATTGTCTGTCTCTGGCGTCTGACTGTAGTGTTGTATCCACAATAAATCTAGCGTTGACATTTCAGCTATTAAATTTGTTCTGTGTTGTTCTGTTTTGCACCAATTTCTTGATGCATTTCGTGTAGACTAATAACTGGGTGGTTCCCTGCAAACCACTAGAATCTATATTGCTTGCTGCTGTTTGTTAAGAAGCTAGGCTCTCATGCTGGTACCTTGCATGTAAGATATGTTGCTTTGCTAAATCTACTATTTGAAAGGGTTTGTGAACACCCCCATTCAGCTACTGTCACGGGAATTTTAAAATTTATGAGCCACATCAATTGAATTGATTCTATGCGACTTTACCTGATTGGGATGCTAACCAAGATTTGATAACAAGATTGCTACCCTTTACTACTATATATATACTCATGTTTTTTCTTGGTTCATCATACTTTCTTGTTCATTTTTATTGTTCTACAGTTTGTTATTTATGCATACTTTTTGAATTCAAAAGAGCCCCCATTCTGATTAAGAAATTCTATCCCCTTTTGTAGGTTGTTTCAAGTTACTTGGTTGAAGAAAACTGGTTTCATATATGACAGAAATAATTTAAGCAAAGTTTGTGCTTTAACTTTTACTTGTATTGTATTGTTCCGTGCCATTTTTGTTCAGAAGCTTCTTTTCCTGCTTGAATGTAAATGAAACTCTGAATAGAGCCACAATTGAGGTCAATGGAGTTTTCTCTTGATCATATAAAGAAGTTCATAATTTTGCCTGGAGTAGTTCCGTTTCTGTATATTTGAGTTGAACTTTACTAAAGTGGGTAGTTAAATTTTAGGACCTTTGAATTTGCATTAGTCCAATTCCTCTCTTGTGGTCAAAGTCAGAGACAAAATTTAAGGGTAGATATTGATAAAGATCTGATCCAAAAACTGTGTGCTGCATTCTGACTAAAGTGTTGGCTGAATTTTGTCTTATGTGAAGCGAAGTGCTTCTCTCGATGATCACAATAGGCATATAGTATCAGCTGTCTCTGTCCTTGATCTTGATGTAGTTATCAACTCCCTTGTAGTTGCATCATTTAAGAACTTAATCGTTTGCATTGCCATTTAAACTACAAATGTTTCTCCTAGGATTGTTTTTGAAACAGTTGGAATAATAATTACCAAAATCATCCATTCAGAGAAACTAAAATTGAATTTGGGAAGTGAAAATCGTGGATGGTATTTGAATAGAAAGATTCAATGTGCCCAGAAAGCTGTGCCACATGGACACATACATAGATATGGATTTGACATGATGACTTGATATATCCTTGAGCATCAGAAGATAGATGGGATGGATAAACAACTGAAGTGAACTCCATTTCTCTTGGCTATTAGATGGAGCTTGATTAGAATCAGGGGCTTTGCGATATCATTCTCCAGGCTTATGGTAATCAATGAAGACCCGTTCGATAGTATGAATTGAGATGATAACTTATGGAGTGAATTTTTTTAAAGGTCTTAGTTTTACTTTTTTTATATCTACTATTTATGTTTTACATCTCATTGAAGTACTTATACACTATTGCCTTATTCAGTCTGTTGATAAGTCTCATCCATGACTATAGTACAACAAAAAGCCTAGTCCAGTTTGTGCTAGGAAGATAAAACTGCCATAGTTAAAATCAACTTCTCTGAGGCACAGTTTCGTATTACATTCCAGTTACATAGATATTATGTTATAAACTCATGCATAACTCTCACCATAAGATAGAGTGTGTACAATCTCCTTGGACTGAGCTGGATGTCTTTTGGAGTGCTTAATTGATTGCTGGTTTATATCTCTGGTAATTTATAAACTGTACTGCTCAATGCAGTTTGAGAAATTTACTCATGAGATGCAAGATGGTTGGGGATTGGCAACCGATGGGAAAGTTCTATTTGGAAGTGATGGAACTTCAAAACTGTATCATCTTGATCCTCAAACATTGAAAGGTTTCTCTCACATAAACATTGTTCCTTTCCAGTTCTTTTGTTTTTCTCATTTACCTTTTTCTGAGGGTAGGCATTTTTCCCTTAGAATGTATCTAGTTTTCACGTGATATGATGGTATCTTTTAGAGTATTCTTTCCTTCTTTTGATGTCTTTTTATTTTTCCTATACACTTTTGCTTTATGAACTATTTGCCCATTATTGCAGTCATAAGAACAGAAACTGTGAAGTATAAGGGTCATGAAGTACACAACCTCAATGAACTGGAGTACATAGGTGATGAAGTTTGGGCAAATGTTTGGCAGGTATAAGCCCACTTTTTTTATTGTCTCTTCATGGGTTGGGTTTGCTTTTCTTATTTTGGAACACATACGATGTAGGCATCTTGTTACAGGCATGGGCAGGCTGTATCTTGGGAAGTTTTCTTATATTGCCCCAGGAGGTGTATCATGAAGCAAAACTATGTAATTAAAAAGCAACTTTTTCTTGGCTCAGCTCTCTTTTTGGTTACTTTACACCAGTCTATGTCTATTCTTTGGTATCTTGTGACATACAAGGGCACGGTTGTTTGGAATTGTGCATTTCCAACGACAGTTCGGATTTTTGAGTTTTCAAATGGCATTTTTTCAAAATATGAAGTTGGCAATTATATTGCAAATGTAGCCTTATTTTTTAAGTTTTCTCAATGCTATTTTTTGCGGCATTTAATCTTTTAAAGAGAGTTTGATTCTTTGGATGATGCCACCTTATCCTCAGATGTGTTTTGCGGGAAAAAAGAAAAATGTATGACCTTTTTGGTCAAGAGAATAAAGATCATGACCTGAGTTGCTCTTTCTTCTGTCCGAGTTGAGTATGCGAGCAAGACGGCCAATGGAACCCTTGACCGCAAATTGACTTACTAATTCATAGGACCAGTGAACCATCATTTTTTAATGTAACAAGTCCATGTATGTATTCACATATACACATGCACAGTGACCTGGAGCCGATCGGGATGGATTTTTTAAAATCTCCTGTTTGCTCTCTCTCTCTCTATCACACACACACACACACATTCGTCCGTGCTGTGCATCCTAGGACTGCTGCCAGTGTCATCAAATTTAGAAACATACATCTGTACTGCTATTATCTCCTGACTTAAGCTCTGACCTTGAGCTACTTGTTGCATCCTACTATGCGAAGGCCTCTGATTTGGATAGTTCCTAAGTTTGAACAATGCAGAGATGTTATGCCCGTACTGAGAAGGTCATTTTTTCAATGCCTTTGAGCCTACTTAATATTATAGATTTTACCCACTGCTTCCTCAGCCATGAATGTGCCAGCTATGCCTCTTTTTGGTGCAAAAGTGATAATTTATCAGCTTTGAAGGGTGGAAATTGTTATAAATTCTACGATTGATTTATGGATGACATGATGTCTTTCTCCAATGGATTACCTTTTAAAGTGCTTTCTCTGCACAGACTGACTGCATAGCTAGGATCTCACCTAAAGACGGTGTCGTGCTAGGATGGGTTCTCCTTCCCAGTTTAAGGTTCTGCTTTTTGTTTCTTCTTTCTCTATTATGGACTCGTGACCATTATTCTATGCATGGTAATAGCATAAACTTTTTTCTTTGCTAGCTTTTGCAAGAGAGTTGTATTAACCTATCATTTCTTGATGATTTTATAGAGATGGATTGATAGCGGCTGGAAACAGAGTAAGCATTTTCAGATAGATGCCTAGCCTTGTAAATAGCTTTTGTGTTTGTTATCAAGGAGGTATTTAAATTTATCATCGAGTTTACTTTCACTTTTCTGACTTATTTATGTGGAAATTTACAGAACATCGATGTCTTAAACGGCATAGCATGGGATAGAGAGAAGAACCGCCTTTTCGGTAAGCTCTAGGCTTTTCGCTTTTTTTTTTCTCGTCTGAGTATCTACCACCAGCATCTTTTGGAATGTGACCTAATTCGTGAGAGGATTATGCTAGAAGAAACCAGTTATATTTATCACCACTATTTATTATGGTTTTATAGCAGTTGTCTGCATATATTGACGAGTAAGCCACTTCTGTTTGCACTTTACAGTAACTGGAAAACTTTGGCCAAAGCTATTTGAGATCAAGCTGCACCCAATGAGAAAACAATTTCATGGAGACATTAAGGAAATTTGCATGTCAAATCCAGTTCATTTTGCAATACCATAGATCAGTTGTGCCAGTCAAATTGCAAATACGTTAAGCTGCGGCACTGGTTCTGATGAATGTTTATTGAATACCATGGCTTTTTTTTTTTTTTTTGTGGTAGCAGATCTTTAATAGTGTAGATATCAATCGGCATAGTGTCAAAGGAAACACAAACTGGAAAACTGTATTTACCCTTTTTAAGTCATTTTTGCAGGTCTTGCATTTCTCATGCTATTGCCCTGCCCAAACTTGCATTTGTATGTTTGGTGATGTACTCATAATTTGGATGGATCGAATTAAATTGTCCTCTCTCTCTATGTGTGCGCGCGTGTGATAATTTGTATGTTGAGCAATGCTAAACATACTAGAGTAATGCTATTGGGACCTAATTTGTATGTTTGGTAATGTAACCATAATTTAGCTCGAGTTAAATTGTTGTGTGTGTGTGTGTGACACTACCGGAATGCAGCAAAAGGTGAGTAGAAGCCTTCTTATTCTCCCATTGTACGAGCCTTGTTTAACTTGTTCAAATGTCTGGTTACACTACCCTGATTTTTTTTTTTTTTTTCGGGGGGGGGGGTTCCATGGGTATTATGTTGTAATTTCAAAGGAGGCAGATCATGGTTGATGCTGTCCTGATCTACGAGTTTCTAATGATATGATTGGTGAGAATGTCACTTCCATTAGAAATTAAACAGTTATATATTATTTACTGAATAATCCGTATTATATAAGAGAATATATATAGGAAAGGCTAAAATCTTAATCGTTCCATAATAAAAGTAAAATTCTTAATTATACAAAAATTATTAAAAGCACAAAATTGTAATCTAATTAATTAACATAAAAACACGTGTTGTCCAAAAAATAAATCAACTGAAAACACTGAGTTCAAAATTTTCTATGATTAATTATTAATTTTTGAATTTTTTTTTAAAATAGTTGAAATAAATTTTTGAAGGCTTAAGTGATACTCTCTCTGTTCCTAAATGTCTGTCGTTTAAGGTTGTCGTACAGGGATTAAGGAAGTTATTAAATAACTTTAATATGAGTAAAAAATAATTGCACAAGACTAAAATACCCTTATTTAATATGTATTAAAAAGGAAAAGAATATGAAAGACACTTAACTTCTACCAAATCTGATGCATTGAAAAGTAAAAAGTAAATCTGGAAGAAAAAATATTAATTATGTTTTAGTTTTATTAAACGACAAATATTATAAAACAAAAAAAATTGTGTAAAAAGACAGATATTTAAGAACAGAGGAAGTAGAATTTAACCTAACACTAAAGGAGCGAAATTATGAGTCTTGATCACTGTTTTAATCTAGAGCAAACACTATTGGCCTCGATCAATTCTGAGTTTGAACTATTTTACCTTTGCAACTTTCTGCTTCAAATAATCAACAGCCGCCTGTTTACCATCAACCTATGTTTTTTTGAGTGAAGAGCAAGAGACAGAGTGGTTGCAGAAGAGTTCATAGATTCTCATAGAGGTGCAATCAACAAAGACTCTTTCCTAATCGCGACACAGTTTACAAGGTTATCACACGAAGATCATTGCTTTTCCTTGGTCACTATGGGTAAACTTGAATATTCACATAATTTGTATAAAGTGGTTACCCTCGTATTCGAATCCATTAATTGTTAGCCCGATTCATAAATATCGGGATAATTTTTTTGTTAAATTTAGTTGATTGTTACCTCGACATTGATTCCACTGACCGGACTGCCCTACTGTAACATTGATATACATGCTAATGGCGATTTGGCTTCACTCACGAAGTTGTCATCTCAATCCTAGAGGTTAGGCCCGGTAAAGGATCGTGTTTTGAATTAGATTTTGGATGATTCAAATTTAAATTTGATTTAAAAATTTGATCCGAATCCAATCTGACAGATTTTATTTTTTGTGGTACATATTTGAATTCGGTAACAATATGAAATTTAATCTGACCCAAATAATTTAATTAACTAATTTATAGCAAATTACCTAAATTTTAACTAATTTTTTTAAAATAATTACTTAATTTTTTAAGTATTTATATAAGAATATATAAATAATTCGGATAGGACCATAATCGGATTGAATATTGATATATACAAAATCCGAATCCGTTAAATATAATATATCGGATTCAAATTTGAGTTTGAATTAACATTAGAAAATATTAGTCCATATTCAACGAACTGAATTCAAATTTGACTGAAAAGTAAAAAATATCAATGGATCAGAATCCGATCCATTGATAAAGTTATTGAAAAGTAGCTTACGTGATAATAAGAAAGAGTTGTAATCTCAAACGTCTGGAGTTTGAATTTTGACAATTTCTTAAGAAATAAACAATGATTATGAGGAATTAATTTTTCATGAATATTCTAATCCTAACGTGAATAATTTGCCTTTAATCTAATTAGAGAAGATTAGTCGAAGTGTGTATAAATTTACTACAATACCCTCACCAGTTAACCCAAAAAAAAAATTTGTTGTGATCTCATGATTCCCGCTACATTCGTTGGCTCAGTTAGTTATCGAGATTTGAATTTAAAAGAAAGAGTTATACTAAAACTCAACGTCTTCAGCAAAAGCTAAACCAAGCGAAGGAAGAACTCATAGCTGAGTTCCATAGTCCTCCATTTTCATGAAGCTCAAAACCCCACTTCATATCTCTCCATTTCTTTTTATTTGAATCTCTCTCTCTCTCTCTCTCTCTCTAACTATGTCATTTGCTGTGTCATTCATTACCCAGAAGCTCTCCGTGCCAACCTCATTCTTCGGCTTCAAGCTTTGGATCACAATCGCCATCTGCATTGGATTAGTCATTGTATTGGCTCTTCTCTGCATTTGCTGTTACTTCATCTCCTGTCGTCGTCGCAAACCTCCTGAAGTCCGCTATCGTAAAGCGAATCCGGCCGCCGCCTCGAAGAATTTACGTAGTAATTACAGTGCTTCTTCGCTTGATAGGAGGCTGCTGTCCAGCAATGGCTGGGACGTGGAGATGAGCATTGCCGCACCGGAGAAGAAGGCGTTGTACTCCGATCAGTGGTCGACACAAACCGGCGGGACAACTAGTAATGTGAACGATTTAGGGGCCGTTACGGTGGTTTCCGATGTATGCAGAGGAAACAGATTTACACTGAGGGATATTGAAGTAGCCACAAATGGGTTTGCTGATGACAATGTGATTGGGAGTGGGGATTATGGGATTGTTTATCGCGGTGTTCTATTGGATAATACTCGAGTTGCAGTAAAAAAATTGCCAAGTAACAGGTAAATCCTTGTTTTATATCTCTTATCATAATCTATGTGCTGTGATTGCTAAAAAAATTGAACAATTCGGTAAGATTGGCTATCCAAGAATGTAGAAGTGAGTATGGGCCGTCGGTTCGGCTGGAAAAAATTAAATAATACAAGAGATTCAGGTGATGCTGTAGCGTTACGAAACCAAATTTTGGCATTGTAGAACGATGACTAAGATGATTCAGTTGAGCAGACCTTCATCGCTCTCAGAACAGTCTGAATGGGAAACAAGTTGGCAAGTCTTATCAGTCTTTACCGATACTTTGAACCATAGCTTAAGAGTCCGTTGGATTGTGTGTTGCTGATAATTCCTAGTAGTATGAGTATACTTTGAACTATGGTTTGGAGTTTAGTTTTGGTTATTTTGCTGATTTTTTTTTTGGTTAGGATCTCTTCCTCGATCTGGTTAAAAACAGATCATTTACGCCGAAATTAAATATTCACGGGGATAAATTTTTATAATTTATCCTTATTATCATTTGAGTTACCTTTGATTTAAATCTTAATTGAAATAAATTATTATCAGAAAGACATAAGTTGAAAAATTATTTCCTAATGATTGTTTTAAAATAATGAACTGACTGATAAGTACATATCAGGTTTAAAGCAGAGGAATTTGTAGCAAAAGTGGAGGCTATGTGGCGAATTGGACACAAGAATCTGGTTAAATTGCTCGGATACTGTACTGAAGGAACTTACAGGTACCACTTATTTTGATGAATCTTCACACCAATGATTCAGATCCCCAGTGCTTCTAATATCCTTTTCATTTGGAATATTAGATTGCTTGTGCATGAATACATAGACAATGGCAACCTTCAGCAGTGGCTTCATAGATGCATAGGGAAAGTTAGCCTTCTAACATGGGATATGAGGATGAACATAGTCTTAGGAACTGCAAAAGGGTGTGTTACTCTCTCCCGAAAACCAGATTTTCGCCTATTCCTGCTTCATTTTTTTGCAATTAGATTTAATATTTGAAGATAATTTGTTTCTGCAGATTGGCCTATCTTCACGAGGATATCGAACCTGAGGTTCTCCATCAGCACTTAAATTCTAGCAACATACTACTTGATCGCCAATGGAATCCAAAACTCTCCGATTTTGGTATCGCCAAGCTCTTAGGTCCTGAATGGAGTCCTGCCATAGCTCATCCGATGGGAATGTCAGGGTCAGTATGTTTGTTTAATTTAGTAATTTCTTTTCAAAACAAGAACGAGGATTGATTTGATTCTGAAGATGGACCACAAATTTTCATTCAATGCAATTATAACTGATCCTAAAGGTTAAAAAATTTAGAAAAAATATGGTTACAAACGAATCACTGATTTGGAACAACATTCTAATGGGAAAGTATGAAATTGTATCCTTTTTTCATCATTAAATGTACATAGGCAGTAGTGTACTGTTGAGCAATTTACTAGTAAGCTTTTTGGTATGGTTTTGTAGTTATATTGAACCAGAATATGAATGCACTGGTGTTGTAGACAAGAAGAGTGATGTTTATAGCTTGGGATACTTATCATGGAGATTGTTTCTGGGAAGCCCCCGATAGAGTATAGCGAAACCGAGATTGAGGTCTATGGTCCTCCTCCTGCAACCTTCAAATGCTTCCTTTTTCTTCTCTGAACTTCATATAAACTCTTCTGACTATGCTAATGCAGATGCACTTGGTAGAGTGGTTTAAAGCCTTGATTGCTGAACAAAACTTCAGTCTTTGTTGTGGATCCTAAGTTGCCTCAAATGCCTTCGCCAAAGGAACTCAAACGAATTCTGTTGATTGCTCTTCGTTGTGTAGATCGAGAGGTTGATAAGAGGCCTAAAATTGGAGATGTGATCCACATGCTCGAGCCACACGATTTGCTACTCACTGATGTAAGAGGAGGAATTCTAGCAAAAAAAAAAAAAAAATTCATGATTCAACCAATAAAAGTTTTCAAACTTAGCCTAATTCTTTAAATTTGTAGCTGATCAATCACACTACTGTTTATTCTGATGATGCAGGGGTGTATTTTGAGGCGAGAAATTTCTCGACGTAGTTTCTTAACAGAGAATTCATTGTTGCCGAACTAGGTGAGAATGCTAACAGTATATGATCTAAAGAAGAAAACCCGCAACGATTTCTATAGAAGATTCTGTAAATATGCCACCATGATCAGCACAGGTCATTGACATATCAGTTGGAGCGTATATATTATTATGTTACCGGTGCAAAGTTTTGTTTGATTCACAAATGCTTTAGTAAAACTGGTTTTAAGGGTTTTTGGTAGAGCTTACCAATTTATGGAATGCACTCCCTTAATGGGTTCATTTACCACTTTGTTGCATTTAGACATTGCAAGTGAGATGTACCATAAATTCAGATGTCTTAATTTCGAATCTTGACTGATGAGACTTTTCTGAAATACCCTATGATGAAGACACGTGTCCTCGGTTCTACTAAAGCACTGTTGCTAAGATCAAGCACCATCGGCGCACGAATGTCCTCGCCCCCAGGTACCGTCATATAGGATCATGCATTCAGTATGTTTTACAACCGACACGTGTCCTCGGTCAGATATGTACCTCGGTCGGCAACCTCCCTCGGTCCCCGAGATGAGCCTTTCCTCGGTGCCGAGAGATACCCTCCTGGACACTTCCTCTACTCCAGGATAAGCTATTGACGTGCAGGTCATTAGCCTAGGCTAGTCTAGGCTATTCATCATGACCTCGTCTTACACAAGTAATGTCAGAACGTACTGGAATACAGAGGTCACAGCCAATAGGGGATGGACGCGTGGCATATGATATCACATCAGAGACAGACAAACCGCATGCCGTTGCTGACACGCGACTTGGGAAAGCAAACAATTAATTGCACCATTCCCTTGATGAGACCGCATTCAATGCGGTAAGGCTCGGAAATGAAAGGCAATAAATGCTCCTATTACAGAGCATTTATTGCATCCTCCCCGAGAGGAGCACATTGTACCGTCGGCATCCCGACGACCCAGCATTGATTGCTCGGGACCCCGAGCAGTTAATTAGAGAAGACATTCCTCATCAGAATCAATGTACACGCTACCTGTGCCTAATGATCACCTACTGACCACACTGACAGCAATCATGAGCTTTTAAGGTATAAATACTCCTTGCAAAAGGCAAAGCGGGTATGCAACAACAAACTCTCTACAATACACACACACACTCAGTGTTTTCTCCCTCCTCTCTCTTTCTCAAAGACTGACTAGATCGTCGGAGGGGATACGCCGGAAAACACTCCGGCGCCCTTCTAACTTGTTCTTCTTTGTTCCAGGAACCTCTTTCAGCCTTACAGGATCGTTCTTCCTTTCCCAGGGTCTCCCGTTGCCGTTCCAGGTTACCACCGTACCTTGCAGGCTGTCCCAAGCAGCGTGTTTGGTCACTCAACCGGCTCACTCGAAGTTCACCAAGGGAGAGATCTGTTCTCGTTTTTTATATTGTGCAGGATCTTGCACGCACAATCTGGCGCCGTCTGTGGGAAACGACTAATTTTCCTAGTTTTTCTCTCTAAAGAACAGTGACCATGGTGAACACTCGACAGAAAGGGAAAGGACCCCACCAAAGGAGTCTCGAGTTACAAGCTCCCTGTCATCACGGAGGAAGGGATCACACCAACACGAATAAAAGTGCCTCTACTCGGTCAAGAGGGGTTACCCCTCAAACCAGTATGGGGATCAGGTCAGGGGATCAGCCCCCTTGGCTCGTCAGCTGGCGGAGGTGATTGAAGAAAAATTTGGCGATAGATTACGTCAGCTGGAGAAGGACAATGTAAACGTCCTTAGCCGGCTCGACGAGTTTGCCGCCTCAGGCGGAGGGTCGAGGGATTCATTCCTTTCCCGTGGACTTCCCGCCCGGGAGGCGGAAACGAAGGATCTAAGAAACCACCTAGACCACAAAGCAGAAAGCTCTAGGGCCCCAAAGCGACCCAGAGCCGGCGAACATCATCATGACAACCAGTCCAGGAAAGCAAGGCCATTGGCCCTGGACGACCTCCGACGAGGTTTGTCTAGACGGAGGAAGGGAGATGAATCCGAGGAGGACTCAACCCAATCCACACGACGCCCGGGAAATGAGGGGCTTACCAATGAACTCAGGACTTCAGAAGGCATCCCGTCAGGGAAGAAGTTGATCTCAGAGCCCGATTAGACTCCAGGAGAAAGGGTAAGACTGTCCAGGATGAGGCCGAGGACGAAGTCATACAAACACCCTTTACGAGGGAGATCAGTGAGATGGAGGTCTCAAGAAAGTTTGTCGTGCCGCGGTTCAAAACCTATGACGGGCGGTCCGACCCCGAAGCCCATATCAGACAATACAAGCAGATGATGTCCCTCTATCATTCGGACCACCGGTTTCTTTGCCGAGTGTTTCCTATGAGCTTGGGGGACTCTGCGATGAAATGGTTCGAGACGCTTCCCCCAAACAGTATTGGGTCCTGGAAGGAATTGACTAGGCAGTTCCTGGCTCGATTCATTACGGGGAGTAAGCGCCCCAAAGACATTGGATCATTGTTGACCCTCAGACGGAGGGAATCCGAGACTCTTCGCCAGTACGCCATCCGATACTGGGAAGAGGTCAATGAGGTAGAAGGCTGCTCGGAGGTCATGGCAGCAGCATCTTTCCGGCTCGGCTTGGCGAGGGACACGGACCTGTACCGATCCCTGACCAAGAAGACTCCCTCGGATATGGGGGAACTGATGGCCCGGATCAACAAGTACTCGAGGGTTGAGGACGAGATGGGAAGCAACAAAGGCCGAGCCCTCCAATCTAAGAGAAAGGAGAAGGAGCGCGAAGATATTCCCCGAAAGGGATTGCTACCCCATCCAGGGGGTTCGTCCAGAGGAGTTCACACTGTTTCAAGGAACCCATCTTCAAGTTGCTCCATAAAATCAAGCACGAGCCGTTCTTCAAATGGCCGCCCAGGATGCAGGGCGACCCCTCCACCCGTGATCAAAAGGTTAGGTGTTCCTATCACCGGGATTTCGGGCATCGCACCGAAAGCTGCAGGGTGTTCAAATCGTTCTTGGAAAGCTTGGTCCGAGACGGACATTTGAAAGAGTACATAGAGCCCAGGCCAGAAGAGAGACGAGCCCCTGCCCCGACCGAGGAACCGGACAACATCATAGATGTCATTCATATATGTCCCCTGGATCGCCCCACGTCCAAGGAACTCGAGTCCGACCTCAAGAGGGTAGCTTTTACGAGGAAGGTAGCCGAGGGTGATGTAGGGCCATCAAGTAAAAGGGCCAGGACGGGTGAGCTTGGCATTACATTCTCCGACGCGGATTTGACAGGCGTAGTGACCCCCATAACGACGCCCTTGTCTTGACCCTAAGATAGGGAAATTCGATGTCAAGAGAATTTTGATAGACTCTGGAAGCTCCTCGGAGGTGATGTACTTCGAAACTTTGAAACGGATGGGCTTTGGCCCCAAAGACCTCACCAAAGTCAGGACACCCCTCATCGGGTTCAACGGCTCATTCGCCTTGCCCGTGGGAAAAATCACATTGCCGGTTGCCACTGGTCCCTTTACCATCGACACGGACTCTCCCTACAACGTGATTATGGGGCGAACATGGCTGCATGCGTTGGGTGCGGTGCATTCCACCTTTCCACCAGAAATTAAAATTCGCCACGCCAGAAGGTATCATGGAGATCCGGGGGGACCAAGCGTCCGCGAAAAACTGTTTTTATTCAGCCGTTCGAGCCGGGGCGTCCAGCCAGGAGAAGGGGCGAGCACCGGAAGAGATTATGGAAAAATAGCAATTACAGTCCGGGCGTCCAGGAATGGATGACCCCCGGATAGACCCAACTGAGCGGTCAGTGAAGACCTCCGGAAGGTGCCCTTGATAGAAGGAGAAGAAGAGAGGTATTTTTAGTTGGAACCTCGATGCCCGCAGCCGAACAGGAGGAGATGATCAAGTTCCTAAGGGGAATACAGACGTGTTCGCCTGGAACGAGATGGAAATGACGGGGGTAGACCCCGAGATAATCACACACAGGCTGCATGTTGACCCGTCGCACAAGCCAGTCAAGCAGAGGCCACGACGCATGGCCCCGCATCACACCAACGCGGTCAACGAGGAAATCGACAAACTCCTGAAGGCCGACGCCATTCGAGAGATACAGTTCCCAGAATGGCTGTCCAATACGGTATGCGCAAAGAAGAAAGGGGGGAAATGGCGTGTCTGCGTAGACTTTACAGATCTGAACAAGGCATGTCCCAAGGATGACTACCCCCTGCCAAAGGTGGACCAGCTGGTAGATGCCACAGCCGGATATGAACGAATGGACTTCCTGGATGCCCGAGCAGGATATCATCAGATCCCTCTTTATCCCCCGGATCAGGAAAAGACGGCATTTATCACTCCGAAGGGAGTTTATTGTTACAAAGTGATGCCGTTTGGACTGAAGAACGCCGGGGCAACATACCAAAGGCTGATGAATCGGATGTTCAAAAAGCAGATCGGCAACACCATGGAGGTCTACATAGACGATATGCTGGTGAAGAGCAAACGGAGTTGTGATCATCTGACAGATTTGGCGGATACCTTCTCCACCCTCAGGGAGTATGGGCTGAAGCTGAATGCGGCAAAGTGCGTTTTCGGAGTGGAGTCCGGTAAATTCCTCGGATATCTGGTTAGTCAACGAGGAATCGAAGCCAACCCGGATCAGATTAAGGCAATCCTGGACATCCGAAGCCCTCGCACTGTCCGAGAAGTCCAAAAACTCACAGGGATGCTGGCTGCACTTAACCGTTTCGTCTCACGCTCCTCGGATAAATGCAAACCCTTCTTTGGAGCAATCAAGAGTGCTGGGAAGAATATGTGGAGCCAGGGGTGCGAGGACGCCCTGGCTGGGATCAAAGAATACCTAAGGACTCTTCCAACCCTGTCCGTCCCCATCCAGGGGGAGATGTTGTTCCTGTACTTAGCAGTTTCAGAGTTTGCGGTAAGCGGGGTACTTATCCGTGAGCATGAGCACCGACAGAAGCCGATTTACTACATAAGCAAGGCGCTCCTGGATGCAGAGACAAGATATCTGCCCCTAGAGAAACTGGCTCTCTCCCTGGTCACCACTGCAAGGAAACTGCGGCATTATTTCCAGGCGCACCCAATCACTGTCCTAACCGATCAGCCCTTGAAGCAATTTTGAGGAAAGCGGAACTCTCCGGAAGGATTTCCAAGTGGGCAGTAGAGTTGGGGGAGCACGACATTCATTTCAAACCCCGAACTGCGATAAAAGGTCAAATATTGGCAGACTTCATAGCTGAGTTTTCGGGGGAGCATCCTGTTCTAGAAGGACCGCCTCCTCCCGACTTAGCGTCTCCAACGAATTATGAAGGATCGCCATGGCTTTTGTGTGTGGACGGTTCGTCAAATAGTAAGGGGTCCGGAATCGGTGTCTTGCTGACCTCTCCAGATGGGATTATTGCGGAGCAGGCCATTCGGCTGGGATTCAAGGCTTCGAATAATGAAGCTGAATATGAGGCACTCATCTCAGGACTTCGGTTAGCTGAGGCGACTGGAGTTACCAATTTGATCGTGCATTGCGATTCTATGCTGGTGGTCAATCAAGTCAACGGAGAGTTCGAAACGAGGGACCCTAGGATGAAGGCGTACCATCACCAGGCGACGACCGTAATCCAAAGGTTCGCCCGGTTTGAAATCAAGCAAGTGTCCCGCGACAAGAACACACATGCCGACGCCCTGGCTTGTCTAGCCTCGGCGGTGGACTCCTCCCAGTCGCGCAGAATCACCATTGAATATCTTCCTACATCCTGCATAGACCATGCTCCCGAGGCACTAGTCATCCAGGACGCACACAGGCCGCCCAGTTGGATTGATCCCTTTCTCAGGTTCCTGACAACAGGAGATCTCCCGGAGTGTTCAAAGGAGGCAAGGAAGATAAAACTCAAAGCTCCAAGATTTTGGGTCTCTCCGGATCAGAAACTGTATCGGAGGTCTTTCTCAGGGCCTTACTTGCTATGCGTCCAAGAAGACCAAGTACAAGACCTTCTCTATGAGGTACATGAAGGAATATGCGGGGGGCACTCTGGGGGGCGATCTATGGCACACCGCATCATGTCTCAGGGATATTGGTGGCCGCAAATGCAAAAGGATGCGCGCGCATACGTCCAAAAGTGCGACCAGTGTCAGAAGTTCTCCCCTGCAATCAGGCAACCCGCGGGGGACTTACACCCCCTGACCAGCCCTTGGCCATTCGCCCAGTGGGGGCTCGATTTGGTTGGACCCCTGCCTAAGGCTCCGGGAAATAGGAAGTTCCTCATTGTGGCCACAGATTACTTCACCAAGTGGGTAGAGGCGGAGCCGTTGAGTCATATCCGCGACATCGATGCCAAAAAGTTCGTCTGGGAGAACATAATCATCAGGTTTGGGATTCTCCGGGCACTGGTGTCGGATAACGGGACTCAATTCACCGGCGGGCGCTTCAAGTCTTTCTGTGAGCAACTCGGGATCCGTAACTTCTACTCCACCCCTGCCTACCCTCAAGCCAACGGGCAGGCAGAGGCCTCCAACAAGACAATTATCAATGGGATCAAGAAGAGGTTGGAGAAAGCCAAGGGAAAATGGGCGGAAGAACTATTAAACATTTTGTGGGTGTACAGGACCACCCCTCGGTCCTCGACAGGGGAAACCCCCTACTCCCTGGCATACGGGATGGAGGCGATCATACCCCTCGAAGTAGGGCTCCCGACCATAAGGACCCAAGCTTTCGACGAAGGGGGGAATGACCGTCAACTGGGATTGGATCTGGACCTAGTGGAAGAAAGAAGGGAGGAAGCCGCCTTGAGGATAACTAAGTATCAAGAGAAGATCTCCCAACTATACAACAGAGAGGGTCAAGACTCGAGAATTCAGAATAGGCGATCTGGTCCTCAGAAGGGTAACGGCCAATACCCGGGATCCAACAGAGGAAAAAATGGGACCTAACTGGGAAGGGCCTTACAAAGTGATATCAATCGGGGGCGCCGGGTCGTACAGATTAGAAGACATGGATGGAAAACTTGTAATACGACCATGGAATGTTATGAATCTAAAGAAGTATTACTTTTGAAGTATTCTCTCCCTCAAGTGCTTGCCAACGACAAAGATAAAGGGCAAGGCCCTGGGGACAGAGTTAAGGACTCCTGCCCCCGAAGCAAACACAGGAGCAAGCCTCTTGCAAGGGTAAGGCCCTGAGGACAGAGTTCAAGGACTCCTGCCCCCGAAGCAAACACAAGAGCAAGCCTCCTGCAAGGGTAAGGCCCTGGGGACAGAGTTCAAGGACTCCTGCCCCCGAAGCAAACACAGGAGCAAGCCTCCTGCAAGGGTAAGACCCTAGGGATAGAGTTCAAGGACTCATGTCCCCGAAGCAAATACAGGAGCAAGCCTCCTGCAAGGGTAAGGCCCTGGGGACAGAATTCAAGGACTCCTGCCCCCGAAGCAAACACAGGAGCAAGCCTCCTGCAAGGGTAAGGCCCTGGGGATAGAGTTCAAGGACTCATGTCCCCGAAGCAAACACAGGAGCAAGCCTCCTGCAAAGGGTAAGGCCCTGGGGACAGAGTTCAAGGACTCTTGTCCCCGAAGCAAACACAGGAGCAAGCCTCCTGCAAGGCCAAGGCCCTGGGGACAGAGTTCAAGGACTCCTGTCCCCGAAGCAAATACAGGAGCAAGCCTCTAGGAAGGGCAAGGCCCTAGGGACAAAGTACAAGGACTCCAATCCTCGAAGCAAAAAAAAAAAAAAAAAAAGAGCAAAAAATTACTGTACGCAGAAACAGAAAGAAGAACTCATTTCATTTCAAGAAGAAGGGGCTTTGCGTCCCCAGAGGCTACAAAAGAAAATAAAAGGGGTACAATCAAAAAAAGCGAAAAGGGGCTATCATCTGGCTCCAGGCATCTCCAGAACATCAGCCGAAGGCGAGTCGGCAAAAATGGTTGAGAAGCTTCAGGAGCAGGCAGGAGAGGTACATCGGCAACAGGCAGAACTGGGGCAATCTGAGGACCAGGAGCAAGGTCCGACGGGGCGTCATCGGACAAATCCACGATCACTGCCTCGGGCGGATCCACCGACACTTGCACCGGCATTGGGACCTCATCCTCGGCACCAACCTCCGCTTCGGCCCGTGCCATCTCTGCCGAGGGCACATACTTGTGCATTTGGAAGAGCGGGGAGTCTGAGGGGATCCCAGCAGACTGGAGCGCCTCGTCCCACCCTTTCTTGAAGAACTCCTTACTGTTTTCTTCAAGAGCAGGAAGCACATCATCGACAAACTCTTTCCAAGTTGCTCCTCCGATTTTCTGTTTAGTGCCTCGGCACTGATCCGGTCCAGCTCCTGGGTAAGGGCCAGGCAACTTTTCTCTGAGCCTACGGCCCTCTCCTCCGCAGCAGAAAGCCGCTGCGTTTGCTCGGTAATCCTCCTCTCAGCATCGACAAGGGCAGCACTTAGTTTTTCAGCGCCAACCTTGGCCGATTCGGCGTCCTTGAGGAGTTGCTCGATTTGAGCAGCCTGCCCCGCCAGGGTAGAATCCCTGGCAGCTACATCCTCCATTGCCCGGGCGAGGGCCGCTTCCGCCTCCTCCTTCTGATCCCGGGCCTTCTGGAGGTCCATCCTAGACCCGTGGTACCGAGCAGCAATGATGGAGATCTGCTGGGTAGCCTGCAAAGGAAGGAAAAATGTTAATCACAAAAATGGAAAGCAAGAGTGAAGGAACCAAAGCAAAAATAAACTCACCACCAGGGAATTCTGGATGATGGAGCGGAACAACACGTTGGTTGATCGCCCCCTATGAGCCGCCATGTCAGCCTCGAAATGCAGTGTCTCACTCACTGCATTGGCGACATGAGGATCCAGCAGAATGGAATCGTCGACCCTGATCACTCGGTTCATGTGATCAGTGGCTCGGGGATTCCACTCCGCGGCCTCCACTGTAGGCGGAAGGGGAGGAGGAGTCTGCTGCTGTTGTTGTTGCTGTTGTCGGGGCTGTTGCTGTTGCTGCTGTTGTGGAGGAGCATGGGGTAATCCACGGCCCCTCCCGCTTTGCTGCTTAGCGGGAGGTGCCCTGGATCCTCGGCTAAGGCCATTATGCCGATGTTTGACCCTTCTCTCCTCCTCCACCTGAGGATCCCGGTCTCGCACCTGACCCCGACCGAGAACCCTTGAGGAAGGGGTCGAATTGGTCCCCGCAGAAGGGGTGCCGCCGGTCGTTCCTCGACCCCTCCCGACTGCGAGGGCTTGCCTCTGCCTAAGGAACCTCAAATCGATGCGATGGGTGTTGGACATCGCTGCCTCGAGAGCGTCTTCGGCGTCTAAGGATTGAAGAATTTGGAAGTCTGGCCACAAGTCTCCTCCCAAAGTCCCCACCTCGGCGTCTGAAGGAACAGCGTCCTCTCTGACCCCGAGCTCTTCAGCAACTCCCTCTACCTCTGCCTCCGAAGCCCGATCCGGGTCTTCCTCCAAATTTTCCTCAACCTCTAGCCTCACCGCCTGATTGAAGAGTTCAGACCATTGCGAAGGCTCAAAAGGCTGCGGAAGCAGCGAAAATTTCTTATACCTGGGGGTATAATTCAGCAGGATATGAGCAGCACGGCCAAACCCGTTGTCACCCGTGAATCTCCAAACCGTTATTAGGTCGGCAAAATTCACCAGCGACCGAGGGGGAGGAGCTGTTTCCCGAGCAGGAATATCTGCACAAACAAAAAAGTTGTCATGAACATGGGAAGTCCGGAGAAAGAAATAAGAAACCCAAAGGAACCGACGTACTTGTCGTTCTCCATTCCAGAGGGCATGACAAGTCATTGTACTCGGGACCAACACCTCTCTGCCAAGATCCCTTGAAGATTAGGATATCGTCCTTGTACCCCTTGTCCGAGTCAGGAAGATGGGTTACAAGGTACATAGAGGGGTCCCTAGCTTTGAGGTAGAAGTGTTGGTGAGGCATGACTCTAAGGAGGGAATAACAGAAAAGGAGATCGTTGAGCCCAATATTTACCCCGAGGCGCCTATTGAGCTCTAAGACCCCCATGATTATTCGGAAGACATTAAGGCAGCATTGCCCGGGGAAGAGGCGGAAATGAGAGAGGAACTGAAGAAGCAGGGGGGTAAAGGAAACCTAATTCCACCCTCTATGATGGCCTTGGTATAGAAGGGCATGGCATCCTCGGCCCCGAGGGTAGAAGAGTGCACCACCGGGTCAAAATCCTCTACGTCTACGCACGGAGGAATGCCGTACTTGGCCCTAAACCTATTGATCTGCTCATCGCCTTTTACCTTATATTTCCCTGACCTCGAAGGACCAGCCTGAGGATTCTCGGGAGCAGGGCGACGACGAGGCATTTCTAAAAAAGTAAGAAAGAATAGGGTATTTGTTCTTGAAAATCCCTGAGGAAGTTTCCCGAGGGTTAAAACGCTATGTATCGACCGGATGACACCTCCAGTCAATCGGAAAACAAAAGGCTAGGAGGAAGAAAAGAAAGAGGATTCTAAAACTCAGCCGAACGTCAAAATGGAGTTTTGTTCTGGAAAACCTTAAAGCGACTCCCTCCAGAAGTTCAGAAATCAACAATGGGTCTGCTGGCTTTAAGATTTTGAGGGAGAATGGGCAGTCGACGATGGCAGAAGAAACAAAACTCCGGCGAAGATTCAAGAAGAGGTACTCTGGAGAAAGTTCGAAATGGCAAAACGAGGAAAACGGGAGAGGAACCCCCTTTATATAGGGGCAATTTTCATCATTGGGCGCAAAAATCGAAACGACGCATTTAATGCACACGACATCCCAAGCCGGGGAAAGCGGCTCGAGGTCATGATGGAGGACGAGTGGTAGTTGGGAAACCCTTCGTCTCCTTACAACGCGTGTCCTCGGTGTCAGAAGATCGAAGGCTGGGGGGCAGTTGATGAGACTTTTCTGAAATACCCTATGATGAAGACACGTGTCCTCGGTTCTACTAAAGCACTGTTGCTAAGATCAAGCACCATCGGCGCACGAATGTCCTCGCTCCCGAGGTACCGTCATATAGGATCATGCATTCAGTATGTTTTACAACCGACACGTGTTCTCGGTCAGATATGTACCTCGGTCGGCAACCTCCCTCGGTCCCCGAAGATGAGCCTTTCCTCGGTACCGAGAGATACCCTCCTGGACACTTCCTCTACTCCAGGATAAGCTATTGACGTGCAGGTCATTAGCCTATGCTAGTCTAGGCTATTCATCATGACCTCGTCTTACACAAGTAATGTCAGAACGTACTGGAATACAGAGGTCACAGCCAATAGGGGATGGACGCGTGGCATATGATATCACATCAGAGACAGACAAACCGCATGCCGTTGCTGACACGCGACTTGGGAAAGCAAACAATTAATTGCACCATTCCCTTAATGAGACCGCATTCAATGCGGTAAGGCTCGGAAATGAAAGACAATAAATGCTCCTATTACAGAGCATTTATTGCATCCTCCCCCAGCGGAGCACATTCTACCGTCGGCATCCCGACGACCCAGTATTGATTGCTCGGGACCCCGAGCAGTTAATTAGAGAAGACATTCCTCATCAGAATCGAATGTACACGCTACCTGTGCATAATGATCACATACTGACCGCACTGACAGCAATCATGAGCTTTTAAGGTATAAATACTCCTTGCAAAAGGCAAAACGGGTATGCAACAACAAACTCTCTACGGCAATACACACGACACACTCAGTGTTTTCTCCCTCCTCTTCCTTTCTCAAAGACTGACTAGATCGTCGGAGGGGATACGCCGGAAAACACTCCGGCGCCCTTCTAACTTGTCCTTCTTTGTTCCAGGAACCTCTGTCAGCCTTACAGGATCGTTCTTCCTTTCTCAGGGTCTCCCGTTGCCGCTCCAGGTTACCGCCGTACCTCGCAGGCTATCCCAAGCAGCGTGTCAGATCACTCAACCGGCTCACTCGAAGTTCACCAAGGGAGAGATCTGTTTTTATTTTTTACATTGTGCAGGATCTTGCACGCACATTGACAATTCTTTGTATCAGGATATAAGGGATTACTTCTTATGAATACTTTAATCTCGGAGCAAATGGTTTGTCTTTGATTAGACCAAAAAGAGGATTAGTCGAAGTGCGCGTAAATTAATTTGAGCACCCTAATTGTTAAACCAATAAAAAAGAAGAAGCTGAAAGGTCTTGTTAGTTGATTACAACTTTACATGTTTCACACTACCATAACAAACTCATCCTTTTTGTTTTTCATTCTCCCGATCAAGTCTACTAGAAACTTTTATTCAAAAGCTTGCTTTCACTCACTTTCGTTGAGTAAAAAATTAAGGAGCATGTCCTTATTGATATGTGATATCTTTAATTAATTATAAAAAAATCGTCTAAAATTAGTAAATCTCATTATTTTAATCACATTCCCTTGCTTGTGTGAGTTTAATGCAATGCTAATGTAACATCATTATTGATATATCGTATCACCAAATAATTATAAAATAATAAATAAGATTTAGTGAACATTATTTCAATAACAATGAACTAACAATCACCACATCTAATATGTAATACAGATTGTATTAAATATATTTAATAATCTTACATGTATTACTTTAGACAATTGTATTAATAATTGTTATGGATATGTAACACCAGGACACGTGGACATTGCACGATATGACTATCAAATGAGTCGTGTGTTTGTTTAAAACATATTTGTATAAAAGTTTATTCAAATCATTTGTGACTCATTTACATATAACTTAGTTCGTGTCGATGTATAAGTTATGTTTAGAGAATTTATATCATATTTAATTAAATTTTGTGTTAACTTATTTATTTAATCAACATAAGGAGTTCACTCGTTTATTGTATAAATAAATCAAAATTCACTGGTTTCGTATCATCTTTATGTCTAATAAAAGGTAGATTCCATAGATAATTATCAAGGGATGGACCTAAACTATTGACATCACTAGGAAACTAATGTGGCCAATTATGGTCAGTTTGTCAAGGACAGGACAGTAACATCCTTAAAAAAGGCAATGAGTGAGTGCTAGTGAGATGCGAGACGTGTCACAATGTAGCAGCATTGTGGAGCCACAGCTAGAGTCCAAAACCCAAAGATCGAAACAGCGTCGTCGCCCTCCGAATCTTTCACCTCACCTGTTTGCCTCTATGTGATTCTTACGTGCGTGCGTGCGTGCGTGTGTACACCTCCACCATCTCATAATGATACCCTTTTTTTTTTTTTGCCTATTAAAAAGGGTGCGCAATCAGAGTGAAACTCTTGTCCGGACTTGACTATAGTAACTCGAACCCACAAGGAAAGTCCACAAATGGGGCATAAACGGCAAGAAATTACATATGCTCTCAAAGAGCGATTTGAGTTATAATTTAAGGTGGCGTTGGATAAAATTAAAAGTTAAATATTGAATTTTAAGTGTATATTAATTATAATTTTTTTTTTAAATATTTTTTAATTTTTAATTTTATTTCAATAAATGTCATAAGAGAAAATGAATTTTAGTTATAAAATTTAAAATATTTGATATTATATCTTTGATTGAATTATTTTTTGTCTAAATATAATATTTTAAACTTGAAGAGTCTACATATTATAACCTATAAATTTTAAGAGATATGAGTATAATTTATTAACTGATATATAAACAACATTGATGACAAGAGTTCAAGTGTTACTTATGTACAAAATTTAAAAGTTCTATATGTAATATTTTAAATATCAGTAAGTCTGAGTGATTAAGTGATAAATTTCAGGGATTTGAGTGTAATTTTCCTATTTTTTTTTTTTCACGACTTAGCATAAAATTGCTGTTGGAATGGCACTTCGGTAATTTGGTGATTGTAAGTCGTATTAAATTGGAAAGCGCTTACAAAGAACATGCGGCCTACGTGCATTTAACTTCCACCTCCCAAACTCGTCTCCAGTCCCAACGCCACGCCTCTCTCTCGCTCTCGCTCTCCTCTGTGTCAACTTACCCAACTCTGCGAAGGCTCAGGCCACTACCGTTCATGGCGGTCGGAATTTCCTTCGCTAGCGGCCGATCTTTCCGCTTCGGACGAAACCCATTCCTAGGCCAAAAACCCACCTCCACACTCACTACCGCTTCGCTTCTGTTCTCTCCTTCAATTCGCCAATTCGATTCGACTCTTAGGTTTCGAAGAAAGCCTAATTTTACTGTTTGTTTTGTTGTTGAAGACGAAAAATCGAAAACCCAGATTGAGACTCGCACGGAGGAGAGTGAAGAAGAGGTTGAAAAGCAAATCTCAGCGTCAGAGATTCGTGTGGCACAGAAATTGGCGAGGAAGAGATCAGAAAGGTTTACTTACTTAGTTGCGGCTGTTATGTCAAGTTTTGGCATTACATCGATGGCCGTTATGGCTGTGTATTATAGATTCTCATGGCAAATGGAGGTATTGTTGCTCTTTCTCCCTCGTTTTGTCGTCTATTGCTGAACTCTCTCTCTCTCCCCCTCTCCCTCTCTCTCTCTCTATCTATCTATCTCTCTATATATTCTGAAATTGGGTTGTTTTGGGTTTATTAGGGTGGAGAAATCCCCTTTTCGGAGATGTTGGGTACATTTGCTCTCTCTTTTGGCGCTGCTGTAAATTCCAACCCACTCCTCTGCCTAGTTCAATTAGTTGTTTATTTTGGGTAAATTTGGGTGCTGAACCGTATTGGGTATTCTTGAATTTCAGGTGGGAATGGAGTTTTGGGCGAGGTGGGCTCATAGAGCTCTCTGGCACGCTTCGCTATGGCACATGCATGAGGTTTGCTTTCTGGGCTCTCTCTCTTCCCTTTCTATGTTCCGTTTGATTGCAAAGAAAATGCAACGAAAACTTCCTTTTCTAGCATTTATGTTCATCAAACAAATGAGATTTGAATGAATAAGTCTGAATTTTGAGAGGTTATCTTATTCGTCGTGAACCGTTTGATTGCTACAGTCACACCATAAACCCAGAGAAGGACCTTTTGAGCTAAACGACGTGTTTGCCATAGTTAACGCCGTTCCGGCCATAGCCCTCTTATCCTATGGTTTCTTCCATAAAGGCCTCATTCCTGGTCTCTGTTTCGGCGCTGTAAGTCTCTCTCTCTCTCTCTCTCACACACACACACACACACACATCTGCAGTAAATCATTCTCTTTAAACTCTTTATTGACCTTCTATTATTGTCTGATTGCTATTGATTATGTTAAAATTTCCCTGGTTTATTACTTAAAATATCCTCTCTGATTTTTTTTCAGGGCCTTGGAATTACAGTGTTTGGCATGGCGTATATGTTTGTCCATGACGGTCTTGTTCATAAGAGGTTCGCAGTGGGACCCATTGCAGATGTACCCTATTTCAAAAGAGTCGCTGCAGCTCACCAGGTAATAAATACACAATAATCTAATCATATATCTATAGTATAAATAAGCAATTGCCCGTGCCTATAACGAAAAAATAGAAAAAGAAAGAATTTATTGGTATTATTTGTACAATTAAAAAATATCCCTTTGAACTTTAGGTCAAATTCAGTCAACTTTCTCTATTCTTAGTGTTACAAATTTATCCTCTCAAAGTTTGAATATTTGTAATTTAATCCAAGTAGTTAATTTCGACAGTAAAAAATGACAACAAATATTCATTTGCAAATTCCATAATCCCAAATTCCACGAAGAGACAATAGTACTGTTTACATTATTTTGCCTTGAGACGAAAAATGGAGAGTTTTCTTAGGAATGAAAAATTTCAAATTCAAGGTAATTTTTTCTTTTTAACAAATCTGAGATCATGTGATTTAATTTTTATTATTTTTCATTGTCAAAACTAACAATTTGTGTTAATCGAACAATGTACAAGTTTTGAGGGGGTAATTTGTTGAAATTCAAACTAGAGGGAGTTGATTACAATTTAATCTAAACTTGAAAGAGACATTTTGTAATTAACCCATATAGGAAATATTAGTAACGGAATCTAACGGACATGATCTTCTTTGATTTTTGATGTCTGGGTTTTCAGCTGCACCACTCGGACAAGTTCAATGGAGTACCATATGGGTTGTTCTTGGGACCTAAGGTGGTCTTCTCTCTCTCTCTCTCTCTCTCTCTCTTATATTCTTGTTGTTTTTTTTTTTTATGAAATAAAAATGGGATTTTGTATGAGCATATAGACTTAATATTGGTGTCATTTGGGTGCAGGAAGTTGAAGAAGTCGGAGGACTTGAAGAGTTGGAGAAGGAAATAAGTCGGAGAATTAAATTGTCGAACAACTAGTTCATGATCAACCCACCTTACAATGTCACTTACAGTTATTGTCAGTTTAGACAGAAAGTAGTGTGGTTAATGAAATGATTTTGACATACTGTCTTGCTCCAATGGAAAAGGAAACGGTAGAGAAAAAAGATACCAGCTTTTTTCAAAAGAGTTTTATATTCATTGCATAATGTTTTCGCATCTAGTTATGAACGATAAATAGTAGATGGTCTTATTTTCATTTGAGAGGTTAATTTGAAAACTTGAACTAGCAAATTCTTGCTCGAGTATACGAGAATTTGCCATTGCTCCAAGTCCAACATTCAATAACAATCGACTTCTTGTTCTTTTTCAATACCCAAAGTTCAAACTCGAAATCGAAAAGAGTAATTAGAAGAGAATGATTATCGTTTTCTTTTTTGACAATGAGAAATTGATGTTAAATACATTCTTATAAAATAAATTTTGAATATTAATAATCATTCGTTAATTATAAGTATTATAAATTGAAGACAAATCGACAATTAGTTAGCAGCAGTTAGTCTGTGCAAATCCCTGTCCATATGTAAAGGTTGCACCTATTATGTTCAGATGGGTTAGAAATAAAAGTCCATAAAATCTATCAAACTAATGTATGACAACTACATATATAGTCGGGGCGGGGGGAGGGGGAGCTAGAAAGTTATATCAGGGTGTGCATAAATATTTCACCAAATTATTATTTTTTTTTTTTACAATTAATAGAAATAAGATAATAATTTATATTTAATTACATTCTATTTAATACTTAAAAGTTCATTAAATCTAACATACCAAAATTTGGTAAGCTTAGTATATACAAACAATACCGATTTTTTTTAAAAAATATAGATTAATTAAAATTATATAGAATTGACTCTGGGAAATTTTGATACTTTGAAACCGTTGTATAACAACTTTATTATTTTTTATATACACCATCATTTTATCACTTTGATATTTATAATTCATTCGATCAATTATGCAGTTCAATGCGCACTCTATAATTTTTACCATAATTAACAAAATAAATGTTAAAATCACAAGTAAACTGAAAAATATATATATATATATATATATGAATGATATCTTTTTTAGTCTTAAAAAGTGTAAAACGATTCTAGTATATTCAAAATTTATCTAAATAGGTACATAATATGTCCAAAATGTGTCAAAAACAATTACACTAATTGATGTGCCAAAAAAATAGGGTGAACACAATTAAAAATATTGAAGAAATACTTGAAATACATATAGGTAATGTTAAGAAAAAAGATTTAAGGGTGGACATGTGCCCCCCTAGGCATATGCCGGCTCCGGTCATGCTCTCTACTAAACCCATCAATTGTGGAAGGAACAACAAAAAAATTTAAGGAACTGAGGAAGGAGATTTACTCGATTTCTTCTGGTTGGGTAGTTGGGAGTGAATAAGACAGAGAAAACAAAAAGATAACTCACGTTTGTCAAGTGGGCCAAAAATTTTGTTTATTAATGGTGGACCAAAAGTTTTATTTTTTTAATAAGTTTGGGTGAATTGTGATAGGTCAAAGATTTGATTTCTTAATAAGTTTTGGTAGATAGTGGTGGGCTCAAATTTTGTTTTAAATGAACTTAATTTTTTAATTCTTTTGAGTAAATAATGTAGACCTAACATTTTTATCTTGGATTTTGAGTGGGCACAAATAATATATTATACAAATATATAATATATATACTTAACTAATAAAAAAATAAAAATTTAAGAGGGGCACTTGCCCGCCGTGGCCCATGCCTCCCTCCGCCCTTGTTTATAGTCTAAGTTATCAAACTCAACCCGCTTTAGTTCCATAATTTACACCCATGTTCATGGATTTCATGAAATCCGGTGGGGGTGTGGGGTTTATATGAGAGTTAAAGGGTTGAACATATAAAATGACATTTATACTCTCATATAACCCAAATAATTAAATATTAAAATAATCAAGTATTACTCAAATAATCAAATATTAATCAATTAATCAAATATTTATACCCCAAATAATCAAATATTAAAATAATAAAAAAATCAAATATTTATACTCCAAATAATCAAATATTAAAATCCTACGGCACAAAAAAATGTACGAACATGAGTTTGAATTAGATTAGTTAAGAGGCACAATAGTTATTTATATACAGATATATTATAATAATAGTGATATATCCGTACACATATCAAATATGGGTATGAACGGGATTAAATGTTAAATACCATATTTATAAATAGGGGTTTAAATTTAAAAAAATTTAAATTAGTTAATCTAAATCTTCCCCAAAAAATTAACCAAACATGCCCGTAGCGTCTTCTAGGAAGTTCTATTTCATCGTTTTGTTGACAACTGTCTTGACAGCCATATATGTTAAAGATGCGTCCAAAACTCTATATTTCAGTTCCTAAAGAGTTGTCCCATGCCAAACCCACTGAAGCAAATGAGCCAAATTTTGCACTCGGTGGGATTTGGTCATTGGTTATTCTCATTGTTTCTTATATTTTTTTGCCATTCTGGTTTGGATGGATGTATTTTTTTATCGAATACTCCTCCGTTATGGACAGTTAAGCAGATTTATAGAATAGATAAAATTATATGCACCAAATCATCTGTAGCTATTGCATTAATAATAAGATTCATTGATTCAACAGTTACAAATGGTTTGATAATAAAGTCCAACGCAATTTTACTACTAATGCAATTTTACCACCAATGAGAAGACATTAATAAAGTCCAAGAGAGAGAGAGAGAGAGAGAGAAACGAAGGGGTAATGCCCAACTTGACAAATGATTCAAGCTCTTTGTTTCAAAGGCTAATTCTACGCAAAATGTTGAGTGGAAGTTTGGGTAATCGTTGGGCATACGTGTTGGAATTTAACTTCTACGGGGACCAAATATCGTAATGATTAAGAGTTTATGCAACCATTTTATTTAACAAGTTATTTTTTTTACAATATTTTTTTTTTTTTAATTGGTCGTCAAATTCATCAAAAGAAGTATTTTCAATTATAAGAGGAATGCTTATTTATGTGATCACAACTCATTTTGTTATTAAATGTCAAACAATTAAATTTTTTTGATTATACTACTTGAAAATCTAATGGGAAGTATATTATTTTTTGAAAACTTAAGGGCTTAAAAAATACTTTTTAAAAGATGAGGGAGGCCATGGCTCTCTTGGCCCCTTTGTATTGTAGAATTAAATTAAAGGTTTTGTCACCAAAATCGGCAAGGAAAAAGAATGCTATCCTTAAAGAGACTCGGAGATCCTCACCGTTACGTTCATACCTAACTTCCAAGCAAATTGCATTGATTATTGGTAATTTAGAAGTGTCGGACTCAATAATTTTTATATTTTTTTAGGAATTAGTCATCCTTATTTTTAAGTAATATGTTCTAAATACGTTTGAATTACATTGATTAGCATTCAAATTTAAAGAAATAATCGACACAAACTTAAATATTCTATATTCAAAAAAAAAAAAAAGAACTTTTATGTGGTGTAGTGTGTGTCTCCCCTAATGAAAGAGTGGTTATGAGTTTTAGTGGGACTTATTTATCGACTTATTTACTTATTAGTGGACGATTACACCACGCGACACTATCGACATAGTGGAAAAGTTACTCTTAATATTTTTTTGTTAATAAACCTACATTTTCTCACTATTTCATGAGTTACGTGGAAATCCCATGTTGGACTAAACTTATTGAACTTAAAATCTGAATATTAGTGGCTGATCCACTTCACTTTTTTCCCCCATGGATTAAGACCCCCACTTAAGCATCAGTCCCTAAGACATAGGATTGCATTAATTATGGACAACTATACTGGTCAAAAGTATCAGTATAGCAAACATCTCACCTACTTATTCTTTTTTTTTTTTTTCCGGTTCTAAACACCTATTTATTCACCGACTAATATATTCAACACAACAACCAAAAAAAAAAAACTCACAATTCGATATTCTCGTTATTATGGGGTCTAGCCGTCTGAAAAGAGAATTAAATATACACAGACTTACCGTTTCATATAAAAAGACTGTTTTTACGATTTAAACTCTCGACTCCCGTGCCAATAAAATAACTTAGCTGCTGCACCAAATTTCATGAACTCTGTGCAATACAAATCATGCACGTTGAATCAATTAATATGCTGCTCAAGAAACTTAATATATATATATATATATATATATATATATATATATATATATATATATGTAGACCTTTTTAATGTATAATCATGCACACTAGTGAAAGTGAAACCTCCTGCTTAATAAGACTTCCACGTTTCTGCTTCCCCAATATCTTTTCCCACCGAACCAACCCACCCCACCCCACCCCACCCAGTGTTGGCCCCATTTTTGTCGTTTTTTACTTCCGCTGTCTTCTTAATCAATAATTTGTCAAATTTGTTAGGCTCGTCAACGTATAAATAACATTTAATACTTAAAATACACTTTATATAATTAAAATGCATGAAAAGATAATTACTAATTTTATGGGATTAAATTATTTATTTGTTACATTCTTGCTGATTGAAGACATCACATAATAATATTAACGTGATATAACTATTCCATTAAATCTTTTATCCAAGTTGGAGGTTTCGCATGGCCACTTTTGCCCACTTAACCCACCCTGAAAAAATCGTTAATAATTTTGGGTACTCAGGTGTTTTGCAGCTTTTGCTAGACATCAGTCCATTGGTCCGACCAGAGAAGAAAGGCCACCTCTAACTATAAGGTTTTGGCCCAGCCCATCTCTCTTGAGTTGGGCCCGTTAAACAATGTATCAGAGCCTGCTCATATTTTCTTTATACTAGTCTGATTTGGGTTTGTGTTCGTAGTGATATTACCTCTCTAGGATTTTTGGGCCAGTGGGAAATTTTTCGACCAATTTATATGTATCTCGATTAATTCCCTTTTCGATCCAGTCAAACCAAGACTAAGTTAGTTATTCAAGAGGAATAAATATCTTATGACCTAAGAAGGGCCAATTTCTTTTGCTGTCAGACGCCCTAGAATGGTGGTTGAAGCTAACCTGTATGCTCGATGTAGACGAATACAACGAAATCAGTGGGTGTAAAGTTGCCCATCGGTCCATTACTGTTTCAGGATGCTAATGGAAGCTCGTGTGAAGAGACAAACCAGTGAAACAAAGAGACCGCTCCTGCAGCATCCACTTCCTCCCAAAAGTTACCTCCCACAAGCAGAGAAAAGCATTTGCCAAACCTGAAGAAGTGAAGATAGAAACATCAAAGGGGCCTGCAATCATGCTGGAACCCTGATCAAGGAGTCCCTGCAATATCCTGATTAGCTGACAATGACATGAAACACTGTCTGGACCTTGTGCGTGTTGGTGTTTGATTGTGGACACAGCAATAGTTCCCTATATTAAAGGTTGTGGAATTGGATTCTCTGTTACAGATCATGTCTTGCCAGGCCGAAGAAAGAGCATTGGATGTGTCGACCCCTGCTACGCAAGGAGAGGGATATCCAATTTCATTTTGCAATATTCCCAAAATGTAAGTTTTGGATGAGTCTTTGAATTGTATCTGTTAGAGACCATATCGAGCACTGGAAGGGAACCTAGTTAGTACTCAGCCATGCAAGGCGAGGCATATCCCAACTCATCTTGGACATGGCAAAAAATGGGGTGGGGAGGGGATCACCAAATGTTCAGCTCGGAACTATCCGCATTATTTAGGTGCTAATTTGGTCAGCAAAAAGAAAGGAAGTCAACATATAATTCAACACTTCGGTTGACGATCAAATTCCTATATGTTGCCTATTATAACCTCACCAAAACATAAGACTGACAAAAATGTGTATTATAAGCTCACCAGAACATCAGACTGCCAATAATGTATACTCAACAGACTGAAAGAACCTGAATTGATTTGATCCTACTAACATGTAACAGAAGATGCAGCATAGTTACCAAAGCATATTAAAATCACTAAATTCGCATCGTTTCAAACCTTAAATCATCAAAATTGAATGCTAATTACAAGGTTTTTCCAATGTAAAATGATCAAGAAGGCACAAACATCAGAAGTTCTACCAAGTAACAATTGATACTGTATAAAAAAATAAAATTTATAACTCAAGCAAAGGAATACAGTTGGGCTGAAAACCTGGAATTGGTCACAAACTACAAAATAAAGCTATAATGTAACACTAGACTCTGAACTATAAAACACAGAACAGTGAAATATAGTCAAAATAAAGAACAGCAAACCTTGTATCCCTACTATATACAGTTTCAAATCTACACCTCATCGCCACCAAGCAGTTCCCACTGAAAACACAAGCCAGACACTAGTCTCAAAAGATCTCCATTTTCAAATAATTCCACAAAATCAGTCAAATTATAAACAAATTCAGTTTCTAGCCCCCGAAAAAGGAGAAAAATCCACGTTTTTTCGGCTCCTCCTCCACCAACACAGCCGTCATACTATCCTGCTCAACCAACCTCCAAGCGGCCTGCTCAAAAGCCAACCCAGCCAACGTTGGTGGTCTATTCAACACAAGTGGGTAACCCCTATTTGTACTCCGAATCACCTCTGAATCCTCCGGAATCACCCCCAACAATGCCAGCCCCAACATCTCCTGAACATCAAGAACAGACATCATATCTTCCCCTTTAATCATATCCGTCCGAGACCTGTTCACAATCATCTTAATATCCCTAATTCCATCGCATTCCAACAACCCAATAACCCTATCAGCATCCCTTAAGCTGGTAATGTCCGGTGTGGTGACCAAAACCGCCTCATTCGCTGGCGTGATTGCCGTAATGAACCCTGCGTCAATACCAGCCGGACAATCTATTAGTATGAAATCGGGGCAACCTTCTTGGCGATCTTTTAGAGCTTCAACAACCCAAACTAGGGCTTTCCCACCGAACCCAATTGGGAGTTTGGATCTGGGCTTTGATATACAGAGCAATTCGAAATTAGACCAGCGCTTGTCGCGTACTAGGGCTTGGTCGAGTCGGCAATCGCCGTTGAGGACCTCAACAACGGTGTAATTGACGCGGTTTTCGAGGCCCAATAGAAGGTCCAGATTGCGGAGGCCGACGTCGGCGTCTATGGCGACAACGGAGAATCCGTGGCGGGCTAATGAGAGGCCGACATTGGCGGTGGTGGTGGTCTTGCCTACGCCGCCTTTGCCGGAGGTGATGACCACGACTCTTGGGGTTTCTCCCGCTAATTGGGGCTTTCGGTTGTATTGTAGGACTGATTGGGTGGTGGGCTTGGATCTTTGGAAGGTTTTTGGAGGCGTTTGGATTTTGGTTGTGAAAGGATTGGGAGAGGTTAGTGTGGAGGAGTAGAGAGAGGAGGGTTTAGGGTTCGTCAGCAGTTGTAAAGAAGTCATTGCTGGTTGGTGGGTGTGGGTGTGGGAGAGAGAGAGGATTTAGAGGAGGAAGAACATGGTTTAGTGCAGTTCAAAATCTTCAGACTGTTCAGTAGTTGTCCTGTGAGCAGAGTGATGAAGACAGAATTGGAAGCGAGCGTTGGATAGAATAATGGAAGGAAAAATTGTCAAACAGCTCACTAAGGGGGAAAAATCATCTTATCCTAATCCACCAGACTAGTGGTAATTTTTTTTCTTTTTGGTAATAAACTCCAATTAGAATAATAAAATATCAGATATTTGAATTTAATAGTGACTTAGGATGAAGGTTTAATTCTCTTTACACCATCCTTAAAAAATCATAGTTTGTACATGAGAAAAAAATTACAATCTCGAATAGAGAGTGTATAAATTAATATTTATAATAATATAAAATAAAGTAAATTTCAACAAATTTATCTTTCAAATAGATTAATCTAACGGTCATCAACGCTCCTCTCAAAATCATTCACAATTTGTTTTCCAATTCCATCCCTCGTCATTTATGTTGCATTATATCTTCAAATACGAGTTACCTCTAGTATAGAACATAATAGTAGAACTATGTTGCAGCAAATAATAATAAGGAGAATTACACTCAAACCTTCTAAACTTTGTCACTTAATCACTCAATTTTTCTAACATTTGAAATATTATACATAGATCCCTTAGACCTTTGTTGTCAATGTTTATTAGTAAATTATATCTAGACCCTCTGAAGTTTATAAACATATAATACTTAAATCTTTAAAGTTTAAAATGTTATATTTAGAAAAAAAAAATACTCAAATTAAAGATAGCATATCAAATATTTTAAATTTTACAACTAAAATTAATGTTCTATTGTATCATTTATTAAAATAAAATTAAAAATAAAAATTTATTTTTTTTAAAAAAAATTATAATTTATATGCAATTATATTATAATATTTTAATAGTGATGCTTCTGATCCTCACTCGTATGTGCTCTCAAAAACAGAAATCACTTGTACGTGCCTACTAAAGTTTCTAAATCACAATCATCGGTGACACAATGTTTTCCTTGCCCCGTAAAGATTTTATCTTTTTAAAATTAAAAATTCTAATTTCTTAAGCAATAAAAAATGTGATTGGTTGGTAAGACAAATTTAAATTACTTTAACAAATTGTATTCAAGTATTTAGAATGGGTTCAAATCTCAACAAAAGTGTAACCGTAGAGTAAATTCTAATTTAATTGATGTATATGGGTTGAAGGACCGATCTATACACTCAAGATTTACCCTTAATTCTACTCGAACTAACAAGCATCAATAACATAAGTAAATCCATACTTATCAGAGATAAATTAGAAATTCCTCTCATTACCCCAAAAAAAAAAAAAGTTTCTAAATCACAACCATTGATAATAACGTAATTAATGTTCAACAATATTGCGGTAACCATGAATCACTAACCTCAATAACACTTAGATTGAGATATACAATGGCAACGTTTCTTTTGATCTATCCAGAGCCGTCCATGAAAACCACTCAATCCAACGGCTATAAAATTCCAATCGGTGAGACACCACTTCCAAGTGTGCATCAATTGCCAAGTGTCCTTCACGCAAACTATGAGATCGAAGCCCTGTTTCGTTCCAACTCTACACGCAGAAAAGTCGGTGATTCTAGATTTTTAATCCATCTATCCGCCACGTGTCCTCATTGACAAATGACATTTCTACCCTTCCTTATCCTACTCATCCTCGTCTTCCTTTTTACTCACCGGCACTCTCACGTGATCAGTTATTTCATCTCTCTCTCTCTCTCTCTCTCTCTCTCTCGTTCATCTTCTAGGTTTTCTTCAGATCCTCACTCTCTTTACTATACTCGACAACCAAGAGATAGCGGGGGGTCTTCCTCTCTCCATCTGTGACAGGTTTGATTTGTTAATCTTTCTTTTTAGTTTCATTTTCCGTTGGCTTCTTGATGAAATAAATGAATCAATTTCAGCTTTATTTTGGGTGTTTTGATCTGATGATAATTAATGTATAGAAATGAGTCATTATGAGCGAATTTCATGTTTTTGAATCATTTGCTGTAGATTATGGGATAATTTGGATGTGAATTGAATTAGGGTCATTACAGCAGAATTATCAATCGGATCTAGATGTGGGTTGATCAGATTTTAGTGTTCACATTGATTTTCATCGATCAAATTGGGGTTTCCATTAGTCTCCTTTTGGTTGCTAGAGAATTAATTGTAATAAAGCTCAACCCTCTAAAGGGTTGACTTAAAGAGTAATGAAAAATGACTTGTTGGTCAATTCGTTTATGTTTGGTCTTTGGCCCTTTGATGATAAGAGGTTGCGGGTTCAACACAACAAAATGAGTTCAATGTGTTGACATATTCTTTCGACATAGGCAATCTCAGTTTTTCTGTTACTTTAATGGTTTAATTGTATCGTGAAACCTATTTTAATTTCAGTAAATGAGTCCTTCGGAAATCTCATTGGTTACCGAAGATTATTCTTGTTTATAGCCAATATCTGCTAAGTGAGCTTATATATATATAACTCGGATTAGGCTTCTCAGTACAATCTGGTTATGTCTTAATGTTCTTTCTTTGTTATATGCGCGTAATGAATGCCTCCTTTTTTCCTTTTAAAATAAATAGCTTTGTAGCTTCTTCTTTTTTTTTTTTTTGATTTTACAAAATTTTCTGTGTACCAAATTCCTCCATCTTACATATTAAGTTTTTTGCGGTTTTCATACAGGAAAGAAGGCCATGTGAATTGTTTGAACCAACTGGTATTGCAGACTTTTTTGGTTAAAAGTAGTTATTTTGATTGGAGTGCACGAGATGGTTAAATGCAAGGGTTGTGGGAAACTAGGAAGAATGGTACCAAGGGAGCGATCTTTGAATGCTTACCAATTTTCTCTTCTGCTATGTCCTGTTCTTTCTGTTTGGGAATGCATTGTTCGCAAAATGAGGTATTCCTTCACACTTGAGTGGGTGTAGGTGGCAAGATTTTGAAGTCATATTTAGTTACAAGTTGGGAATTAATTATAGGTTATTAGGATTAAACAAGAAGTAACCAAAGGAAAGTGAAAAAAACACACATAGGTAATGTATACGATCTTAGACAAGTTCTCTTAAAGAAAAAGAAGTTGCAAGAAAAAGAAATAGAGCGAACAGAACTGATTAGTTACAGAGCCTTGCGTTATTGTATAAGATGGACTGTGCGAAAGCACCATCTGGTGCTAGAAAGGTGAAGAAGAAGCAAGTGAAAGATGAGTTGGATCGTATCAAACAAGCTGAGAAGAAAAAAAGGCGCTTAGAGAAAGCCTTGGCTGCTTCTGCAGCCATCCGTTCAGAACTAGAACAGAAGAAACAGAAAAAGAAAGAAGAACAACAGAGGCTTGATGACGAGGGTGCTGCAGTTGCTGAAGCAGTTGCACTGCATGTGCTACATGGTGAAGACTCGGACGATCCATGCAAAGTCATGTTGAAGAAGGATGAGGAGTTGAACCCTTGGGATTGTGCTGGCAATTTTGACCTCTTTATGAGTGGTAGGAAAGCAACCCTCCCTCATCAAGACCTCTCAAAATATTCTCTTGACAGAATTGGATGGGTTTCTGATGCTCACGGATCTGGAACCCATTTGAATAACTGGGGAAGCAGCTACTGGACTGTTTCATCTAATCCTTTTGGGATGGAGTTTCAGACGCCACACTTCGATGAGGGAGGTTGGGATACTACAGAAATCTCAGCAGATCTTATTGCATCGCAGGCAGTTTCGTCACTGCAAATAGCTGAAGATGCACACGGGGACGCCTTTGTCTTCAACCGAATGTTTAGAGGGTAAGAAACAAGTGTCGTTTGTCACGTTCAGTCACCTTATGGTATCTTAACAGTAGTCCACGGTTGTCACTTTCAGTCACGTTGTGGTGTCTTAGCTGTAGCCCGTGGTTCTCAATAACGTTGTATATATTTCCCGGTGAACATGCCCTCTACTTGTTTATCGGACATCTTGCTTCTATCATTCCAAGCATTCTTCCTTATCTTGGTTTCGTGATTTTGTCCCTTGTTAAATGTGTCTGAAAGTTTTCTCTTAGTCCTTAAGAAGTGGTGTTCACAAATTTGAGGCATCAATAGAATATATTTCTAGATTTTCGTATGTATGGTAATTTCAGTGGTTAACGAATGGAGAATGTTAATGCAGAGCAAAGGTCATATAAGAAACATTAGGGCGTGTTTGTAAAACAGTTTTCTGTTTTCTAATTTCTTAAAATAAGAGAAAACTTGTTTGGTTTGATTTTTTATTCTCCAATTTTTAGAAAAAAGTGAGAACTGAACCAATTTTTAGAGACACATCTAAATGATGTTATCTCTGTTTTCAAGTCAAAATGAGAAAAAAGGGGAAACGCATCTGTTCAGTTCAGATCTGAACAGAGCTCTCTCTCTCTCTCATCGGTGGTGGCCATTTTCGGACATTTTCATTGGAGGCAGCTCTATATACACAGATCTGTGTATATATATACAGATCTGAACACAGCTTATATATATATATATATATGTGGCTTGTGCGTGTGTGTTTGTTGTGTGTGCATCTTTGCTGGGTGTGTGTGTACGTGTTTGGGTGTGTGTGTGTGTGTGTGTGGGAGTGAGAGGAGATAATGGAGAGAGATATGGGATTGGAAAAAAATCATTCCACTCCACGATGGATGGCTCTAATAATTCTATGCATTATTAGATAGGCACTCCATTTCCCAGTCCAATTCGGAAGACTACAGGAATCAGTGCATCTATTCAGAAAGACAGATACGGCAGTAACTGCACAAAGCCGCAAGTGCCCACTTCAAACTGTTCACATGCAACAAAAAGCTCAATTTGTTGTGAGTTAACAGATGTTATCCTTTCAGTTTTTCTTCTTGACCCAGGAGGGAAGACATTATTGAGGTTTCACGACAGGAGTTTTCCGATTGATATGGAGTGAAATCAGAGAAAGATAGGATAATCTCACCCGTGAGGCTGCACTTTCTGCTATTTCCGCGGCAGTATCACCTGCATGAGCAAATCTGTTAACCCAACCTGCAACAGAAGTTGTGAGAACATGCTTTACATTGCGAATTGCAAAGAACAATTATGTTATACAAACAGAAATTGTTTCCGTCAGTTAATGGAACATAGGACAAAAGCACCGAGAATGTGATCATACTCCATATACGAGTCAGTCGGAAAACATAAGGAAAGTTATCGAAAAAGGGCAAGTAATATTTTGTACACCAACAATGGACAGCTTTAAGACGACATAATTAAGTTTGCAATTTGGCCTTCCAACAAACTGGAAACTCTGAAACCTCTTTACTGGTCATGTGCTATATTTGAGGCTGCTTCATACATTGACGCCACAGAGAAGTCTACTGGTTATTAAGAACATGCTTCACAATTTTACTTTTTTTTTTCTTTTGTAAAAAGAGAGGGAAAAAGAGATAGTCGGTTGAAATTATATCACAATTTTCTCATCAGAAAGAGTATATGTGAACTAGTTCTGTATAAGATAGCAAACCACTATATGCTCCAGTTGACTGAAACTCAAATCCTTATCCTGCATTACATTTCATTGATCGTCAATCTAAGATGAAGTTATAGGCTGCAAGAACAGATACATGTAGTGTATGAATCCTTTCCACATTCCAGGCACTTTTAAACTCAAGCAAACTTCGTTCAAACCACAAAGAATTAGCTACAGAAATTCCATGTTGCCACCACTTAGGCCTCCAGAACTCTGTAGAAAGAAGATAGAGATTAGCTAGTCCATAATATTAGTGGAAGCTAAAGGAAATGTTGATATCTGTAAACATTACATCCAGAGTTCGTGTGGGATGTTTCCAAGCATTATACACTTTCTATTGAGCAATTGTAAATGCATAGGGATGAATCACTACCCCTCAAATGTTTCAAGGAGCAGTAGAAAACATATTTATGATTGGCAGTTAACTCGGACAATACAAAAAACTGTGTAACAGACGTCTCATGAGTGTGGATTTCTTCTTTTTATTTTTTTTGGGGGGGAGGGGGGGAGAGAGGAGAGAGAGAATGCAAACTACCAGGAAGTTTAGGCACACCAAGTCTTTCACCAAATTCATTACAGAAGTGATTACAATTCTTTGACAACAAATCATAAGATTTCCCGGGCCACTCCGTACTAAGCTCCCTCAGGATCTGATTGACCTTGGAGATGGAAAAGTTTGTTTCTCCAAGCACAATGCTTTCACGATATGTGTACATCGGGTTCTTTCCATAAGGACACCTGAAAACTCCAATGCCTTGTTCACAGATCCCAAATGACCATTCCTTATCTCCATAAACCTGTCATACATATTATATAGATAATTAGAAGAGCCCTATACCGAGATGCAACTTGTTCAGGGAAAGTATCTTAACAACATACAAGTTCACATGAGATTAAGGAAATTAGACTACAGAAATCCAGAGAAATCAAATATCATTAACTGATGAACATGAAGCGAATTAGAACAGACATGATAAAATAAATTAAGTTGAATGCAGTAAGGAGAAATATATGCTCTTGTTGACCGCTAATTATTTCAACACAGGTGAGACAATGCAAGAGAAGCGACTTTTGGCACCCTAATCCATAACAGAGATCCCAAAACCAGGAAAATTTCAAAACACTTCAATTTGTCCGTGATACCTTAGTAACCAAAAAACCACATTACAAACCTGCCTTGGATTATTGTATACATAGTCCACAGTTGAAGAATGCAATGTAGTTTAGGCTCCAAAAAAATTTACGCAACAACCAAATGTTTTTTTTTGTTTTTTGGTTCAGCGATTAGGAGTGTCCAAACCAGCTTATGTGCCCCATCACTAATCACCTCTCTCTGATCCGAATCATCACCTCGTCCCAATTAACACTTACGGTACCCTTGAGGTTTCACAACCAAATGTTTAACTTGTTAACTACATCTACCAAACAAATAACAAAATAAAACAAAACCTTATGTGTTTGACCAAATTCAAATTCACCACCACCACCACCACATCAGAGCTCCCAAAACTAAAGCTAGAACACTATATCTCCTCAAAACATACAGCATTGCATGATTTGAACGGAAATGACAAGAGTTGCACAAAAAACACTACTAGATATATATCCATATACGTATACGTGCATTTATATATATACACACACAAACATATATATATATATATATATAGAGAGAGAGAGAGAGAGACCTGGACGGCGCTGTGGAAGATGCCGCCGAGACCGATACAGTCTTTAAAGATCTTATTGATCTGAACAATGGTGTTGTTCGTCTTGTCTGAATCACTATTGGTCACGTCGTATATATGGACGATCACCTCCGTCATGTTCAAATACTACTCTTTCCGGAAATCGATTCAATAAGCTCTACCCCGCCTCTCTCTCTCTCTAACTCAGATTAAGCAATTCAATTCAATCCAAATTCAAGCAAGGACTACAATGATTGTCACCACCACAGATCATGATTCATTCAGCAATGCTACGGATTCTAAATTTGGTATCGTAAATGACAATACGGATCATTGATCTAATGGATCCATTAAAAAAAGTTGACCGGACATAATTTGGAGATTAGTGTTAGATTTATCAAATTATTTATTAAATTTTATATATAAAGTCAGTGTAAATATTTTGATCGGTGGGATTTATTAATTTCATCAAACATTCAATGTATATAATTGTGATATATCATTTAAAATACAATAATTGGTAAAACAATTTGAGAAATATAGTTTTATCCAATTTGTGGACTTGATGTATTGTTACTATTTAAATAATAGTAGAGTGCTTTAAATATTAAATTTTACACACACAACTCCAAAGTTATTCAATATAAAATAGCCTAACAAGCATGGTGTACTTATTACACAACACGATGGTGGGAGACCGACCAACTTATATGATGGTCCGAAAGAAGAATTTGATCATAGACGCGACGCACTCAAGTGGTTAACACGCCATTATATATTTAAAGTTATAAATAGTCCAATGGAATAGAATCTGGGTATGCATATTGTACTAACTTTATACAATACATTTATCCTCTAAACTTTATACGAATTGACTTAAGCATTAGGAAAAATAAGCCGAATACTTCTCAACCCTTTTTCGAATTTGTTCCTTTTTTCAGAATCTTCCCAAATTACGGCCAAAGTCACTATCCCAAACAATTACAAAAAAAAAAAAACATTTATCCGCCACTTAACAATACTAACGTGATATTCAATACTAACTACAATGGGATAAACAAGAATTTCCAAAGAGAACTTACGTGTAAAGCTATGCTTTTGCAACCAGCCACACAGAGACAATGACAGAGGTCCTTTGTTCCTACATCAATGATGTCAATACTACCACTGTATTCCACCAGTTATGAGTCATTGATGGTTAAAACCTACAATTAGATGAAAAAAATCCAATGGTCAATAGGTCACATAAATTTACAGTAATGTACACAAGCTGCAAAAATAACTAAGGGCTCTACGGTAGATGAATGTGTTTCATCCCTGTAGAGAAAAGAAGAAAAAAATTGATGCTCAATGCAATTCCTTGCAGCTCAATTCTGTCCTCAGTTGACAATCATGTATTAGGATTTACACCCATGCATCGATGAACGCACATGCCTGAGCTAATCCTATCTCTGCCTCCATGTTTGTACAAACTCCATAAAAATAGGAAGCTGCCATGAGCAATTGTCCCCACTGACCTGACAGACCTGGATTACCTTTGGATGCACCATCTACATTCAGCTTCAGAACACCCTCTGGAGGAGGCAACCAACTAACGCAAAATACTCTAGTTCTTAACTGATAAGAAACCTGAGCATTCATGGCTGCCAGCAACTCCCTTCCTCTAAGTGATTCTCCTACCTTTGGTTTAAAAAAATAAGCCTGAAGCTTCAATAGATTCATTATTTCCACCACCAAGGATGAAGGAGATAACCTCACTTCCTCAAACATTCTGCAACCCCTCTCTCTCCACAGCTGTCAGTAATGAGTAAACAATCAATGAAACTCCTCTAATCATTGCCTGACTTAAAGAAGATTTGTTGTCTTTCATTTCATCCAAAGTCTTCATACAACCAAAAAATGGCATGCGACAGCAAAGGCCAAAATCTTCTCCCACCTTTTCTCTCCTCACTTAGAATATGAACCTTTTTAGTTTATATATTCTCAACTACCACAGCTTTGAATCTTAACCAGCTCAATTGAATTTGTTTGTTTGATTTTTGTAGGAGGAGTTGGATTGACTCGTAAAAACTCTTGTAAACACAAATTCTTCTCTATAAAAATAAAATTAAACATTCAATTAACTTCGTACTCACATTTAGTACACGCACAGATATATTATTATTATAATAATATATTTATATATAAATAATTATTGTATTCTTTAATTAATTTAATTCAAACTAGTGTTTATATATGAATATTTTTTTGTGTTCTTATGATTTTAATATTTAATTATTTAGGGTATAAATATTTGATTATTTTAATATTTAATTATTTGTGGTATAAATATTTGATTATTTGATTATTTGTGGTATAAATATTTGATTGTTTGATTAATATTTGATTATTTTAATATTTAATCATTTCATTATTTGGGGTATATAAGTTATATGGAAGTATAAATGTCATTTTGTATGTTCAACTTTTTAACTCCATCTGAAACCCACCCCCAACCAGATTTCATGAAATCCATAAATATGAGTTTAAATAACAGGCCTAAAATGGGTTGAATTTGATAACCTAGATTAGAAATATAGTTCCAAAAATTGGGTTAGATGGATTTTGCAGACTTTTATTCCCAACCCATCTTCCAAATTCCCCTTCCCCCCTTCCCAAAAAAAAAAAAAAATCCCACATGTCAAATTTTTGAGATTGAAGTGTTTGTGTATATGATTGAGGGTTTGTAGATGATGGATGAAGAGTCGGACACCGTGGTGACTTGGAAGGGATGCGGCTTCTCTGCTGTTAGAAGGGAACAACATCGTGTGTTGTTAGCCAAAAACGTCACTGTTTAACCAGCTTCTCACATTATGTTGTTGTCTCCCAAAATAGACGTCAAAACGGCGTCGTTCTATTTACTCTATTACAATTAATTTCTTTATCTCAAAATTGACCAAGTAACGAGCAGAAACTCAACTGGTAATTAAAGTCACCGATTCCTCTATCTCTCTCACTAGTCTTCTCTCCATTTCTCTCTCTCTATTCCTCCCTTTCTCTCTCTACTCCTTTTTATTTTTCCCGTAAAAATGAAACAAGTATTGAAAAAATAAAAAGTAAAACAATAATCACATCACCAACTCTCTCTTCCTTTATATCATCTTGTTTCTCAACTCAGTTCAAGTCTACGAATTGTTTGATTCTTGAATGATATCCTCAAAATAATCGAACTACCATCTTTCTTGTTCTTCATTTTTATCAAACAACTGGTAAAGTCTATGCAACTGGGTATGGGGAGCATTATTGGTATCATTATCTCCAATTGTTAACGGCAACGAAGAGGGAGAGATGGGAAGGTTGGCAGTTGAATACGAAGGCGGCGTAGCAAGGAGGTTGTAGGTCAAATTCAAGAACGAATTGATTTTTTGCCAGCAATCAAGACGCACAAATCTCTGTTGAATCTCTACCCAATTCAATCCTCTTTATTCCTTCATAAGCCAACATCCATTCCACGAACAACTGAAAGGAAGACACATTAGATTAGTTATGTATAGAGAAAATGAAAAAGCATTAAGGACAATAAAGAGCAATGGGGAAAAAAAATGAGTGACGTGTCAATTCACTTATTCGACAAGTAGAGATATATATATACTAGATTGCATGTGCCGCATAATTACACAACACATACAACATTTAAATACACAAAGTACTCCAAAACAACTAAATGACATCGATAAATTTGTTAATCATTATTAACACAAATCATAATCATACATATGGAAGCATAACTCCTGATCTACTAAGCATTATAAGTTTGTTCAATTGATCCATCTCTCAGACTCCACTATCAAAATTTCATTTAAAGGCATTGAAAAATGAGAAATATAACAATATCAATTGACCATGTAATAAATCCAAAATAAATATTAGTTAGAAATACATCCCTAAAACCCTAAATCCTAAAACTTTAAAATCCTAAAACCTAAACCCTAATCCCTAAATCCTAAACCCTCTACCCTAAACAAGGAGAAGGAAAAGGATGAGGAGGAGAAAGAAGAAGTAGAAGAAGCATGAGAAGAAAAAAGGGAGGAGAAGGGGAGAAGTTGAGCAGAATAAGCAAGAGGAGGAGGAGAGAAATCAGAAAGAATAAGTTGTAGTAGGAGAAGAAGAAGATAGGGAGGAGGAGGAAAAGGAAGAGTAGGAGAAAGATGGAACAAGAGGAGAAGCAAAAGAAGCAGAAGGAGAAGGAGAAGAAAATAGACAACCTTTGGACAAGCAACAGTGGTAGTTTTCAGACATTAAATAGAAAATAACATCCTTCCACCTCTATCACAAGCCTTCACAAAGGACCGAGGGATAGAGAATTGGGGATGCAAACACCGAATGGAAAAAGACAACATTTGAACATGAAATTGTTATATTCTCAAACACATGGAATTCTTTCAGGTATAAAATTCTTTCAATATAAGTATTTTTTTTTTTAAAAAGGGGTGCAACACGAGAACTTCCCAGGGGGTCATCCATCCTAATACTACTCTCGCCCAAGCACGCTTAACTGCGGAGTTCTGATGGGATTCGGTGCATTAGTGCTAGTATGATCGCACCCTTTCAATGTAAGTATCATACTCAGTTATCTAGAGCAATGTTACAATAACAATTAATTTGCTGATACAATATTTCACGTTCTATGAATGTTATCTGTCATATATAATTGAATAGATTCTTGAGGGATAAAGTGGGAGGATAGCGGTTTCATTCATGGCCTCTTCTCCTCTCCTAGGGCCAGCGTCGATCATCAAATTCAACTCAAATCTGATCATCATCGTCCTCGACGGTTAAGAAAAATTAGAGACATCGAATAGCATCATTGTCCTCGACGCTCTCGTGCTCATAACAAGTCGATCATGGAAAGCCAACTCAAATTTGATCAATCCAAGGTTTTATTTGGTTCCTTGTTTCAAATCTCTGGACCCAACCAAATTCTGATTGGTTCTTGTAAACCATTAATCCTCAGCTCAACATCTGCGTACTACTTATCCATTGCATCAAGCTGCAAGAATGTTGATGGAGCCATAAAGCATTGCAATACTGAGGTATCATTGATTCTCTTTTTTTTTTTTGAAATTTGTTTCAAGTTTAGGGCTGCAAGAAGTATTTTATTCCTCCGCTCCCAACAATACACAGAACTGTGATTATACATTGTTAATTGTGGTGCTGATGAGTCAAATTCATTGGAATTTTATTCAGTTTTTTGTTGGATGGATGCCTTTTTAATTTATCAATCTTACATGTTTGTTTTTCCCCAATTTCGTTTTCCTTTAACTTTATGAATCCTAACATCCTGTTACGGTGATGATGCTATCTTATCTGTAATCAATTTCGTTGGTTCTTGATAAAAATCAAGTATGGAGCAAAGTTATGCATACCCTTGGCCTTTTTTTCGGAAGAGAAGATAACCTTCAAGGAAAATTAGAATACTTGTAATTAGAAAATTATATTGTTGTCCTTCTGTACATTGTATTTGATACTTCAATCTTTTTTATGCTTGTAATTAGTCTAAGGTAACACCATAACACAGATAAAAAAGAGCTTTTATATGATAGATATTGAGTGGATTTCAAGTTTTCTCTCTCTCTCTCTCTCTCTGGATATATGTACTAGTTAATAGATAGCTTGTTTCAACAGGCTTCAGCCCATCTAATGAGGAGGCTGAGGTTCCCTGATGAACATATGCAGCGAGTTCAGGTGAAGGAAGTAGGTCATTAGTCTCGATGCTCTTGTGCTCAATACAACCCAAAATTAAGGAAATTTGACATCTAACCCCTAATTTTGGAAGTCGTCAGCTTTTCTTATACGCTGGACTTCTCTATAGAGCTCCTGTCAATGTTTTTATGGCTCTGATCAGAAACCTGTGACCTCTTGTTTGGCTTGAGCTTAAAGTGGTTGAGTTTCTCTCCATGATCTAGCCTTCAAAGAATTCCAATGATGTTTGCCAAACACACAACTTTCATTAATTCGATTGTCATAATCATATAAAGGCAAATCAAAAACCGAAATCAAAATTTCAATCCGGGGGTTGATCTATGCAGGAATGCTAGTCCTGCACAGACCTTGCACTGCAGACCCCTAACCTCATTCTCTAAAGTCTAACCTTGATCACCTCTGAGTAATGTCACTTTTGAGCTCTGCTACCTCCAAATATTGACGCCAAAATCCAGTAAGCCAATAAGTCTACCCATTTGTGACCTGCAAGATAAAAAAAGTTAGGATACACAGAGAGATGCCAGTGAGAGAGTCTCCGATGCTTAACCCATGTCATGGCTGAATTTTGATAGCATAATACTATAAATGAAGGAAGTAGAGCTTCTGAGAGGGGGTATTCCCTTAAGCCCAGCATGTGGTGACCCAATCCTACACAGCTTGGTGACATATGCTTGTGAGGTGTTGTATTAGCTTAAGTTTTAGGCCTTCATTGTACAACACGTTATAAAGTCATACGAGTCTAGTCCAAAACAAACAATATCATAAACTTCGGTTGGAAATGCTACACAGCATGTGTTGAGGTGTGTAGGGCCTAAAATCCCTACCTTGTTTTCGAACTAAACAATTTATATAAGAATTTTATGAAGTAGGTATAGATGTGATGGGGTTATTGGTGATGCAGATGGTGTGTCAGCTAGAGTTGACTGGGTTGTTTTCTTTTCAAAATACTCCTATCACTTTCTATATAAGGATCTATGAATACATCCACTTGAACAAACAGATTGTTAACGGTCGGTGTGAGAGAGAGAGAGAGAGAGAGAGAGAGGATGGGTTCAACGGTGATGAAAAAAGCTCATCAAGGAATTAAGTCAGTTCATTTAGGAATAAGGCTGCTCATAACGTTGATTTCTTCAGGGTATATGATGTTATGGATTATGATGCCAACCGATAAATTTTTGCTACATTGGTTGCCGGATATCTATTCTAGGACAAATTCAACATATTTTGGACAAGAAGGTATGCTTTGTTCTTTCCATAGCTAAAAAAACAGTTTCTTCTTTAACATGATTAGTCACTTTTGGGATGAAAATGTAAGCAGTAAATCTATATTTTTAAGCATGGTATCTCCAATTATGCAGGTGCAAATATTCTGATATATACTTTTCCAGTCCTTCTCACTGCCACTTTGGGGTGTTTATGCCTCCATCTAGAAAAGAACTACGTTGATCGTGTTGATGAAAGGTGTTTGGTTTATGCTGCAACATTTAATCTTAGAATTGTGATCATTACTTTCTGAATGCTTTGAATATAACTTAGTAAGCCTATTTATGTGAGATAACTTCATAACAAACACTGATTTCGTAAAGACATAATTGGAATATTGTTTTCTGTTGACAGCACTGCAGAAAGTTCCCATTTGACCTCATGGAGGCAGCCAGCACTTGTGAAAGGCCTTCTTGGGATTGTTTCTTGGACTGAATTATTGTTTTTATTTATGTTCATTGCACTCTTGATTTGGTCATTCTCAGCTTATTTACATGACATGTTTGTGTATTACGAACAACCTGCAGCACGGATGGGAGAGAAAATGTAGGTTTTTTTTCTTTGAATGGAAAACTTCTTGTAGATTTTTTATTCTTCCCACTTTCCTTTACTTGGTTGGTAAAAGTAATCAAGTGAAGAACCAACTTAAAGAAAGCTTCTGGCTGCTTTGTCAGGTGGCAGGCTAAGTTACAAAGTGCAGCTCTAGTGCTTGGCATTTCAGGTAACATCTGTCTTGCCTTTCTCTTTTTCCCTGTGACTAGAGGATCGTCAATGTTGCGGCTTATTGGCCTCACGTCAGAGTCAAGCATTAAATACCATATTTGGCTCGGGCACAGTGGTTTGACCCTCTTCATGGCACATGGTTTGTGTTACATCATCTTTTGGGCTGGGACACATCAAACTTCAGAGGTAAGATATACTTGTCGTTTGTTAGATAAAACATGACCAATACTGCAACTTGGAGTGATCTATTTAGAAAATATTAGACACCTACGAACAGAAACCTAAAAGCAATCAATTTATGCAATGCAGATTATGAAATGGAAGAAAGTTGGGGTCGCAAATGTGGCCGGAGAAGTAGCCTTGCTTTTTGGACTAGCCATGTGGGTGACAAGTTTCCCTCGCATGAGGAGAAAGAATTTTGAGCTCTTCTTCTACACTCATTACCTCTACATTCTATTCGTTGTATTCTTTGTATTACATGTGGGGTTCACTTATTCTTGCACCATGCTTCCTGGTTTCTACCTATTCCTGATTGACCGATTACTACGATTCTTGCAATCTCAACAAAAAGTAGGCTTGGTTTCTGCCCGTGTTTTACCATGCCAGGTTATGGAATTAAATTTCTCTAAAAGCACAGGTGAGTTACAAGTTAACTGCCCTTTTCGTAAAGAAAATGAGAGTAAATATGTGAAAGGGCATAGTGAAACAAGAGCTTGACAGGGATATTTTGATACAGATTGGTTATATAGCTTTTTTCTTTCTTTCTGATATCAGGGTTGATTTATAATGCAACAAGCTCCATGTTCATAAATGTTCCTGGCATTTCCAAGCTACAATGGCATCCCTTTACTGTTACCTCAAACAGTAACTTGGAACCCGAGAAGCTGAGTGTTGTTATTAAAAGCAAAGGGAGTTGGTCTCAAAAATTGTATGAGAAGCTGTCATCACCTTCACCGATGGACCGCCTTGAAGTTTCTATTGAAGGACCTTATGGACCTGCTTCGACCCATTTTCTAAGGTATGCATATTGAAAGAGAATGGTAAGATATAAACAGTAGTCAAAAACACCCACCCACCCACACACACACAACCACAAAAGCAAGCATAACAGCGGGACTGAACCATGGTTCAATAATTTTACATTGTTAGACTAGTTTTTCATTCCTGAATTAAGATGGAAAAAACTATGCTGTAGGCATGATATGCTTCTGATGGTGAGTGGAGGAAGTGGCATTACTCCATTTATATCTATCATCCGTGAGTTGCTCTTTATTGCAGCCACAAGAAGCTGCAAGACGCCAAGGGTGCTTCTCATTGCTGCTTTCAAGAAATCTGTAGATCTCACCATGCTAGATCTCCTCCTCCCAGTTTCAGACACCACATACGACATTTCTGACTTGCAATTAAGAATTGAAGCGTATGTGACCAGAGAAAAAGAGCCTATAACAGACAACCAGAAGGTCCACCAGATCATATGGTTCAAGCCCAATGATTTGGATGCACCAGTTTCAGCAATTCTAGGCTCAAACAGCTGGCTTTGGCTTGGCGCTATAATTTCATGTTCTTTTGTTATTTTTCTTCTGCTCATCGGCATTCTGACCCAATACCATAAATACCCCATTGACCATGATACTAATATGATATATTCATACTCTCCGAGGTCTGCTCTAAACATGTTATTCATATGCCTGTCTATAGTAATTACTGCAACTGCAGCTTTTCTGTGGAACAAAAAACAGAACGTTAAGGAGATGAGGCAGATTCAAAACATGGACTTACGAACATCAATGACATCACCTGGACCAGGATCAGGGTCACGGCTGTACAATGCTGACAGAGAATTAGAGAGCCTTGCCCAACAGTCCTTTGTTCAAGCTACCACAGTTCACTATGGTGAAAAGCCTAACCTGGAAAGTAAGTAATTTTTATCTTTCACACTTCTTTTTTCAAATTCATCTAGACAGTAAAACATCGAAAATAATCTCTTCGCATGTGGGTTTTTGCGTATATCTAACTCTAGCCAAATATTGTTCTACAAAGAACCTCGTGCATATGTTTTTATTTTAATCGAAATGGTAAAACATCGATCATAGATGTACTAGTCATTATTTTGGCCTTGTAACACAATACATTGTAGCCAAATTCTGTTACCATGCAGACTTCTGGATCTTCTCCCTTTCTATAGTGAACAATCCTGAATATCTCGAGCTTGCTGATCAATTCATGCACCACCTTTATTGTCCTAAGGTAGCCAAATTGGGTGTAACCTTTTTTTGCAGAAATAATATTGGAGTGTGAAGGATCTAGTGTTGGAGTTCTTGTAAGTGGCCCAAAGAAGATGAGACAGGAAGTTGCAGCTATTTGCTCATCTGGTTTGGCAAATGGACTGCATTTTGAATCCATCAGTTTTACCTGGTAACCTGAACAAGAAATGTAATTCAATATACTACTTGACCCAATTTACAGTCTCAATTTGATGATTCAATCCGCTGTTGACTTGTTTTGAGCTCTGTTTGTTTTCTAAATGATTTGAATTTGAACAATTTTTTAGGCTCGTTTTCCTAAACGAACCTAAAGGCTTGGCTCGAGCGTGCAAAACTCAATTCATTTATTGTAAAATAGTTAAGCTATGAGAGTTTTAAACGAGTTGAGTTTTAACAATTTTTTAAGTTCATTTGAACAATTTCGACAGATTCGGTTTAAACTCGACTAGATTACCAGCCTTAGTTGTCATTAATTGGTAGGGTTCTAATTCAAATATTGTGACTCTATTAATCTAATAGTAGTAGTGAATTGGGTAATCAAATTATGTTGGGAAATTATATCTAAATAGCATAAGCTGATCATTATTCTCTTGAATTACGCCTTCTGAAGGAATTCCTCTATTTATCTATACATCAGCATTGAAACACATGATCTATTACTAAATTTATTGCAAGTCAACCTAGAGATTGATAAATTAGAAACATTAAAAACAGGTTTCTTATGGATGGGGTTACCTAGTAGTTACGGAGAGGAATCGAAGCAACTGCACAAGCAACATCCTATGACATAGCAACTAGATCATCTTCATTTTTAAATATCTGACAAATGACAATCCTCTCTCTTCAAGAGGGGTTCACAATTCTAAATACTGTACGTTAGTCTATACAAGAAGCAACTCCACAATATCGAGTTGGGTTAGGTCAACTAAGAGATCTGTTAACATCCCATGTTCTCCCTAAAACAACCCTTTTGAAAAGTGACTCAACTTGTGAGAGAATGAGTAAAATTTCGTTTCGAAATTATTGAAACAGTTGAAACATCTCTATTTTTCAAGAAAATTAAAATAAATCAATGATGAAATTAAAATTCTATACTTCAAGGTATTTCATAATATTTTAAAATAGTTAGTAATATTTCCATGCATTTATACGATTGTTTTGAAATATTTTAACATGATTTAGTATAATCGACTAATGTTTTAAAAAAATAATTTTTAAATTTTTTATTTGTTTTCAAAACAGGTCGAAGCGATTCCATTTTTTAGATGATCGAAATACACGCGCATGAGAGAGAGAGAGAGAGAGAGAGATCAGGTAAATTAATAGACTTGACAATGACAATAGAATAGTCAGTATTTTTCCACTAGCAACCTAGCTCATATCAAGGCATAATTAAACCTAAAAGACTACTACGCCAACAATAAAGAAGAAAATAAAATGGTCAACCAAGGTATAATCTCTTACCAACTCCAATCTTCCAAATCCACCCCCAAGCAGTATTTTATATCCTATTGTTGTTATACCTAAAAGAACTTCTATGTTCCCCGACACTCCTAGGTAAATCCCTTCGGTCACTACTAGTGCAGTCATCCTTATAATGAGAGTTACATCCCTCGAAACAATCTTCCCCGTCATACAGAAACCGCCTTGCACCACCAGTGCCATTTCGCTTGACCCAATGAATTGTATCGCCTCTGTTATCATGTCTCCTATAATCGTCCATGTTCTCATACTTGCATCCCACACTAGTTCCTGCCACTGGAGGAAATCTACGAGGACGTACCGTGGGTCTCAAGTAACCATCTGGCTTCAATCTTCCAGAAGAGTTAACAGAATGAAACCTTTGGCTCTGCCTAAAGTTTCTTACAGGTGACCTCCACTCTCTTAAATGCCCTTCACCAGAATTCTGGTCATCAAACCGTCTAGAATCACACCTTGGGGAGAAGCGGCTTCCAGGTGGCGACACGAAACTACCTTCATAATCAATTGCAATCCTGGGATTCTCAGAAATAAACCTGGTCCTCTGCATTCTGCCGTCAGACCTGAAATCTGGAGACCTACTCGTCCTCTGCATTCTGTTGTCAGACCAGATGTCTGGAGACCTACTGTAACGTCTTGTACCCAGATTTCGCTCTCTCTGCAAATGCCAGGCAGGGGGAGAGCGTGTTCTGGATTTCGAGCGAGGTTTCCTGAAGGGTCGAGAAATATGACCACCTCTACTAAATGTTGGAGAAAAACTTCGGTCTCTCCTGGCCGAATGATATGGCATGTGAACAGACAATGCAGTGCCATCATCGGGCACATGATCATGGTATCCCTCTCTGGGGCATCTACGTAACCCTTGCGGATATTTTTCAGACCTGCCCCTGCTCCTGTCCCTATGAACAACAAAATCATCCTCCCTGTCAACTGGCAATCTCCTCCTAATGGGTGACCTATACATGCCTCTTGAGGAAAAACTTAAAATCTTTCTGTGGTCACAGCAGTTTAATCCACCAACATTGGCAGCAGAATCATTGGTTACACTAGGCTTGGTGTAGCTATCACGATGACTAGGTGGATGACGGCTTCTTGAATTTCTTGAATCCCAATAGTCCACAGAAGAATCAATCCAGTAATCCTCCTCTTCATCTCTTTCATGTTCATGCAACGAAGATCTATCCTTTCTCATGGGTTTAACAGAATCAAAATCATTCTCAGCTCGAGAATATGAACCACCAAGATAGTGGGATCTAACAAAAGCAAATAGCAACCAATTGTTAGAAAGAGAAGAAAAATGAAGGCATTGCAAGGAAATAATAAAACAAAACATCTGGAAAAAATTGAAAAAATGTCTACAAAGAACTACCTGCCATGCTGTATACGCACAGTATCCTTCCTATGAGAGATATCTACAATTGATGGTCCTTGAACACGTGACAACTTCTTCCCACATGATGTCCTTGACCGGACCTTGCTTATGTCTAGCCATTTGACATCTAGGCCATCCATGTGATCAGACGATTGACTTTTTCTTGCACCACCATCATTTACTTGCACAAACATGTTTGCAGATTGCTCCATAGGGATACTTGATCCTGCACTCAATCCTTCCTTTCCAACCATCTCTGTCTCTTTAATATCATCTATAGTAAAATAACTCATCAATTGTATATTTGAAGTTTTCATCGACTCGCTCTTACTGAAATCTGCTTCCATAACTTCTGTCCCAAATGAAGTTCCTTTCTCCACGATTTGGGAACCCTCATCACCAACTTCAACTTTCTCTGGAGTAGCGTTATCAGATTCATCAAACTCATCTCCTCCTCTGTTATCGGATTCATAGTCTACACATTCAGTTTCGTCCTCCCAGGAATATAAAACCGACTCCCTCAATTCCCCATCCTCGAATGGAGAATCATAACCTGCCGGAAGCTGAGTCACATTTTCTGCACTCTCACCAGAGCCATGAGTAGGATCATCAATATTACTTTTGCAGGACTCCAGTGAAATGAATCCACCATGTGCCCCTCTATTAGAAACAGGATGGTCAGAACACTGGGACATGAGTTCCTTAGGCTCCATGTGCTCTAGAAAATCAACACCAGCAGCAATTCTGCCATTCTCGCCCTTTGCATCACTAATTACAATGGGTTGACCTTCTCTTTCTCCAACACCAGAGGTGGCTGAAGCAGATAAATCTTCACACTCAGGTGAAGGCAGGGAAGGATCCACCTTATCTGAATTACATGCAAAACTGTCAAAGTCTACCGGTTTAAAAACAGCTGTGCTAATCACATCAGGAAAGCTATAGGTTTTTCCAAAATCTTCATGGCCTTTGCTTGGAACGATGTACTCACAAATGGTCTTCTCTGAGTCTGGCACGTCAGCGACAGTAACATCCTGTTTCCTAAGCTGAATACTTTCTGAGGACGTAATTCTGCCAAGTCGAGATGTAGAAGTTCTGCAACAATCATCACTGTTCTGAATGACGGAAATGTTAGCAGAAGCTGTATCCATCTTCTCCTCGAAAACACACGTGTCAGAAATATTATGTGATACATGGCAAGGAGAACTATAAAGGGATGCATCTATGCTAACAACATGACTATAAGCTTTTGTCTCCGAACTATTACAGCTCAAGGGTTCCAGAGCACATCCAGTTGAAGTACAAATATATTTTTCATCAATGTAAATTCTATCATGACCATAGCATGCTTCTGATGAACGTTCCTCTGTGCTCGATTTGGAAGGCCCAGTAGCTGCGCCTTTCTGGTCTAGAATTGCATATTCTTCATGTACATCAGCTGAAACAATTCTGCACACAGGAGCCTGGACATCACTTTCTTCAATAACTTCAGAATCCCTCCGTGCTTCACAACTTCCCGATTTCTCCAACTTTTCTCTCTGCATACCATCCTCATTTACACCTGAAACTATTGTTTGAAAATCCACAGAATTGTCCTGAACAAATGAAGCATCCACATAATCTTCATGTACCAAATCTTTTCGAAATTGATTTCCTGATGCCGTTAATGCGGTAGGTTCTTCCAATGGTATAGTGGAAGTAAAGGAGTCAAAAACTTGCGGTGTTGAAAATTCTTCTTCTACAAGATCCTCTTTACCATTATCAGCTTCATCACCAATGCTACTAATGCAGGCAGCAGCTGCAAGAAGTGCTATACCTGAAAAGTCCCCAGTGTAACAAAGCTTTCCTTTTGTCACTTCAGAGCCATTGTCATCCATAACTCTGCCATCAACTTCTACAATCAGTTCAGAATGTGGAGAAGAGGTCTGGGCTTGGCGTGATAGTGATTCTTCATGGTGTTGAGAAGGGGTCCGAGGTAGTGATGATTGGGATCGAATCAAACGTCTCCTTTTGTTGATTCGCACATGCTCTGCTTTGTCAGAAAAGTGTTGCCCAAGAACAGCCACACAAAGCTGCCAAACAAACAAATACAAGCAAACGATACATCAGAATCAATGTACTTTTAGCAATAGAATTCATCTGAAAAAAGCATACCTTCTCAGATTCAGAAACTGAAGATCCCCACACCCTTTTAGCACTCTTGTTGCCCAGTTTTGCACCAACATTGAAGCTTCTACCTGCTGCTGGTTTCCTAGAGCGCCTACCTTTTGTCAACGTCTTCCAACTTAAGTCAGGATCGATAAAATTTTTAAGTTCCAGGCCCACTGTGCTGAGCATACTTGCTGATACAGGTCCTCTCCGATGTACAAATGGTCTGCCACCACAAGTCTTGCACGGTGGCTTTGGTAGTTGGTTTCCTTTTCTGGTCAATCCAAATTTAGAGGCTAGCCTCCCAGTGCAAGTACACAAGCGAGTCTGCAAGTAAACAAAACACTGCTCCTCTTAGAAACAAACCAAATCCAGCAGATGCCCAGTAACTGCTATAATAAATTATGTCCACTTACTTAAATAACAACTTCAGACCCTCATTTTGGTTTTACTTTTAGGCAAGTCCTCACCTCATCCGTACCCTACATATTATGTCATTGGTGTTTCATGTCTTGTGACTCTTACCAATTCAAAACAATCTTTAAGTAAAATCTAGTTATTTTCCACAAACTACTAGTGGTCACTACACAATTTGATCCCTGTTAACCGAGGATGTTGGGAGGGATAGACTATATACTGACCGAGTATTTCGCATTATTCACACAATGTGGTTACCATCACACTTGAAACTACATCCCAGCATTTTTTAGGACTAAACCAGGTAGACCCCATTTAGTCCCACAGCCTGGCTGGCCTCCCCGTAATAGTGGGGCTTCTCCTGTTCCTTGAATTTCGTGTTTGCAATATTTGTATCACCCTGTATTCTTCCTGGAATTTCGTATTTGCAATTTTCCAAAGACCTTGACTTTACATCTTTTTTCCGAATATTGGTAATTGACTTAAACCTAAATATCATCACAATTTTCAAGATTTAAGTTACCTAGCTATGTCCAGTTCAAAAAGGTTCACTGTGTTACATGCCACACATTCAACCATATGACCACAAACTACAGGGGATTGGCACTACTAGAAGATAGTAAAAAGGCCCTAAAGAAAAACCTAAAACTCAAAGATCAGTAGATCAAGAGGACAATAAGAACTTCTAGAAACTCACCATTGGGTTAAACCCAACATCAGTCCCCATATAAATGATTGGTAGAACAAATTCCTTTCTAGATACCAGAGCAGAATTCTAAAGTGTCTGTGTTTTAAGTCAACTGTAAGATGTACGACACATGATCAGTAACAATACTAAGCAATTAGAACAGCAACAAAACTAATAAGAGCACAAACACAAACATAAAAAATCAAGTCCAAAAGCTATGACTGCCAGCATATGACTCAGTAGGAGCAATTACATTGGGCAGACAGTGTTAACAAATGTGAGGCATACAAAAACTGGATCAATTCACATTTTAGCTTGGGACGATTGATTCCCAATATTCGAATCAGGACTTCTTTCAACCAGAAAAATAACGGCCAAGAAAGATCTCATTTAAGTAACGGTAACAAGAAAAACATATAAAACATAATTTCAATAACTGTACAAAAACTAAACACCCAAAATAGGGAAACTTTAACTACACAATAATAATGAAATGTGAGAATATTCTCATTTTTAATGTAACTTCAATAGAGAACGCATTGAATATCGAAATAAGCCATTTTAAGCCAGTGAATGGCTGACTGACTTGCGCCAACCAACATGCTCAAAGGAGGAAACCATGTCAAGCTAATCTACGATTCCAACCTTCAAGATACACCACTGAACTGTTGTAATATACGGTAAGCAACTTTTGAACAAGGCTGATAACAACCTCCATTGTGGTGAGTCTACAAGGAAGGTGATAAATATAAGGCTATCATTTTGTACTCTCCTTTCTTCAACTACGAATTCCAAAAGACCCTGCTTCTCGTATATGATCCCAAACACGAAGAAGAACGAACTAAGCAAAGATCCTCTTTTCTGCAAAGTTAACATTCATATTTGAAAATCTGTGCAAGAACAAGGCTGAAAGGCTTCTGAATTACCAAGTATCAGCCGTAACCTTTGGTTACATAAGAGTGAACATATCCGTCCGTTTTACTAACAATTCTGAGAGATCCACCAGCAAGCTTCGCATGATGACTTACTCTTTTCTTGTCCTTTCAGTGCCGCACTCCAATGAAAATTCTAACTATTTTTATTTGTTGCCTTTAGTGGTATCTTCCGGGGAAACGCATCCGCAGAGTCCAATTCTATATGTTACGTAGTAAATTTTTCCCAAATCAATTGTATGGGGAACACCTAATTAGCTCCCAGCGTTCCTGTCCGGGACGAAGATTTTTATTCATCCGAGTAACAGCAGATCCTCTAAATCGCAAGCGAAGCTGAGAATCTAAACAAGAACCTACATGAGGAATCAAACATCGACAGTGACTGCCATTCAGATTTCGCTTCTCAAGCTTGGCACAGTGAAGACTAGCTAAATCCTGGATGAATCTACAACAAATCGTCTCATTCATCTCCCGGACCCATTGATGCGGCTCGTGTATATCACCGTCCGATGTTCGCACCCAAAAGCTCTATATACATATATGTACGTCTTCTGAGCCGAAGATCTGGCAAATCTAGAGACGATTAAAACGTTCTTGCCTACATCACTGTTTCAGTTGCTGATCGAAGAAAAACAACCAATAAAAAAGTGCAATAAATCAAAAAACTAGGATCAATACCTGATCTTTTGGTCAATTAAAATCGAAAACAATTGCTTGATGATCCGACGAAACTCCAACGATTAAAGCAACGCAAATCTTCAACCAAGGTCTTCGAATTCCGCCACAAAAAAAAAACACGAAATTCTTCGATTCGGTTCTTCTCCTCCTCCTTCACTTTTTCAACGAATATCGACGAAAACAACAAGCCGGTCTGTGAACTCGACCGTTGAACGATGACCGACCGATCTGCGGTCTCCGCAAGATGATCGTAGATTTGCTTCCTCTCTCTTACTTTCTAATCTTCTTGTTCTTCTTCCTCCCAGCCCAGGCCCTGATGGCAGGGAATAGAATAGATGACGAAGAAACACATAAGTTTTGGCCTCACTACGTACATAAGGCAAATTTGGTACCTAAACTACCCTTGCGTGTAAAGTGGTTTTTGCCTAGGATGCCCCTGTCTAGTGTACTAGGTCGATTTTTTCCAATTATATGTTTTCTCTCACAACCCCTGTTTTACTTTATTTTGCACTTCTCTACATATAGTTTTTATTTTTCCTCTTTATGTCCCAATTCCTTTTACTTTTATGGCTATTGTCCCCCTAATTTAAAAAATAAAAAATTAAATTAGAAATTTATGATATTTTCTTTTAAAAATTTAATGCAAGCGGGATTGGAGGAATGCCGAATGCATTGCAGACATGCTTGTTAATATGATTTTTTACTGATTAGATTAATCTTTCTATCATTTTCTCTAACTTAATGAAATTAAGTATAACTGATTTTTGAAGTTATCGTGTTTCCTAGTTTTGGGGGGCCGGGTGGGGGAGAATCGGTGACGCTCATCCTCAAAATCTTCTGACCCCATCATCCAAGGTCAAAATCAGATGTAGAAGAGACTAGATGTAACTCGAAATCTTATTAAGAATTCCAGATAATAGGATGATAGAACTCGAGCCTGAAATTTCTTGTTCTTCTTGGTCCGGGTCCCCTCCGACTATGATGAATCAAAATTTTTCGGATAAACTATTCACACTTCACTTTTCGACTGCAATCTCCAGGTCTGGTGAAAATTATACAGTAAATTTTTTTTTTTTTAACAAGGACAATAAGTATAAAGAGAATTAGATTGCTGTTATTGACAATAGAAGTAAGAATGTCTCTATTGGAGATATAGCAGCAGCCTAGTTTATTAGGGTCTTATTAAATTTTTCTTTTTTACCTTTTTGTCCTTATAGTAACTCTCATTGACTATATATATATAGGGTTCTACACTTAGTTTGTATCCTTTTTTTTTTCACACACATTCATTCATTCCAAGTTGGTATCAAAGCCACAACCTTAACACTAACCCTAACCTCTCCTCCACGTTGCAGCCACCAACCACCACACTGAAATCGACTACCTCAACATCTACACCGACTGCAACATAACTACCAGAACATATTGCCTAATAAACACGACAAACCAGACCAGCCAATATAGCCAACACATCAAACCAGTCCACTGCTTTTACATCAGTTAGCCAGAGATTTTCACTGTGCAGTTGTATTCTTATCTGATTCGTGTTATTTGCAGGACCTGAGTACCAGGAGGATTATTATCATGGGACATGAGAAAGATGGACTGTATTATCTTGGCAATCCACCTCCAGTTTCACCAATTCCTCCACCTACATCACCTGCACCTGTTTTGTCTTTTTCTGTTCCTAGCTTGCATGTTAGTATTTTACCTAATAGTTATCGTTATGATTTTTCGTCACAAACTGTTCAGTTGTGGCATGACCGTTTTGGACATACAAATTTTAACTATTTATGTATATTGTTTCCTGCTTTGAGCAATGCTTGTGTTGGTGGTAAACTTGACTGTGTTATATGTTCCCTATCGAAACATGTTAGGGCCAGTTATATTCCTCGCATGCACCAGTCACCTAAGCCATTTGACCTAATACACTCTGATATTTGGGGACCCTCTCCCGTTACTGCTTTGTCAGGAGCCCAATATTATGTGACATTTATAGATGATCATACCCGTTGTACTTGGGTCTATCTTTTGCATAGAAAGTCTAATGTACTTCCTATAATTACTCAGTTTTTACAAATGATTAAGACACAATTTGATGTCATTGTTCGTGCTCTTCGTTCGGATAATGCCAAAGAATATGTGTCTGATGCCTTAGTGTCTCACCTTTCTTCTCAGGGTATTCTTCAACAACTCACTTGTCCATATACTCCTGAGCAAAATGGTATTGCTGAAAGGAAAAATAGGAGTTTGATATTCGGCATAAGGCTCCCTTACAGGTCTTATTTCCTGAGCGGACACTTTTTTCGGTCCTCCCTCGTATTTTTGGATGCACATGTTTTGTTCAGGATCGGTCTCCTACTCGTCATAAACTTGATGATAAAGCGATTCGTTGTATCTTTGTGGGCTATTGTCATCAATCTAAGGGGTATCGGTGTTATGATCCTATCAGGAGTCATATGTATCACAGTCTAGATGTTACCTTTCTTGAGCATATTTCTTATTTTCCTCCCAGTCCTGTGTCTGCCCCTCTAGTTGATGATACTCTCTTTGATTTTCTATTACCACAGGAGTCAAAGTCATTGGTCATTATCCCTACAGGGTTATCTGTTTCTCCTCATTCAGAGCCACTCATCTCTGTCAGTACAGAGTTACCAGTCTCTCTTCCTTTGCAGGTATATGTTCGTCGCCCTCGCTCTCATCACCCTATTAATGTCCCTTCTACCTCAGGCGATGCAGGTAATACTTATCAGTTTGTTGAGCATATTGATGCACCTATTGTTAGTACTGATGAGATTACAGGTACTGAGCCAGTTCATTTATCTGATGAGACATTATCAGTGGAGGAGTATGATTTAGGGCGTCGTTATCCGCGACGTGATCGCCGTCCAGTTGATCGTTATGGTTGAACCACCAGAATTTTATATCTGATCTCTGCTTATGTTTCTTATGGTGATCTGTCTCCCACATTTCAAGCTTATACTATGGTCTTATCAGATACTCCAGTTCCTCGTTCTATTTTGAAGGCTATGCGGGAGCCCCAATGGGTTCTTGCCATGCAGACAGAGATGGACGCTCTTCAGCGTAATCATACATGGGATCTTGTCTCCTTACTTTCAGGGGTGAAGTCTGCTGGCTGTTGCTGGATTTACACCCTGAAGTTTCTTGCGGATGATACTATTAATCGTCACAAGGCTAGACTTGTGGCGAACGGTTTTACTCAGGTACTAGGTCGTGATTTTGGTGCTACATTTGTCCCCGTGGCAAAATTGACTATTGTTCGATTGATTATTTCTCTGGCTACAGAGTACTGTTGGCCTCTTCATCAATTAGATGTGAATAATGCGTTTCTTCACGGTGATCTGGACAAGATTATCTATATGGATGCGCCACCGGACTTTCGTGGTGAGGGGGAGTATGCTGGAAAGGTATGTCGACTGCGTAAGTCTTTTTATGGACTGAAATAGTCGCCACAAGTCTGGTTCTCTCACTTTAGTGATGTAGTCGTACGATTGGGGTTCACCAGGTGTCATTCTGATCATACCTGCTTTATTAAACGGAATACTTCTGGACAGTGTGTCATTCTTCTGGTATATATTGATGATATTATTATTACTGATGATGATATTTCTGGGACTGCGTAGGTCAAGATAGACCTTGGGAAGGCCTTCGATGTGAAGGACCTTGGATTTCTGCGATACTTTCTTGGGATTGAGGTTGTCCGTAGCGGCAGGGGTGTTGTTCTTTCTCAAAGAAAGTATGTTTTGGATTTTCTTTCAGACACTGTGATGTTGGGGTGCAAACCGACATCATCACCCATGATTCCAAACCTGAAGCTTACTGCTGAAGGTGAGGAGTTGAAAGATCCGACAGTTTATCAAAGATTGGTAGGTAGACTTATCTACTTAGCCAATACTAGGCCGGACATTTCATTCGTGGTCAGCCATGTTAGTCAGTTCATGCACAGGCCATGTCAGCCTCATTTTGATGCAGTTTATCATATTCTTTGGTACCTCAAGTCTTGTCCTGGACTTGAGTTGTTTTATGTATCAGGATCTTAGACCGGTTCTTTAGCCCGTTATTCAGATTCAGAGTATGGGGGAACATGTGATGATCGATCTGCTACGGATTTCTGTGCTTTTCGAGGGACTCATCTTATCTCTCGGAAGAGCAAGAAACAGGCAGTTGTCTCCCGCTCATCAGCAGAGGCAGAGTATCGGGCACTGACACTTGGCACGTGTGAGATTATCTGGCTACGATCGATTCTTGGCGAGTTGGGTTTTTCAGTGACCTCTCCTTCCACATTATATTGTGATAATCGATCTGCTATTCACCTCGCTTCTGACTCTGTAGTACATGAGAGGATGAAGCATATAGAGATTGATGTTCACTTTCTTCGGGAGAAGGTTAGCAGTGGTATTTTCACTCCATTGTTTGTGGGAACCAGTGATCAGGTTGCGGATGTTTTTACCAAACCGGTCACTCTGTCTATTCTTCGGGACTCCGTTGTCAAACTTGACTTAGTTGACATTTTTGCACCTACCTTGAAGGGAAGTGTTAGAGATATAACAGTAGCCTAGTTTATTAGGGTCTTATTAAGTTTTCATTTTTTACTTTTTTGTCCTTATAATAACTCTCATTGATTATATATATGGAAGCTCTACACTTAGTTTGTATCTTTTTTTTTTTCACACACATTCATTCATTCCGAGTGTCTCAGCTCGGTTTTATGCATTTAATGCAAGGATTTGGGATCTCAGATATTTCTTCCTTGCTTTAGTTATGAATCATATATCATCTGGTTGATCTTCACAATCACAGCTATAAATTTTCTGCACATACAAAGAGATCATGCAAATCAAAAAAATCCACAATTACACGAAAGCCTCTTTCATTTCGACAATAAGAAGATAAAACCATACACTTCAGCTAAAAAAATTTCTCCTTCAGCTTACATTACCGTAGCAACCTTGTATAATCACAAAGTTTCTGATATGGGGTGAAAAACAAATCACAAATATCAGCACATGTTTATCACAAGTAACATTTTTATATAAATCAGTACAATTGGAAAGATAGACAACAATTTGTGAGCTGCTAACTTTATCCACACATCTAAAATATAGACTTCAAGAAGCAGCAGCAGCTGCCTCAAAAAAAAATCAAGGATCCCATTTGAGATCAGATGAATTGCACACCAGGAAAGGGTCAGCTTCTTGTCTAGTAAGATCTGGCAAAAATCGCAACTTCCTCTGGTGGATTGCACGTCATCAGCCATGTTTTTTTCCCTCAGGGTTGTTCAAAAGTGAGACGTCAGATGGTTGCCCCTGTTTCTTCTTTCACCTTTAACTCTTCTTTATCACTATACCAACAGATGAGGCACATCCTCAGAGAAGTGTTTTTGTGCGATACAATACAAAAACACATATCAACATACAGACAATAAAAAATATAAATAAATATGGTTACCTTGCTGACCAGGGACCCCTTTGCCCATTTACCTTGAGAAATCACCTCTTTGAGCTCATTATATTAGCTGACATCCGCGATGTTACTGCAGAAAAATATCCTCAATGTCAACAAAAAGTAAATAAATAAGCAGAAAATAGGAGGAAAGTTTTTAAAGAAAGGAAAGCAAACTATATATCAACACAGCACACACACAATAGTTTTGGTATATTCAGTTCTGATAAATTCAGTGCACCATAATTCATAAAACCTGGGGACATATGGTGGCAACTCTGACACCCCAGAAGAAGTTAAGTCTGGGAAGATGTTTTTAGCAATGCACTAAATGCATAGAGCAATTTATGTTGCAACCAAATATTCAGGTGTATAATTCAGTTGATCAAAAGCTATATGTAATTTATAGCTGCAGTTTTATATGCAGATAGAGGGAAAAGGCTTTGTTCATAGGCAACAAGCATATTCTATATCAACAGAAAAATATTTGCATTTACAAACATTACAACACCTTCATCTCCACGAGTTCCACTTGAAAATTACTAAATAAATTAAACTAACCAAATACTTGATCGCAGAAAACGGGCAAGAAGTCAAAATTTTGAAGTGGTGAACTGGAAGAAGCTAAGCCAAATAATTGAGAAATGTATCATAAACTGTGTTTCGAATGCACGAGAGAAGTTCTGTACAAGGTCATGGCTTGTTCCAGCCTGCAAAGTCTCCCGATCACCCATGATAGCTTCAATTATGTAGGTCTTGACAGCACCTGCAAATTTCTCCACCCCTGATTTTCAAACTGCAATAACAGGTATTGCAGCTGCTCATAAGCAAATTTTGTATAGGGTCTATAGACATCAATCATCTGTAATGTATCTGCAGCTCAGCAGCATCAGTCTATTAAATGCAAACTGTGAAGCCCTCAAACATATAGGAGTGTTGTTCAGGAGAATTAAATGCAAACTTCTTTTTCTGCTTCCTCGGAAGTGGCATGAGCAGTGTGACCCTCCTGCCAGACAAATTCAATTATTCAAGAGTCCTCACAAACGGTTTAGTGCACATCTCCCATCTTGTGACATTTGCCCACTGAAAAATAAGTATAAAACAGTTACAATGATCACTATGCAATTCCTACATATCAGGGAAAACAATAAAAAGCCATGCGATAAAGCATTCTACCTGGTTGATCATAAGCGGAAGATCACTGTAACTATGGATCCATGGAGTAAAAATGTAATTCACAATGGTTTCACTAGTAGGACGAACCTGTCAAACCTCAGGAAGAGCAACAATCAGAACCAAAAACTACGGACATACTTTCCCAAACTCGAACCAGTATGTTAATCATTTTAAGTTACAGGTTTGTCGAATTAACATGGTTGTCTGACGAGATATGAAAGAAACAAACATAATAACATGTACCACTAGTTTTTCTTCAAGTTCCTTTCCTCCTCCAATGGTCACAAGGGCTAATTCTGGACTAAGTCCCTCAACATGGCTAGGTTCTTCCTCTAAGAATGAGTATGGTATAAACTGTAGCTGGGATCAATGTGAAAATCAAACAACCGAAACTGCATACTATGTCATATTCAGGACTCCATAAATAACTTAAATCCTATTATACCACTACATGTACACCTCAGATTATTTCAGAGGTGAAGGGTTTCTCAAGAAAACACCGGTAAATAACAACTTTCAAAAAAGTTCAAATCCTTTTTAGGAACAAACAGGAAATCATATACTGAGTAGTAAATGACATATGGAGACACGTCTATGAGATATCAAATGTAGTTCATTACGAAAAGCCTCAAAAGAAGCACCTGAATTGCTTCTCAAATGGCGTAACCATAAGGTCAAATAACCACAGTACCCCGAACCGGATCATAATCAGCGAGCTCAGCGTTTACGATGATGTCAAAGTACCAAGCATTGAAGTCCTGAGACCTAGTTGTTATGACTCTGTCTTTATCTTGAACTCTGGACTTTCTTTCGCGTCACTCTCTTCAATTTCTGGCGCAAGCTCTTTCTCAGGTGTTCTGAGTCGAGAAATTCGTAGCTAAGATACGCCGGATAGGGAGGCGGAGGTGGTTGTGCTGCCGGAGAAGCGACGGATACCGGGTGGAGATGGTGGTGGAAGAAGTGTATACGGAGGTCAGATAGTGGAGTCTCACAGCCCCCACTGGTGAAGAGAGAAAGAGAGAGAGAACCAGAAGGCCACGTTGGTAGTATATTAAATTTTTGTGTTAAATTATAACTTTATAATTCTCCCACAAATATTATCTATGTAATATTTATTTAAAAAAATTAATAATTACGACTATCTAATATAAAAAACGATTTTAACTTTTAAAAAATTAAAAATTACGAGTAGACTTTTATATAAAATTGTATCAGAGGGTGTTTCGGTCTTTTTAATTTATAATACTTATATCAAAAATATAATATCACCTCTAAGTGGTATTTATTAAGACCTTCTACAAGGTATTATGATTACTGTTTATAGCGAGTTGGTATTACGATCCGAAAAATAATACTGACTACAAAATGTCAAACAAATAACATATAAGACGAGTCTCACGTATTATTTTTTTAATACTACCTCTTTATACCACTCTAATACTCAAAAAAACAAACGGGCCGAAGAGTTTTAGCTTTGGGCCTGTACAAGAGGTGAGATTAGGTAGAATTGTGTGTTATGATGTGTATGGTGGTAGATTTTCGTACGCTGATAATTATTAATTAGCCTTCTGCTGAAACATTAACGGTCTAGATTTAATATAGGACTGTGAATGATGGAGTTAAGGTATCGAATGAATATACGGAAAGGTAAGTTCCATAAATTGGGCTGATGGGCTTCATAAATTGGGTTGTTTTCAGGCCTTCCACACACAGAAAGACAGACAAAGGCAGGCTCACAATTCAATTGGACCAATACAGGAGCACGAATGAATTGGGCCAGTGAGTGTTTAACAAGCCCTCAGGTCAGGCCCTGAACATGTAGGGAAGTCTCCGTTTCAAAGAGCTTTTTGAGTTACGCAACTTCATTTTGTTTCTATTTTTAGGCTCATTTTTTGGTTAGTCTAGAATTACTCTCAAATGAAAAACATGTTTGGTCCATATCAACTCATGAATTAGGCGTGTGTATGAGTCACAATTTTCATCAAAATGGACAAAATTTTTAATTATTATGTATTGGTTCAAAACTTTGTAGAAATTATCTAATTAGTTTTAAACCATAGGGAGATACATAGAAGGTATGTAGCATTGATGGTACCTAAGGTCGTATAAAGATATGATTCAGATTGTGAGGTCGTATAAAGATATGATTCAGATTGTGAGGTCGTATAGAGATATGATTCGGATAATATCACAATCAAGTTTAATACTGAATTCAAAAAAGATGACATTACATATTTAAACAATCAAAATAGTATTTGATTCGAGTTATTGACATGTCTTGTGTTATTTAGTGACGGGATGTGGACAGCTTGCCAGTCACAAGTAGACATGTGGCTTATTGCAGCTAGTAGATATGTCCCTCAAGTTCCCAAAGATCGAAACCGAGCGACAAGCATCTCCTAGATTAAGTGAATATAACCCACAATGGGACAAAAAGGTACACAACCAATCTTGAGAATTAATTACTCTTGAGAAGTGCGTTTTGTACAAAATAATGATATGACGAGCAATCAATATAATCACATTAATTTAGGACCTATGCTAAACCGTCGGATAGATAGAGGCATGGCCTTGCCGATTGAGAATAATCATCGAGGGTATTAAATTGAATACTAGGCATGAAGTCATAAATGCTCGATAGACTATTAGTATCCAACGCGGAGCACTCGATGTTCAAGATGACCTAGTGTTCAAAGGGCGAGAAGCCATAAATGTTCGATCCCCCCAAACATTGAAGTCCAATTGCGTTCCATTTGCGAGCATTTATGAGGCATGACATAAAACATTTATTGTGTGGTTCGATGATTGTAGACTGTCAATTCTAAACTACGATTATTCAAGTGGTTGTCACGTCATTAAATTTAAAAGTACAAATACCCTAATAAAAAGGGAAAACATGTATGCATTCTGAACTAGTTTTGCATTGTATATTTATCTTGTTAGAGCAATTTCAACAATGCTATCTAAAATAGTTCCTTAAAATATATTTAAATATTGTATTATCTATTTTAACTAATCACTTTTTCAAATTCACTCCAACAACACTATTTATTTTAGCTAACCACTTCAACTAACTTTCAATAATAAAATTCAAAAAATAGCAATTCAACTATAAATTGTATAAATTTAATCAATTATAGGTTACAAGAGTAAATATCACAAAATACTTGGGGGGGTTTGCTGGATTTTTAAATTTTTTTGGAAATTTTGCTAAATTTTTGGATGAGTTTTACTGGATTTTGAAGAGGGTTTGCTAGATTTTAATCAACTCATCGTCTTCTCCATTCTAAAAGAGATAGAGAGAGAGACCATACATGGTGATACAAACTTCTAATGAATCATCCGACCAAAAAATAAAAAAATAAAAAACTTCTGATGAATCAAAAAAGTAGAAACCTACCTTTGATTTGAGCTTCAAAAATTGGGATCAAAAGGGTTCGCTGCAGATTGTTAGCCTGAACAAAGAGATACCCTTTAACCCTTTGTCCTTCAACAAATCAAAAACTAAACACTAAGATTTTGCAGAAACTGGTCACCATAGTACTGAAACATTTAAGTAAATAAGTTCATACACAAATTCATACATAATTTAATTTATTTGGTTAATGCCATCACCAAAAGTGTCTGAATCTCATACTCGATTTGAAGCTATATACAAAACTATCTGCAAGAGAGAGGACTGATCTGGACTAGCTGCATCTGGAACTCTGTGGAGTGAGAATTTTGGTGTAAAAAATGGCATTTGATGAAGAAGTAGCTAGTCGGGGGAGGTCACCAGATGTAGCGAACAAATATCAGGCTATGAAAAATACCCAACGTAATACCTAACCCGTTAGAGCCAACATTTCTAAACTGGCTATCTAAAATAGTTAAAAACTCCCCTTTACCTAGCCCCTTGGAGTTGCTCTAGTCTTAAGCATTGACTAACTTAACTATCGTATGGGATAAGCCAGGTACATCCCCAACCTTTTTCTTACTTTGTTATCTATTTCAAAAATCTCACTTAAACTTCTCATAGGATAAACTATCTCTAATTATTACAGAAAATCATTGGTACATTTAACTTGTGATTTTATACTTAACAACAACCCACTTGCAAATACCAATGAGAACATCAATGTGTACGCAAACTACACTTATTGACAAAGTTTTAGGCAACCTGCCGTTTGGTTGAATTGTTTGGTACTAAAGCTACCATTAAACTAACTAAATCTTAACTTCCACACCAAAAGTCCCTAATCCTTCATTTTTTGTCTATTAATTAATGTCAGAAAATAGGAAGAAAAAAAAAAGTTGGTGGCACATGAAAAAGCAATGGCAGCAATACAGGTACTCCACACCAGCGAAACTTACCCCACATGAGACCAACCACAACACCAAAATTAATTATCTAACAAGTGGAGAGCAATCCATACACGACACCTAAAATTTTTTAGAACCCAGGTTGTTTGTTATAGAGTGTTTACATTTGTGATGATTATTCTCTCGAATTTTGAGATTGATCATTGTAATTTGAGTTAATTTAAAGAAATGTCCCTTAAGAAATAATTAATTGACTTTTAAAAGAGTGTGAAAAGTATTAAATCTGAGACCTCCTAGTTGCAAGATAACATATTTAACCATTGAACCACCTATAAGAATTAAGTAGATTTGCACAAGGGAGCGTCGACTAATACAAATATTACACAGACTCAAGCAAAAATAAACAGGAAAATTATACAATCAAATAACATAGATATAATTGAATAATTGGAATTAGGCATGATTAAGAAGTTTTATGGTTATTATAAGAAAAGCTATGTGGTTTTGATCATTTTGTAGTGTTACAAAATGATTTTGGTATGGTTATGAAGAATTTGAATAAATTCGATATTTAATTTGAACTACGGATATTGTGACATTCTAATCTCTCATCGCTCAAAAAAGTGTGTGTTAGTTTATACGTACGTACTCTAGAACCATGCAAATCCTAGCTAACGATGACAATTTTACCGTAGAATAAAAATTTAGGCGTTACAAATCCGAATGAGAGAAAATTAGGTACCATCCAACAAATTTTAGTACACTAATTAAACAAAATTGATACAAGTACAAAATAATTGGAATCTAAAACCATTTGATTGGCACAAGACACAATTTGAACATTACATAAAGCTACTCGATTTGACAACCTGTGCTTTTCAAATGGTGGGTCAACCTCCTTTCTATCATAGCGAAGTGAATACAACAATAACAAAATATATTTGGCAATTAATAACAATACTTTTCAGAGAAGGGACCAAAGTGTATTAACGCCAAGCAGATGCGACAGTGAGTGTTCGTCCCATCCAACCAAAGCAGATCCCAGCGGTCTGTTCTTTCACAGTAAATCTCGGATTGCCACGTGGTCCTGAGTTGAGTTCAGAATGTAGCGACTCTGCCACGAGTTGACTCATTGGCTTGGCCTGGAACCCGGCCATACTCATCCGGGCCCGCCACTTCCCCAACACCTCGCATCTTTCAACGCGGTCCCTCCCTTCACACGCAACCGAGTTGACCATCTTTCGACTCAGTCCCTCTTCGATCTTGACTCGGTCCGAGTTATCCATTAGCACAGTCGCGTCAAACGAGTCGAACAACGCCTCGTAATAACCACACACCTCGGTGACACGCGCCACAAACGGCGCAGTGTTGGCATTCATTTCTTGCTCAACCACCGTCACCACGGCCGGCGACAAACTCTTCACACGGCGGAGCAACCCATCCCTTAAATTCTCAGTCGTGACACTCTCGTCCGGCAACTTATAAAGCCGAAATGCGAAATTAACGGCCAAAACTTCATCATTTTCAACACCCAATGCCTCAGAACTCAGATCAGATACTTTGAAATTCAAAACATTAAAAGTTAAACCAACTCCGACTTTGCTCGCCAGAGAATTCAGTCCTTTTCCGACGGTCTTCAACCTATCTTCACTGCCATTGACATAGTCCACAAAAGTCGTGATCTTCAACAAACTGGGTTTATCGGCTTTTCTCGCAGCTAGCGCCTGGAGTAAATGGACGTACTGACCACCCTGACCAATTTCAAAATCGACAACATGAAGCTTGTTACGGGTTTGATCCGATGTAGATTCGAGGATAGCTAGATTTGCTGCCATGAATCCAAGCTTGAAACATGGAGATACATCGTAGAGCATTTGGGTTGAGACCATGTGTTCTTCGCTGTAAAGTTGGGCGACAGATGGTGGATACTCCGTGGGGTTCACGCGCGACCGTAATGCCGACACCATGTATGCCGTCAACCTCTGCTTCGAAGTGCCTCTGACGTTGGAAACCTGGTTTAGGCGCGTGAGGATGTCCACTGCAACGTCTATCTTGCCTTCTGATATAGCCTCGGCAGCCTCGGTTATGGACTGTTTGGGACAAGTTACTGGTGGAGAAGCCGAAGAAGACGAGCATGAAGAAGAGGATGACGTTGGAGATGGTGAAATGGGTTTCTGACTCGGACTGATTAGGCTCTGAATCGTTTCGGACCACTCACTGTTGGTGACCACAGAGACAGTACCACCACTTTCATCGTCGTTGTCGTCTAGGAGCTGTTTTTCGAGCTCTTGAAGCCGATTCATCATCTTCTTCTCCGATTCCTGGCCTAACAACTCCTGACCCATAACTTGGTTTTGCACCGAATTTGGAAACGAAACACTAGAGAAATTGTTGGTACTAGAAGGAATCATACTATTGTTTCCGTTGCCGAAGTTAGTGATGGGTTGTGGCTGGAGTTGCGGAATAATTGGAAACCCATGCCGTGTACTCATCGGCGCCGAAGACGAAGAAGAAAGAGAAGAGGCTTCTGATGAAAGAGAAGCTGCGAAATCTACAGGAGAGAGAGGAGATATAGGAGACGTGTGCTGATACGTTCTTGGCTTCACGTTCCTGAGATAAAGCCCTAATCCTTGTTGTTGCAGCTGTTGAAACTGATGCTGTTGTTGAAACTCTGTAAGAGATCGTTTGCCGATCACATCTGATCGGCGGTGAATGATCTGAGAAGCTTGGTCGGGGAGCATTCCGGCGAGAGGCGATCTGTACGGAACTAGAGGGTTCCTCATGGGCAACACGGATCTTCCGCCGGCTGTGTAGAAGTCCGGAACTCCGGCGCCGGAGAACCCTGACGACATTATTGTGGGGGTCACTCAACCAACTACTCCGAAAAGCTTTTGATTTTTACAATAACGCATCTGAGAATGAATGAATAAAAACTGAGTGTGTGAGAGAGAGAGAGAGAGAAGGGAAGGGGGGGGGGGGGGGGGGGTGGGGACCTTTGGGAGAATTTTTCATTTAAGCTATTGGATTGATTCTTGTCATTATAAGGTCAGGGTACTTTAAGAGAGATAGGGAAAAGAGTAAAAGAAAATGCCATCAACACAAAATTTATTAAGGATAATTTATTAAACTTTAAAAATTGATAATTATATGTTAAATCAAATGAAAAATGTCAATAATTATAATCACAATAATATTATTGATTTATATCATTGTCGTATTATTATCTCAATAAATGAAATAATTTTTTTAATTTATAATAATATTTACTCATTTATTAATTTAATTTTTAAACTTAATTCTTTATAATTATTAAATTTATAGTGTAATCCACGAGTGATCTGTCTTGTGGTTTTGTGGTCTGTGTGGCTCTGTCTTCTCAGTTTATGAGAAGAATGTTGGGCATGTTCAGTGTTACGTGGCTTAATCATTTACCGTCCAGTACGCAGAATCTTTTATTCTTTTATCCGGCAGCAATCAAATAATTTTTTTTTTTTATTACGATTTTCGGGTCAGTTTATATTCATGTCGATTAATCTTTTTTTTCACAAGACTTAGAAATCTATGAATGATTAATCTCATTGATCTCTTATGATCCGAGTTTAAGAAAATTATAAAATTTTAAAATCAAAATATCTGAATTTATAATTTATTTATGTCTCATCTCTCAAAAAAAAATATTAAATATAATTAAGACACCACGTCATTAATATTATTAACTAATAATAGAATATAAAGTGAATTTAATAGACTCTATTATTTTAATAAATATTAATAATTACCTTTATTATGTTAAAATAAAAGAGTTTATCAGTCTTATTTGATTTTGTATAATTATTGATTAGGCATATCTTACCAGATTAATAATATGGTGCCGCAGGTACAGCAATATTTACTACCAAAAACGCCTCTTTGACGAAGCAAGAGGTACTCCTTGTTTGGTTTTCGAGCTGAGTGTGTGACCTTTTCTCACGCGCTCGCTCCTACCGTGATGAGCTTTTTATACGCAATCTTGGAGCTGGGATACGCGATAATTCAAATCTACACAAAACTCTCCGAAACTTATTAGAAAGTTGAGTAATTGAAGTGGTAATATGGTCCAATTTTAAAATTAATTTTTTTAAATTTAAATTTTAGTATTTTTTTAAGATTAGATCGTGATAATTTTTTTTTTATGAATACTTTAGTCTTAATTTAGATGATCTACCTTTAATTAGATCGAAGTGAAGATTAATATAAATTGATTCAAATAACCCCATTGAACCCTAAAAAAAAAAATTTCGTACATATCATATTAAATTTGTATATAGTTAATATGATTAGGTCGGTATACCAAAAATTTAAATAAATTATTTTTTTAAACAGGAAATCTCACAAAATTAGTATCAACTCCACAATACAATACAAAATAAAGTTAGATATTTACGACCACCTAAAAATGATAGGTCTCCAATCATAAATATTAATTAAATTAGAAAATCACCATAAATCAAACTTAAGAAATTTGAATCTTAGATTCTCCAAACTAATGTCACACCGCTATACTAGACATGCAAGTGTAATTAATGCTAAATAATATTGTAAAAAGTCAACTTTTTACAATATTAATGCTAAGTATTACTTTTCCCCACAATATAATGTAATTCCATTATTATTCATCTTAATTCTATTATATTTTAATTTTATCCTCACCTTTTAGCTACTAAAACTCTTTTATCTTTTCTATTCTTAAAATCAATTAATAGAATCGTGCAGATTCTACATCAATATTAATTTAAGCTAATTCTTACAAAAACTATAGTCTATTAATTTATATTAGATTTAAAATGATTAAGTTAGAGATTTATTTTAGTTGTTGTGTTTGAATTAATAATGATATTAAAATGAATTATCGATGTAATTTTTTTAACCTTTTTTATTTTATTAAATAATCATAAAATATTGTCTTGAGTTTTTAGATTAGGTATTTTAATGAGAGAATAAAATAAAAAAATGTGAGTTTTCTTTAGGTCCTACCATAAAATTTACTAGGGATAACCCGTACCTTCAGGTATGGTATAATGTAAATGATTTTGAGAATGATGTTGATGACGGTTAAATGAATCTATTTAAGACTGTCAAATGAGTTTTTATTGAATTTTGTCATGTTTTATATTGTAAATGTTATTTGAATTTTTTATAGGGTTTCGATATTAATTTTGTAAGAAGGGATTTTTTGTCTTCTCAATTAGTTTTAAGAATGCAAAAGAATAAAAGAGTTTTGATAACAAAAGGGTAAAGATAAAATTAAAATATAACAAAATTTAGGACTTAATTAAAATAAAATATCAAGAATAAGACTTCATTGATATAAAACGACTTAATAAATGTTTATGGAAAAAAATAATACGTATAAGTAATTTTCCCTAAATCTAACTAATCTTGAAAAATTATCAATTTTTCTCATTCACCTTTGATTAAGTTAGAATGATAGATAAATTGAATTAATTTTGGAATGCATAGATAGTGCCATACACCTAGAAACCTTAGATTTAAATCTAGATGATGTATCCTAGTTTTTAATGGACACTTGTGTTTTTATAGATAATTGCAATTATTCGGGATGTGTTCTTGTAAGAGTCAGAAAGTTGTGTTTAGCAAAAGGTTGCACTTACTAAGAACTCGCCACAAGAGTGGATCTAAGTAGTCCTATCTTTATGCTCGAGCAAATATAGCCCATTGCTCTATATGTAATTAGTTATAATGAAGAATAATTTATTATAAGGACATGCTCTACCAAATTTATGTTCATAAACTTTCACATTTTGAAGGTTACCTTGGACTTCTTAGGTATAAAATCTTATAATAGTATTTTTTTTTCAACGGTTAAGAGTGTTTGAATCAATTTACATATATTTTGACTAATTTTTTTTCTCCGATTTTGTCAAAATTATGTTTAATATAAATATTTGAATTTATAGTTGGCGTTTATTACCATTGAAGTTACCTGAGCTCGTTAGGCGTGGTTGGCGAGTGTAAGACAGTTTAGGTGAAGGGATGTTGGAAGTAGAGTTTTTTGTAATGAGGAAAAGGGAATGATCCTTTACAGCATTGATCACCTGACAGCACAGTTACGAAAGACCTTCTAAAAACCTAAACGACAAGAACTCATTTAATGCAACCCACACTACCGCGAAAACAACGGCATATAACACGTGCACTAACAGCAATATGCTTTCAAATTCAATAAAGTGATTGCGTAGTCACTATTACATGCTCGTTTCTGGTTGGTTGACATGGCCCAAAACATAAAAAAATAAATTTATCATGTCATATTTATCTAATATTAAACGTAAAAAATTAAATTTTAAACTTACAAAAATATATCAATGGCTATTTATTCAATTTATTTTAATTTAATGATGTAAAATTTATTCTAAATTTTTTTCCGCCTAAAAACATTATCTTTTCTGCATTATCATCAATGTCAAACAATTCAATCAATACATTCTTCAATGTCAAACAATATTACCAAATTGTGCTTACCTCTTTTTATTTTTATTTTAAAATTTGTAATTAAAAAATAAATTATTATTTAAAATAAAAATATTTCAATATCAATTTAATTTTTAACATTGTATAATATCTTTAGATATAAGATTATTGCTAAATGATAATTCGGTGTCAAACGATGTGTTAATTGAATTGTTTAACATTTTGGTTTGCGTAGATTATAAAATATCTCCAAATGTGCTAAAAATATCTTCAAATATGATAAATCAACTATAAAAGTGTTAATTTTTTTTTATATAAAAAAAGGTGGTACAAATAATTATCACAAATGTAATAAAAAAACTCAGTGATAAAAATATCCACAAAATAAATGCCAACATTGACTAAAATCTCCTACCAAAATTATAAAAATACGCATTAATATAATAAAAATTAAAGATATAGTATCAAAAAATTTTCTTCAATGGAGCTAATCTTCACCTAAATGAGGGTTTGATGAAACCGAGAGAGATTAGTTTCAAAAGTGAAACATTAAATATATAGATAAAATATTTTTTTACCAAAAAAATATAATTCTATTCACCTAATAATAATAATATATTTTAATCAAAATTTAACATGAATTCATAAGCCTAACATGTATTTTTGTCCGGACTATCTGCACTAAACTTTCAATGTTGTTTTTGATGGTCAAAATTCCCGCGACATACAAAGTCCACATAATGTCTTAATATGAATACACCAACGTCAATGTAGAATGTTAAGTTTGAGTAGAGAAGACTGCCATTAATTTCTTGAGGAAACTACCTACCTTCATTTCGTGTGTAATATGCTAAGAATGTTTTGTATTTACGATAGTCAATTGAAGCCAGTTGTTCTCCTGAACACGGGGGTGGCTTGTTTTACTTTTGGGTGCCACACGTTTTTTTGAATTGGTCTATGCTTCTGGATGTTGTCACTGACATTGAACTTCAGACTCCTTCAACCGGGTTTGGATTCTCTATTATACAGTAGGGATGGTCTTTTCAAAATGACTTTCTTTTATATGTAAAATAATATTCTGTAGAGGTGTATTGTGTCTCAAATGGTATCATTTGGAAGAACTACACATGTTTTGTACAGTAGAAGAGCCATTTTGTCTAATGGTATCTCTGTTGTACAGAAGAGCTGAGGAGGTGTGCTCCCTTCAAAGTTGTAGTATAATGTCTAGTGACAGAAGGTTCCTAGTTCAGCTTTCTAATTCTCCCATTGATGGGCGACATCAATCAGGGATGAAATGCACGAAATTAGTAATATCTTTGTATCACCATCCCAATTCTCACTCAATAATTCATAATTATAAGAAAATAGAATTTGGGCAAAGAAAATTTTTCAAACACTCTTTATTTTAAATTTATAATTTAATATGAAGTATAGCCAAAAAATACGATAAAATTGATTCAAATTTGAATAATCATAAAAAATAATCAATTTATATAAAACTAGTCGGATATCAAAATCCAACAAATTGATAAGTCTAATGTTTTCTTTCTCTTCACCATCCCTTTTAGTTAGTGGTTGTCCCTTCGTAGACATCCAAAAAAACATTAAAACAATACAGATCCCTATGTAAAGAAAACAAGCACCATCTTATTTGGTTAGTGCCATAGAATTTCCCATGATTTGCACCCAACAAATCAACTAATTCTAATAAATCCATTACAAAATTGCACCATTTTTACAAATAATATTTCTTTTTATTGTAACTTTAAACATTTTTTTTTTGGTAGTTTATCAAATGATTTGTATGGATACGTGTTTTAGAAATACGTTTTTAAGGTCTAAACTCATGAATTATTATAAAAGTGGGGGGAGGGAGGGGGGACTACAAGATTAGAATCTGTTTTAGATCTAACCGCAGGGATCACCAAATTTTTCTAACCAACCATTGAGAGGGCAATCTTGTCATTGGACATATACTCATGTAACATGGAAAGCCGGTTTGGTAGAGACAGCCTAACAGAATAACGAATCCCTCCTAAGTCCTAAAGCCTAACCCGTGGCACAATTGATGATACAATGGTAAATTCGAGATACATGTGGGTCCCTGTTTGGTTACAATGTTTTGAATAAAATAATAAGGGAATGGATAGTTGTCCATTGCTCGGAATTGGATTCCATTATACCACAAAAAGAGGTCCTTACGCTTTACGCGCCTTTGGGTACATGGACGCCCCAACACAGTTCCAGTGCCACACGAAATCATCGCCGGTGGTACCATTGAGTAGCTGGTTTAGTGGCAACAACTCGAATGGAGGGTTCCGACAATTCGGGTAAGATTTGGGTTTTAATGGAGTTAATTTTTTGATTTAATGATATTATAAGTAATAAAAATTTATAATATTATTGAACCATGATACAAAATTAGTGAATTTTAATTTAGTCTTAACGAATTTAGATAATTAATAAATAGACCCGCTAAACATTTCAAATATTTTTATTTTTTGGCTACATGATATTCAAATTTATACCGACTACTCTCTCGAGTTTTAAATTAGCCACCATAATTCAAACTAGTTTAAGATTAAAAGTGAGAAATATCAAACCTAAGATTGCTTAAGTGTAAAAAGAGAGACTTGACTACGGGGTTATACACTATACAAACCTTCCAACTATGATTTACAAATGGTACCACTTTGATAAAACACAAACTTGGCTATAAAGTATTACAAATTATTATTATTATTTTTTTTGTCATTTACAAATAACTTATGTTCCGTTTGATATGATAGAAAAATAGAAAGACGAAAAGTTAAAAGGATAAAAAGTTGAAGAAATAAATTAAAACGTTATGTTTGGTAATGAAGGAAAGTAGGAAGGATGAAAAAGCGAATGAATTAACTTTCTTTCCAACTCACCAAAATCAATCCCTCCAAAATCGGAAGAAAAGTGGATGAAAAGTTAATTATTTGTGTTGAGATGTATCTTATTTGTCTGTATATATTATGCATACATTAATTTCATATAAAAATATAATGATAATATATATATATATATATTTTTCATCTTAATTAAGGGTAAAAATTTTCGACTCAACACGATGACACGACTTGAACACGATAAGAATTTTATGACACGAACTTGATTATAACTCGACATAAACTTAAAAATAATTTGATACGCGAACAAAAAATATAAAAAATTCATAATTTTATGACTTAATACGAATCTGACACCACACAACTCGATTACCACCCTTAATCTTAACCAGCACAAAAAAAAAAATTAGTTATTTTTATTTTTCTTTCATCCAACCAAACACAAAGAAGGAAAATGTATCTTTTTTACTTTTTATTCTTCTTATCAAACGAAACATTAGATATGTTTTAAACAACGATACAACACAAGCCTAATTAGATAAGACCCATTTGTTTAGCGATGTGTCTTTCAAATATTCGGTGTAGATTCTATAGGTCTAGAAGGTTAGTTAAGTTTTGCTAGTCGGCTACGCCCAAGATAATTGAAAACTCAACTTTAAGAAGACTGTTGATTGTATGGCTGCCCAGATTGAGAGTCTAACTTAACTTAGAAAATCAACGTCGTCTATAGATTTCAACCACACGAATACACACCTATGACTAAACCTGGTCGTCTGCTAAAAATTTAATACAAGAAATAGAAACACATAGAACATTAAAATTATGTGAAATTTTCGTTTAAGGTGGTTTTGATACATGCTGTAGTCGGTGGACTTCAAACATAGTAGAGTATACGCTATGCAACTTAGATGGTCCACACATTGATCCCACATAACTCAAATTAAATCGCATCTACCGACCAGTTTAAATCAGATCCAAATTATAAATGAGGGATCTAAATTAGACTTAGATTAAAGATGCAGATTATATCTAACTTAAATATACAAGCCAAGCCCACCAGAGGATCAAGGAAACTCAATTGGCTCAGCTTCGCCATCTTGAGAGATTGAGTCCACAACTGATATACGAGGAGATCTTCGTGTTATGCAGTCATCAGGTGCATGTCTCCATCTCCACGCAATTATCTCACCTGTTACGAAAATAACGTCTCAATTTGTTAAGAAGGGCCTATAAATTGTAAGTTTCACTTACACAAGGGAGTATCACTCACATCTGAATACTTTACACTATTTGAGTAATAAAACATTTAGACCATCATAATCTTTCATAGTGGAGTAGATCACTCTGACCGAACAATTTAATTTGTGTTTATTGTGTTGAGTTTTCTTAATTAATGTATTAAATGCTTGATAGGTGGTCCATAAACACATTTGATAGATCATCAGCATGCATCGACTCTCGAGAGAAAATTTTTAAATGCTCATTTGTTTAGCAATAGTATATAAGAAAATATAAGGAATAGAAAATTAATTATTTTTTATTCATTTGTTTAAGGAGAAAGTGACAGAAAAAATAAAACTAGAAAATAGGATTCTTGAGCCCATTATATTTTTGGGAGGTTTAAAAACCTGTCTCTTTTCTTTATTACCTTTTTTATAACTATCTTCTTCGATAGTTGTACTTCTAATGACAGTAATTATCCAATAATAACTCTCAATATATAACATTTATTTGTTTAAACATAGTTATAATTAGTCATTTTTTTGTTTCGCTTGGAATTCTGTCACGTAACACTTTCTTAGTAACCTAACCTTGAAAATGTCAATTCAATAAATATTCTTAAATTTTCATACTTTGGGCTAAACAGACTTTAATGCCAATTTTAAATGCATATCACCATCCATAAATTACTCATATCGCTTGAATATTGAATTTTAACACCTATATATTCTTTGAACTTATGATGTGTAATATGTTATCTCACTATTTAATTCAAACACTGAACTAACTTGTACGAGATTGTTCGAGATAATAGTTGTCATGTATGAATTCAAGAAAAAAAAGGTACTTATTTTCTAATTCATCGTGTTTGGTTGTTAACATGTGTTTCACTTAAACTGAAAAGCAGCTCATGGAATCCTTGTGTACGAAGGAGGATCCCTTATTATCTTGACTAGTGTGAGCCAAGCAAACGTTCCTTATTTTGAACGCGACCGTGAAAGGTGTGAGCCAAGAAGATAAAAGTTTTTGGTAACGTAAAAACACTGCATCTATAACAACCTCTTATATATTCCACAATTCGTACAATCACAAACCATAATGTATCATGGTAACTAGTGTCTAAAAATACGGTATAATGTGAATGATTTTAAGGTGAATATTAATGACTGTTAAATAAATTTATTTGAGACCGTCAAATAAATTTATTAAAATTTATCTAATTTTATATTATATATTTGTAATATTAGTCGAGTGATGTATGAAGTTTGCACATTTTTTTTGAGAAATGATATTTGGATTTCAAATGTAAATTTGATCAATCACAATAATTGAATTAATAACGAATTTTAATAAATATCCAAATGAAATTAGTAACAATAATTAATTAAATTTATATTTTAAATTCACGTAACATTGTTCTCCTTGTTTTTTATTTGTTCTTCTTGCCCTTCTTTTTGTTGTTATTATCGTTATACCATTTGAAAAGTTAGACAATTTTTTTTTAAGTGAATGGTAATTAAGTAGTGAGGTAGATACACGTGTTAGAAAATAATTAGTTAGAATTATGTGATAATAAAATAAATTAATCAATTAAAAATTTTGTAAATGTCAAACTTTTTTTGGGTGAAAAAATAGAGGTACAATGGACCCGTTTTCAAACTGGAATGAGTTGTTGTTCACATCGAAAGTACATAGGGCCGGCCGCTAACGTCACTTCAGTTGAGGACAACGGCATCTTCCTTTTTCCCCATTTTAAATACTGAGCTTCGTATATGAGTCATTTTGTTTGCTATTATTTGAGCCGTTTGGATCTCTTCACTTGGATTGCATCATACCACGTGTTCGACATCGATTGGGCAGCAACTGATCTTGCCTGTTTGACTTGAATTGGATCAGGCTGGTTTACCGAAAAAGTTTTTAAATCCATACTAAGAAGATAGAACCCAATTTAAATCTTTCTCTACTTCAAAAATAAATTTAATTTCATTTCATTTGAGATTTTTTTATGGAGACATATTGGTACTTGGTAGCAGTCTGCTGTATTTTTTTTATGGAGATTTAGTCTGCTTTGTTTTTTTTATTATAGTCAGTTGATATATATCTCCAAAATGTTAAGGTGGCAACTACATAAAATTATCCTACTAGATGCATTCTTTAGTAAAACGGGCCCAAATAAATCTTAAATGCCCAATTTTATTGGGCCTTTGGGCCTTCTTAGTACCTAACAATATCAATGCTATAATAAGAAACAACATTTACCTTTCGGTTAAAGTGGAATACATTGAAGACCACTTAATGTGCCCTTCTTTAACTCTAAAAGCTTCACATGCCTACCTGCCTCACTACTCCCATTGCCAATTTACACTACAGAAAGGGAACGGAAGTAAAGAAAATAATTGAATCTTCCAGCCATTTGATGTAAGAACTACTATTATTTGATTCATAGTTGTGCCTTTATTGACTGATTGTTGTGATATGTTTAAAATTTCAAAGGATTCTTTTGTTTGAACTAAAGAGGTAATGTCACTCGATCATTATCAAATTGACTACAATCTTTTTTTTCTATGTGAGAATCCCACCAGAACGTTTTCTACTTCTAATAGGTCATGAACGTTTTCTACTTTTGAACGCGTATCTAGCATAGCAACTCAAAAGATGAATAAGTATAGTCAATTTTTTCATGCTCATTCCAAAATCAAAGTACCATTTGTATAATAAATAAGAATCCCTTCAAATTCAACTACATAAACCATGTCAAAGTTTGTTGATTAATATATTTGCTGATTAATTATGTGTCATGAGTACTCGCATAATTATTATCTATTCCTTCTACATTTTCCTTGCTTTAACTCAGTTATAAGCTTTGTTAACTCGGTTATAAGCTTTTATAAGTTTTCTTAGTGTGGTTGGTTATCAAAGGTCTGTCAAAGTTACCGACAGCTTCTTCAATATTTCTTGAGGGATATATCTCACTCTACAACCTCTTACCATATATTGGGTCTAATTTACCCTTAGGTCTAATTTTCCTTTTTTAATTGTTCGGATTAAATTGTATGAATCAACTGAGTTGTTGTTTAAATTAAAATTATTTTTATCATAATTTTTTTATCAAGTGAATCAAGTATTAGCATCAGTTAAATATTCTTATCTATTTCATCATAGCTTGATATCTTTAACTGAAGTTGCCAAATAGCTTCAGTTAAAGATTCTTATGTATTTCATCATAAGTCTTCTTATAAAATAATCAATACAAAGAATATTTAAAGTTGAGGACAGCTTTAGCTTCACTCTCTCTTTCTCTCTCTCTTTCACAGTAGTAGCACACATGCACACATTTGAAGAAGACATTTAAGAGAGTTAAATGATATGCAATCCAGTACCGACCTATCCGCCTTTGACGATGACTAACCCACCACTGATCAAACAATTGTTTAGGTGTGAAAATCTCTCTTACTAAAACTCTTTATATTTCTCTACTTCTCATGCAGACACACAACACACACAATACATGGACAAACATACACACATAACTGTAACAAATCAAAAACTCGCAAATCAAACTTACACACCATTATACTGCCACCAATACAGATTTATGATTGAAATCATTAAACAAATAAATCGTTTGTTGAAATGGTACTAAGAAAACCTTATTTGATTGTATGTCTCTACATCCCTCCATATCTTTTCTTAAATAAATTGATAATTTGTTACAATCTCTCTAAATTCTTACTTATATCAATCTAAATCATTCCCCCCCCCCACTACATACAAACGTGTGTGCTCATTTGTTTTTTAAATAATTCAGGATAATGTAATTAATTATATTGAATCCAACTAACAAAAAAAGTAAGGGGTCTTATGTTTCAGATTTACAATTATTTTATTTTGACTCACATATTTCGATAATTTTTATATTTCAAATATTTTCAGATATACATTGAAGGATACTTGATGTAAGTTGTAAAAAATATGAAGTTGCTTCTCTATTTTGTGCATGTGTGTTTTTTTGGTGTTTCATCTTTTGTAAAGTTAACTAATTATACATGGTTATGATGATTTTGGGTATCGAATGATGGTTGTTTTGGTGGTTTGGGTATGTATTGATGATTGTGGTGATATGATGTATTATAATGATTGTTATTGATGATTGTAAGTTTTGTAGGTAAGTTTAAATTTTTCTGGAGATCTATTTTTAAAGGAAACTCTATCGAAATTTCTTAAAATTAGTAGAGACTAGCTTGATATTTTTGTGGTTGGATATGTGTTAATGATTGAGTATGTATTAATTATTGTGGTAATATGGTGAATTATGATAATTGTTATGTCTGATTGTAAGTTATTTTAGGTTGTAAAGAGTCTTTAGGTAATATAGAATTTTTTGAGTTTTAATCTAATTTTTCGTTACGCCGTGCCTTTAGGCACGGACAATTACTAGTGTTGTATATTAAATCAACGTACATGGTTAAGATATTTTTGGTCTAATAATATTTTTTATCTCATAATCACAAGAAATAAGTCAAGAAGTCGAATATTTTAAAGGTCTTTTATCTCTTGGGACCACCGCTCATAAATTTATCTCTTTACGTGGAGAAATGACTATGAATAAAGTTTAATATATGTCCGGTGAGTGAATAAGATAACGTATTGATGCGATCCATTGAGACAACTGAATTACCAAAAAAAAAAATGAATGACAATCATAAAGTGGTTAGAACATGGTCTAAAAAAATTAATAATAATTTGAAAAGCTTGCAATGCCATACTATTTGTGACACATACAATTGTCATCATGTCACAGAAGAGTTTATGGTTGTACTTGGACAAAATTTTCTTCAAGCCCAGCCCTTTCTAGAGTNCAAGCCCAACCCTTTCTAGAGTCCACACCCTTGACTAGCCCAATAAAATTCCTGTTTTTGTGTTTGTCTACGAAGCACGGATACGCATATGGATACAGAATATAAAATATAGGTATGATATGATACAAATATAGTAATACGATAAAATCTAAAAAAATAGAATACAAGTACGGTCAAGATAAAACTATAATAAAATATATTTAATATTTTTATTATTTTGAATTAACTTAATACTTATATATTTTGGTAATTATTTAATGCAATAAAGAAAATTAGTAATTCTCTTTAGTTTTAAGAAAATATATATCATATCACTATGATATATTCACAAAGTGAAATGATTAATTAAATAAATAAAAACTAATATTTATCAAGTCAAATTTATTTAGAAGTAATTTTTGCTCAGATTATAATGTAGTAGATTTATTTTGTGCTCTTTTAACATGTAATTGTAGATAATATTTAAAAAATATTTACGTGTTTTTGAAGTAGTATAAATTTTTGTTAATGTATTGTATGATATGTGAATTTGAAAGACAATGTTAAAAATTCAATTCAAAAGTTATATATGTTGCTTAAATACAAATTATCGGATACATAAGAGGTGTATCTAATACGTATCCTTAAGTATTCGACGAGTATCATATTCGATACGATATCCAATATAGGTACGTCGACCTTAACGAAGTATCCGTACTACATAGGTGTTTGTGTAATCTAGGTGTTTGTGTAATCTATTTTCACAGGTCTAATTCAATTCTAACAAAAGAAATCGTCCCGGCTTTAAAAAATTAATAATAAATTAAAATAAAAAATCTAACCCCCAAAACTAGCTGATAATCGACCCTTTATCACATTGTATCAAACCATGAAGCAGTATCTATTTACAATCGTGTATAACTAGAGTTGTGTTCATCGTATTCAATGGGTTCGAGTTAATTTGAGTTCATGTTAGTTAATTTATTTATTTTAATGGATTCTTTCATTTATCATCCGAATATCCTAAGGTTAAACTTAAACTCAGTAATTTGACTTTTATTGTTGACGAATTCAAATTCAGATCAAGTTTGGGCATATTTCATGAGTTGAACCCAAATCATCAAAAGATAGGTCAGATTTAACTTATGATTTTAGTCTAATCAAAAACTCAAGAGTTCAAGAAGAGTCAACGCAAGTGAAAAAACAATCATCAGAATAGTCATTACTTTATGATAGTACCCATACTCAATTGTAAATATCCTCCCCGATAAATTAGTATCTTGACGCTTACATCACCGCCTTAACTAGGACTATGCACCTATAAATTGTAAACCCCCTTATACATAAAGACAGATCTCACACACCTCACTTCGAACGTACTCTCTCTCTCTCCTACTACCTAGTACTTTCTTATTAATAAAATTTTTCGCCCATCGTTATTGTCTTTGGTGGTTAGGTTATCTAGAACTAATCATTCAATTTTTGTCTTTTATTATTAATTATTTTATACCACACACTCGACTGATTAAATTATGTATAATCAATTTTGTGCATCATTAATTGTGTTATTGGTACTACATAATTTATTAGTCATCTCAAGTTTCTCTCTCTAAGTAGTTTGAAGTTTTTGGGACCGGAACCTAGTGAATGCTTTTGTAGTCTACAAGGCCAAAAACTTTAACTCGCAGAAACAATGGTGTCCACAAGCGTTATCAAACATATTGAATGGCCTCTATCAAAGTTTCCAGGACTTTGGTGCTAGAAAAAGTTAGTTTCTTCGTCTAAGAACAATGAAGGGACCAAGACTTCTGTATTCAAAGTATATATTTTTAATATCACGTTGTGTTTTTTAAAAAGGTTCATGGACAACCAGAGCTTAGGCGGGATCCAAACCCACAAGAAAAGTCTACTAGTAGAGCCCAAACAGCGGAAAATTCGAGCCATAACCTAGTTCCCGCACCACACCATAGAACTGTCAGTGTGAATATACCTTAAAAAAGAACAATGTAAGTCGCCAAACCATCATTCCGGTGATATACTACCTTATTTAAAAAAATAGGTCCAATTTAATGATGTAACTGTCAATCCAAAGGTTTAATTGAGTGAACAGAGAATGCAACCGACGTGAACCATCTCCAGGCCACTTACCCTACCAAACAAATTGTCTCACTAATGAATTCTCATTTAACACTCCCTACGCTGTCCTCCAATGTTCTCTAAAGTCATAAAGATATATCATGAATGTATCTGTCTACCTGGCCAAACACAACATAGTTGAAAATCACGATTTTGAACCAGATGCTGTTATAATTTAATCGGCTCAAATTATAATTCAATGAAATTGATTTGGATCAAAACTTAAGGTATAAGAATTGAATCGTAACTTTAACCCGTTTAAATTTCACTCCCAATACTTAGAATGTTATAGGGATTTAATGAGAGGCATAATCCAATACAATTATTGAACGAAAAATATTATTCAACTCAAATGAAAGGAGACTATTGGATGAGTAGGTCCTATCAATTTTTTAAAATGAGATCCACTCGTCTAATGGTCCCCTAGATGTACATAGTATTGCTCTAAATAAATTAATTGAGAGTTTTGAAGTTGAGTAGAGCCCACTTTCAATTTAGTGACTGCATTCAATTAAATCTATATATTAAGTTCAATTAACATTTTCTCTCTTAATAATATGGGTAATTGAAAGAATTTCACTCTCAATATCTATATACTAAAACACATAATCTTGCTTACACAAAACACAACAATAGTTCAAATCATTTAGATTTGATGACTTATATTATGATTTAAATTTTAATCTTTTCACTACAAATGGTGTAGATCATTTAGATCCGAGGTCATGTGACCTGATCACTCCACCAACTAACAGTCACTCATTTAAAGTTTTTAAAGAATTAATTTTATCACCCAATTTTTTTTGTATTTTCTTATTTAACCTCATACGAATGGTGGGTTTGGGGAGGAGGGGGTATATGATAATGTATAGACTGATATCATTATTTGGATTAATCATAGTGGATTCAACAAAATTTTACGTTGATTGTCGGCTATTTAACACAACCTTTCTCCTTTATCTTGACTTGGGACAAGCAGTGTTGCACACAACACTGATAGAGTTAATATATAAATTGACTAAGGATAATCTGTGCCCGAAAACACGATAAAAAATAAATAATTTTGAGAGAGATGTTAGTGACCATAGAATGCGTTTATTTGAGACCATCGAATAAACTTATTGAAATATGTCTTATTTTTATATATGGTGGATCTGACAAAATTTTATGTTTGTTGTCAGCTACCTAACACAACTTTCCTTCTTTATCTTGGCTTGGGACAAATAGCGTTTCATACAACACTAACAGAGTTAATATATAAATTGACTACGGGTAACTCTGTGCATAAAGTTACGGTGTAATATGAATAATTTGAAGAAGGATATTAATGTCTTAAGTCTATTAGAGGGGCGTCGAATGAACTTATTAAAGCCTATTCCGTTTTATATTACTCATCGTAGATATGCATGACTAAATAATTTTAAAGAAGATAAGGGGAAGTAATTGTAATTTTCTCCTCCATGTTTTAATACGAAGGTGAAGAACACCATACATGTCCTCACAACTGCCTCACGAAAATATTGTGCAGCTAGAGCGGAGCAACTGTGAAGACCATCGTCTTTTCATCTCCGGTGACATAGTTGCCGGGAAATGGAGACGCCGCTGTTGAACGGTCCAACCAGCGAGCTCGAGCTTATCGGCGACGACGGAGACTACCGGCCGGTGAAAGGCTTCAAGGAATGGAAAGCAGTGTTTTGGATTGAGACAGTGAAGCTATGGAAAATCGGCGGCCCAATCGCGTTTAGCATACTTTGTCAGTACGGAACCAGCTCGGTTACGAGCATGTTCGCCGGCCATCTTGGAGAGATTGAGCTCTCTGCTATCTCCATTTCTGGATCTGTCATTGGTACATTCGCTTTTGGCTTCCTGGTAAGCCCAGGCCTATATGCATGTAGTTTTGTCTACAATGTGTTTGAGCCTTAACTGTGATACGTCTCGATTTCATCAAATAGATATATGAATCTCTTTGTTTGATCATAGTTTGTCTTAGGCTGTTTTCGGAGTCCGCGGAAACGCACATTCTCACTCTAAATTCCCACTCTATGATTTGGATTGCATCATATGTAACTTCACAGTACTAGCATGCAATATGTCTGTTGAACGTATCTATGTCCACACAAGTTTTCTTTTCCTTTGTTTTGTTCTGTGTAATCTTCATAACTGGCTTCTGAACTTTCAAGAGAGAGTTCCATAGGAATAGGAAAATAAAGAAAAAGAGAGAAAAGAGAAAGAAAAGAAGAAGATTCAATGGATTGATTTTTTTCTCAATAAATTGGGCTTGTCCAATATGAAGAGCTGACGTGAGAGGCTGAGTTTAAGATTTGGAAGTTTAAATTGAGAGAAATCGAAATCAATGAGACAAATTGATAAATCATAGCAAAGCTCTGGTACAAATAAAATGTTTACCCTACAGGCAGAAGTGTGCTTATGTTTGATTGCAAGAACATCTCTTATTTGTCTATGGAAAAAGGGAGAAGAAAGATATATGCGTGATGAATTAGTCAGAGTCTGATTTTTATTGTCTACTATATATTGCAGCTTGGCATGGGGAGTGCACTTGAGACGCTATGTGGCCAAGCTTTTGGAGCGGGGCAAGTTTACTTGCTTGGTGTTTATATGCAACGCTCATGGATAATCCTATGGGTAACCTGTATCATTCTCTTGCCAATATATATCTTTGCTACCCCAATCCTGAAGCTCCTTGGTCAAGAAGATGATATTGCTAATCTTTCTGGAATATATACCATCCAAACTATCCCTCAAATGTTTTCACTAGCTATTAATTTTCCTACTTCAAAGTTCCTTCAAGCCCAAAGCAAAGTTGCGGTGCCTGCTTGGATAGCATTTGTGGCTCTGATCATACATGTTGGGTTACTTTGGTTCTTCATTTATGCATTTGATTGGGGCACAACTGGTGCAGCTGTAGCATATGATATCACCAATTGGGGAATTGCGGTGGCTCAGGTCGTTTATGCTGTCGGTTGGTGTAAGGAGGGGTGGACAGGATTATCGTGGTCCGCATTCAGGGAGATATGGGCTTTTGTTAGGCTCTCCCTTGCCTCAGCTGTGATGTTGTGCCTAGAGTTGTGGTATATGATGAGTATAATTATCCTTACTGGCCATCTTGATAATGCAGTAATTGCAGTTGGGTCCCTTTCCATTTGGTGAGTTCATATTACTTGCGCAAATACTTAGTATAGCTTTGAAACTCTTGACGATTCCTCATCAATCTTTAAAACATTTTCTGAAGCTTTCAAGGTATTCATAGAATCAGGATTCTCATATTGATTACTGAATTGCCATAGGACTCATCATATGTCCAACTACAGAGTTTATAATGTCCACCAATCTAGCTGTGAAATGTTAATTTGCTAACAACATGAACTGTAGTCAGTATAAGCCGGTTAGCTCATGTGATAACTTGTGGAAAATCTTGCTCATTCTTTTGGTTCTGTTTTGCAGCTTGAACCTAAATGGCTTGGAAGCAATGCTGTTCATAGGAATAAATGCTGCTATAAGGTACAATGGTAAATGACCTAAATGCTCATTTTTTTGTACAGTGTCTCATGTTCGCCAGGCATACGAGTGATGCATGAAATATTTGACTTTATGAAACAAATTTACATGTCCATTTATTTGTTTTCCTTTTTTTCCCAAAATAATTGAGAGTCCTGGCAAATTGGTGTGATGTAGTATTTTTGTGCCGTTTGATTGCTGTTAAGGGTAAGGGTGCAGCAGGATCTGGTGTACTTAGATGATCAAATTCATGCTATGAGCTGCCTTGGAAAGAGTGTGAATGACTATGGGAAGTGTGAGGTTTCTATGGTCTAGCTTTTATATGTCGATGCATGTCTTGTGAAGCTGTTTTTTTTCTAGTCATTTTGATACATATATTTACATTACCTGTGACTTAATCTTCTTGTCATCTTTTATTTCTCAATGCTTTCCAATTTTGTTCCTCTTCAGTGTTCGAGTTTCCAATGAGCTTGGACTTGGCCGGCCAAGAGCAACCAAATACTCTGTCTACATCACTGTCTTCCAGTCCCTCCTCATTGGGGTTTTTTGCATGATTCTGGTTGTAGCAACTAGAAATTATTTCGCTGTAATTTTCACAAATAGCAAGGATTTGCAACAAGCTGTTGCTCACCTTGCATACCTTCTTGGTTTGACAATGGTTCTTAACAGTGTCCAGCCAGTGATATCAGGTATTGGGATGGCTTCACCAATGCATCTGTTTTGTGCAATGGATCCCTAGGGCAATATTTTCATTCCTCCCTCCTGTTGATGTCTTTTTGAGCCTTGTTTGCAGGTGTTGCTGTTGGAGGTGGATGGCAAGCTCTTGTTGCCTATATCAACCTGGGGAGTTATTACATTTTCGGGCTCCCCCTAGGATTCCTTCTTGGTTATGCAGCAAATCTTGGAGTGATGGTAAGTGCATATATTCTAGTTTGATAATCAAAAGGTACATGGAGGAAACCAATAGTAAGTAAACTA